>CM066600.1:9379102-9834102 GCA_033816785.1 Picus viridis | reverse complement strand
GGAAAGAAGGAGAAGGAAAGAAGGAGAAGGAAAGAAGGAGAAGGAAAGAAGGAGAAGGAAAGAAGGAGAAGGAAAGAAGGAGAAGGAAAGAAGGAGAAGGAAAGAAGGAGAAGGAAAGAAGGAGAAGGAAAGAAGGAGAAGGAAAGAAGGAGAAGGAAAGAAGGAGAAAGGAAAGAAGGAGAAGGAAAGAAAAGGAGAAAGGAAAGAAGGAAAAGGAAGGAAAGAAAAGGAGAAAGAAAGAAGGAGAAGGAAAGAAAAGGAAGAAGAAAAGAAGAAAGAAAAGAAGAAAGAAAAGGAAGGAAAGAAAAGGAAGGAAAGAAAAGGAAGGAAAGAAAAGGAAGGAAAGAAAAGGAAGGAAAGAAAAGGAAGGAAAGAAAAGGAAGGAAAGAAAAGGAAGGAAAGAAAAGGAAGAAGGAAAGAAAAGGAAGGAAAAAGGAAAGAAAGGAAAGAAAAAGAAAGAAAAAGAAAGAAAAAGAAGGAAAGAAGGAAAGAAAAGGAAGGAAAGAAAAGGAAGGAAAGAAAAGGAAGGAAAGAAAAGGAAGGAAAGAAAAGGAAGGAAAGAAAAAGAAGGAAAGAAAAAGAAGGAAAGAAAAAGAAGGAAAGAAAAAGAAAAGAAAGGAAAGAAAAGGAAGGAAAGAAAAAGGAAGGAAAGAAAAGGAAAAAGGAAAGAAAAGGAAGAAAAGAAAGAAAAGGAAGAAAAAGAAAGAAGGAAAGGAAGAAAGAAAGAAAAAGGAAGGAAAAAGAAGGAAAAAGAAAGAAGGAAAGAAAAAGAAGGAAAAAGGAAAGAAAAAGAAAAAGGAAGGAAAGAAAAGGAAGGAAAGAAAAGGAAGGAAAGAAAAAAGGAAAGAAAAAGGAAGGAAAGAAAAGGAAGGAAAGAAAAGGAAGGAAAGAAAAGGAAGGAAAGAAAAGGAAGGAAAGAAAAAAGGAAAGAAAAAAGGAAAGAAAAGGAAGGAAAGAAAAAAGGAAAGAAAAGGAAGGAAAGAAAAGGAAAGAAAAGGAAAGAAAAGGAAGGAAAGAAAAAGAAAGAAAAAGAAGGAAAGAAAAAGAAGGAAGGAAAAAAGGAAGGAAAGAAAAAAGGAAGGAAAGAAAAGGAAGGAAAGAAAAGGAAGGAAAGAAAAAGAAGGAAAGAAAAAGAAGAAAGAAAGAAAAAGAAGGAAAGAAAAAGAAGGAAAGAAAAAGAAGGAAAGAAAAGGAAGGAAAGAAAAGGAAGGAAAGAAAAAGGAAGGAAAGAAAAGGAAGGAAAGAAAAGGAAGGAAAGAAAAGGAAGGAAAGAACAGGAAGGAAAGAACAAGAAGGAAAGAACAAGAAGGAAAGAACAAGAAGGAAAGAACAAGAAGGAAAGAAAAGAAGGAAAGAAAAAGAAGGAAAGAAAAAGAAGGAAAGAAAAAGAAGGAAAGAAAAAGAAGGAAAGAAAAAGAAGGAAAGAAAAAGAAGGAAAGAAAAAGAAGGAAAGAAAAAGAAGGAAAGAAAAAAAGAAGGAAAGAAAAAGAAGGAAAGAAAAAGAAGGAAAGAAAAAGAAGGAAAGAAAAAGAAGGAAAGAAAAAGAAAGAAAGGAAGAAAGAAAGGAAGGAAGGAAAAGAGAAAAAACAGAAAGAGGGGGAAAAGGAATAAAGAAAAAAAGGGAATAAAAATCAGCAAATTAATCATTCCTGGGGTTAAAAAACGCATCTGTGGCCACGCCGGCTTGAAGCTCCCCCCCAGGCCCCCCGACGTGGCGGGGAGATTATGGATGTATAAATAGTATATGGCTAAATATACGTCCAGGCAGGCAGGCAGACAGACAGACCGACCGACCGACCGACAGACCGACCTCGGAACAGCCATGGAAATTTGGGTCCCTCGCTAAAGCTGCCGCATTCCTGCCAAAACGCCATGCGAAAAAATCAAACCTATGCTCTCCCCCGCTAGCACACACACCCCGCACACACACACACACACACACTGCTCTCCTCAGACCTTCCAGCCAGACTTTCTAGACAAAACCGGTTCATGCGGAAAGAGAGGGAAAGGAAGAGGAGGGGGGGAAACCACAAAACCGAGAAGAGGAGGAGGGGGGGGAGCAAAAGAAAAAGGAATAAAACCGATGAGAATCATCATAATAACCACCCCCCCCCTCCCTTCCCCGAGCGTCTTCCGCCACCCCCTGTGTAAGGGAAAGAAAAAAAAAAACAAGGCAGTGAATAAATCAAAAAAGCCACGAATAAAGAGGGGGGGGAGCGGGGGAGGAAAAAAGGCAAAGAGCTACGCCACACCACCACACACCCCCCCCCCCCCAGGAAAAAAAGAGAAACATGCAACATCCACCAAAATAGGTACGTTCAGCTGCAATTAACTTTTCCATTAGACCATCCAGAGGGAGGGGGGGGGGAAGAGAGAGAGAAAAAAAAACCAAATCCAGCAAAATGGATATTTTCCTGGATGTCCCCTGCTCTTCCCCCCCCTCCTCCCCTTTTTCCTCCCCCTCCCCTCCTTTTCCTTCTTCCTCCTCAGCGAAACGGGATGGAGGGGGGTGGAGGGGGGGTGTAATAAAAAAGCAAAAGAAAGAAAGAAAAGGATAGCATTTTTTTAAAAGATGATAATAATATAAACACACAAAAAAAAAAAAAAGGAGGGGGGGCGGCGGGGGGAAAAGCGAAGTTTGGCGTTGAGTGAAGTTGAAATCCTCGACCTGGGAGGGGAGATTGGGGATTTGGGGGGGGGGGGGTGGTAAGGGGGTGTTGGCCTTTTTTTTTTTGCTTTTCCAGACAAAAAGGCCGGGGGATGGGGATGGGAAGGGGATGGGGGGGGGAAGGGGATGGGAAGGGGGGGGTTTGGGGAAAGAAGGGGGGAGGGAGGTGGGGGGAGGAAGAAAAAGCGGGGGGGGGGGCTGGCTGGCCCGGCCTGGAGCTTTCTTTCCCCCCCCCGTCCTTCGCCCGCCGCCTCTCCCACATTCTCAGACGGTTTTATTAAAATTCGCAGACAAAAGGAAAACAAAAATGGCAGCCCCGGCTTATTTTTAAATCGCCAGGACGAGGGACGCCATATTCTGCAGATCTGCGAGGAAGGGAAAGAGGGAGGGAGAGGGAGGGAGACGAAAAGGAAGGGGGATGGGGGATGGGGGTGGTGGTGGTTAGGGGAAGGAAGGGGGGGGGGGTGTGTTAGGGAGAAGAGGAAGAGAAACGAGAGCCGGGGGGGGGGGGGGGGGGTGTGGGGGAAATGTTTTGGGTTTTGTTTTTTTTTTTTTAAATTAATTTAAAAAATATCATTTACAAAAAGGGTAAAAAGAAACGAATTAGTATTTAAAGGAGAAAAAAACAACGAATTAATTTCGATTTTAAACAGCACCACCCCACGCACGCACAGGCACAAGGCAGCGCTGGGAGGAAAAGAGAGAAGCCGTGGAGGGGTGAGGGGGAGGGGGTGTGGGGCCAGAGTCGTACCCGGGGTGAGGGAGGGGAAGGTTGAGGTGTTGGAGGGGTGAAAGGAAAGGAAATAACGGGGGGGGGGGGGGGGAAGGGAAGGGAAGAGGAAAGGAAGGGGGGAAGAAAAAAAAAGAACAGAAAAAAACAAGAGAGAGAGAGAGAGAGAGAGGAAGGGGAAAAAAAAAAGGCAACGGGGGGGGGGGGGGGGGAAGGAAAAAAAAGCAGACACTTCCTATACCAACAGCCATGCTGCCCCGCCGCTCCCGCCGCTCCGCCGCCGCAGGAAGATGGGGCCCGCGCCGCCCGCCTCCGCGCCCGCCCCCGCCGCCCGCCGCCCGCCCAGCCCCGGGACGCGGCGGGCCCGGCCCGGCACGGCGCCGCCTTCACCCACCCCCCCACACCACCACACACACACACAACCCTCCCCCCCCCCCCGACACCCCCGGTACCGGCGGAAGGGGAACACAGGCCCGGCGCCGCCTTCACCCCCACACAACCCTCCCCCGACGCCCCCGGTACCGGCAGAAGGGAAACACGGAGTGGGGGAGCGCTGAGGGATCCCAAAGCTTTGCTGCCCCTCAGCGCTCTCCCTCACCCCCCCATGGCAGCGCCTCAGAGCGGCCTCCCGCACCCAGATCTCCGCAGGGGGAACACGGAGGGGAGAGCGCTGAGGGATCCCAAACCTTTGCTGCCCCTCAGCGCTCTCCCTCACCCCCCCCCCCCCCCATTGCAGTGCCTCAGAGCGGCCTCCCGCACCCGGATCTCCACAGGGGAAACTGGGGGAGAGCTCTGAAGGATCCCAAACCTTTGCTGCCCCTCAGTGCTCTCCCCCCTGCCCCCCATCGCAGTGCCTCAGAGCAGCCTCCCACACCCAGATCTCCTCAGAGCCCCCTGCGGTTCCCTCAGACCTCCCTCAGCAGATCCCTTCAGTTCTCTTCTGCCCCCCGACTCGAATCACGGTACCCCCAGTTCTCAGCTCTCCAGATCCCTCCAAAGCTCCTCAGCCGCTCCCTGCATCTTCTCAGAGCCCCCAAAGCTCCTCAGACACCCCCCACCCCACCCCCTTTCCCCACTCCAGGGTCCCTCGGGCCCCTGGGTTGAGGCCACTCAGTTCCCCTCAGCCCCACCACACCTCAACCCCCTGGATCCTGTCACACCCTCCCTGTGCCCCTCAGGACACAAACACCCCCCCAGGTCTCCTCATTACTTTTGGTTCTCGTCACCTCCCTGGTTCTCCTGAGGTACCCCAAATCTCAGCCCCACTGGACCTCCTCTGTTCTCAGACACATGCCCAAGTCTCCTCACATCTCCCTTAGTTCCTCTCAGCCCCCTGGACCACCCCAGCTGCCTCAGTTCCTCTCAGCCCCTCACAAATGTCCTCAGCACCCTCAGTTATCTTCAGCTCCCTTGGTTTCCCCCCTCCAAAAATCTCTTCGGCCCTCCCAGGGCTCCTCAGCTCCCCTCTAGTTTCCACTAGCCCCCAAGTTCTGCTCAGACCCCCAAATATCTTCAGCCCCTGAGAATCCTCTTAGCTCTCCCCATTCTCCTCAGCCTCCCTCAAATCTCAGCCCCCCTCCTTCCCTGGTTCCCCCCAATTATACTCATCTTTCATTATCCCCTCAGACCCCCCAGACTCCCCAGGTTCCCTCAGGCTCCCCCAGTTCCCTACATCTTCCACCAGTTCCCCTCAGCACCCCCCCCCCCAATATTATCAGTACACCCTGGCTCTTCCTCACCTCCCTCCCCACCCAGTTCTCCCCAGCTCCCCCAAAGCTCCTCAGCATCTTCTGTTCTCTTCAGCTCCCCTCAGTATGCCTCAGTTCCCCCACAAATCTCTTCAGACCTCTCAGGTCCCCTCAGCCCCCACTGGATGCCCTCACCCCACCCCTCCCCCTTCCCCCAAATCTCCTCAGGCCCTCTCTCTGCAGCCCCACAGCCCCCTCAGGATATCACTCCCCGCTTTTGGGGCCTCCTTTGTGGGTCTTTACCGCCCCTGCAGGGACTCTGGCCCCCACCCAGTCCCCCCATTGCTCCTATAGCATCTCGAAGGTTCCCCCGTTTCCCTGGAAGTCTCTCCCTCACCTCAGGGTCTCCCCTTCCCCTCTGTGGGTCTCTGCATCTGCCAGGATCTCCCCAACCCTCCCCAGCTTTGTCAGCTCCTTAGGCCTCTCCATTTGCTTTCTCCTTTTCGAGACCAAGGAACAATTGTTTTGTTTCAATTTAAATTTATTTTTCTTTTTTTTTTTTTTTTTTCCTCTTCTTTTTATTTTAGAATCACAGAGGCCTGGAGCAGGCTGCCCAGAGAGGCTGTGGAGTCTCCTTCTCTGGAGACTTTCCAGCCCCGTCTGGATGTGTTCCTGTGTGACCGGTGCTGGATTCTGTGGTCCTGGCAGGGGGTTACACTCAAAGATCTTTGGAGGTCCCTCCCGAACCCTAACATCCTGTGAGCCTCTGTGAGCTCCACTTCAGAACCACAGAACTGTCAGGCTTGGAAGGGACCTCAAGGCTCAGCCAGTTCCAACCCCTGCCACGGGCAGGGACACCTCACACCACAGCAGGTTGCTCACAGCCACCTCCAGCCTGGCTGCAAACACCTCCAGGCAGGAGGCTTCCACCACCTCCCTGGGCAGCCTGTGCCAGGCTCTCACCACCCTCCTGGGGAACAACTTCTTCCTCACATCCAATCTCAATCTCCCCACTTCTAGTTCTGCTCCATCCCCCCCAGTCCTGTCCCTCCCTGACACCCTAAAAAGTCCCTCCCCAGCTTGCTTGGAGCCCCCTGCAGATCCTGGAAGGCCACAATTAGGTCTCCCTGGAGCCTTCTCCTCTCCAGCCTGCACAACCCCAACTCTCTCAGGCTGTGCACACAGCAGAGCAGCTCCAGCCCTCTGCTCCTCCTCCTGGCCCTTCTCTGGACACCTTCCAGCCCCTCCAGACCCTTCCTGGCACAGAGGCTCCAGAACTGGACTCAGAGCTCCAGGGGAGGTCTCAGCAGAGTGGAGCAGAGGGGCAGAATCCCCCTCCCTGGCCCTGCTGGCCACACTTCTCTTGCTGCAGCCCAGGCTCTGCTTGGCTCTCTGGGCTGCAAGTGCTCCCTGCTGGCTCCTGCTGAGCTTCTCCTCCCCCAGCACCCCCAAGGCCTTTTCTCCAGGGCTGCTCTCCAGCCAGTCCCTGCCCAGCCTATATCATTGCTTGGGATTCCCTCACCCAGATGTGTGTTCCTCCTTGTCACCCCACATCAGCATTTGCAGCCCACAGGGAAAGGAAAAGGGAGATAAATTCCATCCAGTTCCCTTCCTTCTTCTCCCAGGCCCGGGGGACTATGGTGCTTCTGAGTTTCCAACTTTAAAACAACTCAGAGAAAGCCCCAAATAATTAAACCCAAAAAAATCCTCCCAAACTGGGGGTGGAGTTTTTCACTCTTTCTCAAAAGGGTCCATTAAAGGAGGGTGAGGGAGAAGGATGCCCTGAGTGGATGGAACCCTAATTAGCAACCCCAAATGATGCCTCCGAGAGGTGGAAAGTGGGGAAGGCCCTGGGATGGGATGGGATGGGATGGGATGGGATGGGATGGGATGGGATGGGATGGGATGGGATGGGATGGGGTGGGTGGGCTTCCAAGAGGTGTCCACCAAGGTGTGGGCCTCGGGCATCTGATGCTTTGGGATAAGCTTCCAAGAACTCTCCACAGAAGTGTGGGATGTCCCTCTGCAGCTGTCCCAGGTGAATGCAGGGGGTATGATCCCAGCAAAGGTCTAGGTGAAGGCAATGCCTTTCAGGTGATCCTTTGGGTCTGTCTGTGTCCCCTCCCCACATCTCCTGCTCTTCTTTGGCACCACCAGCAGCCAGCTGGCCTGGGATTCCCCCCATCGCCCAACATTTCCCCAGCCTGGAAGGTCCCTGGATCCGTCAATTGTCCGTGACTCAACCCAGAACCTGAGCCAGCAGCTCCCAAACTCCCCTTTCATCTGATTTTTCTGACGGTGACACCTGGCAGCTGCCACTCAGCACTGGTGCCACCACAAAAGGGAACACCAGGAGAGCCTGGAACATGTTGGAGCTTCTCTGGCTGTCCCTTAAGCCACCGGTGCCTGTCCCCAGGGTCACCAGTTTCCCCCTTGGTTGGGTTGAGTCCCGCTGAGGCTTTCACTTCTGCGGCAGTCAGAGGCTTGTGGCTGCTGGGACTTTTCTTCTTTGCTGTGATTATGAAACCTCTGGTTTTAAACCTCTGCACCACCCGAGGTGATTCCCAGTTTCTTGGGGGGGAGGGGGAGGGGTTGGGGGAAGGATTTATCCTGTGGCAGGAGGACCCCCAGTGAGCTCGAGGAGGTCCAGCAAGGCTTGGTGAACATCTCCTGGGGCCATCCACGTTAAAGCTGGCTGAGATAAGCAATGCTCCAGGCTTTTTCTCCAACCCTAGGTTGGGTGGATTTAATCTTGGGTGTGGGAAAGGGGCCCCTTTCCTGGGGAGGTGGTTGGTATGCAGGGATAAGAAAATAAAACAAGAAAAATAAACCCCTGCCTGGCTCCATCTTGGGTTGAAAAATGGAGGAAATAAGCACTCGCCTCCCACCAAAAAATAAATAGAAGTGATGGTTCCAAGGCTGGGTTTGCCCCCAGGAGCGATCCAACCGCGATTAGGAGGAGGGCAGCAGGAGGGGGAGGAACTCGGCGCCAGAAATCACCACCCCAGGGCTTGTGGTGGAGCCGCGGGGCTGCTACACCTGCGTGTGCCCCCGGCAGCCTGCTCCAGCCTCGCCGTCAAGCTGGGGCCGTGTGGCACAGCAGCAGGGCTCCGGAAAAGCCTCTCCAGTTGACTCGGTGGAGAGAGGGAGATGTGTGTGGAGGGCAACCTCGGGTGCCCTAGTGGGGAGACAGGGGCCCCACGAGGATTTTTCGCTGTCTCCAAAGTCTTCGTCCCCAGCTGAAGTAGGCTGCCCAGGGAGGTGGTTGAGGCTCCGTCGCTGCAGACATCAGACTGGATGTGGCCCCGGGCAGCCTGCTCTAGCTGGAGCTGTCCCTGCTGCCTGCAGGGGGGTCAGACAAAGATGACCTTTGAGGGTCCCTTCCAACCTGCTGTGATCTGTGAACTGGGACACCATGGAGGAAGTCCTTTGGGCAAAGCCTTTCTAAAACTCCTCCATCCTGCTGTTTGCTTCCCAGCTTCTCCCCTTTCCCATCCAATCCTGGTGACAGCACTCACCACCTACCCCGGAGGTGGCTGGTGGCCACGCTGGGCAGCGGCAGTGCCAGCGTTCCTCCTGCTGCTTGGGCTGGGTGGGGGGGAAAAATCCTCATTCCCGGGGTTAGGGAACCCATAGAGCAGGATTTTCACCTGGAATTCACAGGGCCAAAGGTTCTGGGCAGGGGGAGACAACAAAAACCTGAAGGCGCAAGAACTTCCTTTCTGCTTCAAACGGGAGGGGCCGCTTGGTTCTAATTAGGTAATGAGTTAATTAGGATTAATTAGTTAATGTTTGCAAAGCACTTAGGAGATGAAAAGCACCAGCACGGGGTGGTTTGGTGCCTCTGCAGGGCTCTGGGTGGAGATTTCACCTCCTCACCACGATGCCTTTCAGAGAAGGCTCCTAAAGACCAGCCCTGGCCAGCCCAGGCTTCAACCCTGAGAGGAGGAAGAGGAAGAGGAGGAGGAGCAGGAGGTGTGGGATGGTGAAGGGTGCTCCCGGCGCTCCGGAGAGGTGCCAGGATGGTGGAACACACGCCCAGAGCCAAGCGGGCACGTCCCGGCGTGCCCGTGGTGCCGGCAGCGCCGATTCATCCGGCGGCGGGGTGGAAAATTCCAGCGCTGCGGCTCTGGGGCCTCCCTTCCCGCCGGCATCCCACCGGCACACGCGGCACACGTGGGAAGCAGCAGGGCTTTCCCTGCCCGCCGGGCGCAGCGCCGTGCTGTGCCAGATCGCCTCTCATCCTGGCATCCTCCCACGCGCCGCCGGCAGGGCTGCGGACCCCAAACCCACCAGGATCTCTCTACCACAGAGCCACAGAACTGTCAGGCTTGGAAGGGACCTCAAGGATCATCCAGCTCCAACCCTCCTGCCATGGACAGGGACGCCTCACACTACAGCCACATTCAGCCTGGGGAGGGCAGAGAGAGGGCAAACTCAGGTTGAACTCCAGCCCAGGAGGCTCCACCTCGGCATGAGGAGGAACTTCTTGACTGTGAGGGTCACAGAGCCCTGGAGCAGGCTGCCCAGAGAGGTTGTGGAGCCTCTTTCTCTGGAGACTTCCAAGCCTTGTCTGGATGCCTTCCTGTGTGACCTGTGCTGGATTCTTTGGTCCTGGCAGGGGGTTACACTCAAAGATCTTTGGAGGTCCCTTCCAACCCTGACAGTTCTGTGGTTCATTGGTTCTGAAGTGGGGGTCACACAGGCTCACAGGATGTTATGGGTAGTCCTCAAAGACCATCCAGTTCCAACCCCCTGCCATGGGCAGGGACACCTCACACTACAGCAGGTTGCTCACAGCCACCTCCAGCCTGGCTGCAAACACCTCCAGCCAGGAGGCTTCCACCACCTCCCTGGGCAGCCTGTGCCAGGCTCTCACCACCCTCATGGGCAACAACTTCTTCCTCACGTCCAATCTCAATCTCCCCACTTCTAGTTTTGCTCCATCCCCCCAGTCCTATAACTCCCTGACACCCTCAGAAGTCCCTCCCCAGCTTTCTTGGAGCCCCCTGCAGATCCTGGAAGGTCTCCTTGGAGCCTTCTCCTTTCCAGCCTGCACAGCCCCAACTCTCTCAGTTTGTCCTCACAGCAGAGCAGCTCCAGCCCTCTGCTCCTCCTCGTGGCCCTTCTCTGGACACCTTCCAGCCCCTCCAGAGCCTTCCTGGCACAGAGGCTCCAGAACTGGACCCAGAGCTCCAGCTGTGGTCTCAGCAGAGTGGAGCAGAGGGGCAGAATCCCCTCCCTGGCCCTGCTGGCCACACTTCTCTTGCTGCAGCCCAGGATGTGCATCCCCTGGCACGCTGGAGAGGCAGACCCCAAAATGCCAGGATATCCATCCTGGCACACTGGAGTCAGGGCCTCAGATCCCCAAAACACTGGGAATTGTATCCTGGCATCTTCCTGCACCCTGGAGCTGGGGTTGCATACCCCAAACCCACTGGGCTCACCCCATCCTGGCATCCTCTGGCACACCAGAGCCTCATATCCCAGAACCACTGGGATCACTGTCCTGGCATGCTGCAGTCAGGGCCACAGGCCCCTACAGCACCAGGATTGTTGCATCCTGGCATCCTCCAGCACACCAGAGTCAGGGCTACATGCCCCTCAAAACCTGGGATCTCCCCATCTTGGCCTCCTTCAGCCCACTGGAGACAGGGCTTCATACCCCAAAAGTGCTGGCACCACTCTGCCCTGGCATCCTCTGGCATGCTGGAGCCAGGGCTGTGTATCCCAAAACTACCAGGACTTCCCCATCCTGACATCCTCCAGGATGCCAGAGCCTTGTACCTGAGAAACACTGGGATCACTCTCCTGGCACCTTGGAGCTGGGTCTGCATACCCCCAAAACACCAGGATCACTCCATCCTGGCACACCAGAGCCATGTACCCCAAAACCACTGGGATCACTCCATCCTGGCACACCATAATAGTATCAAAGCATCAGTCAGGGTTGGAAGGGACCACAAGGATCATCTAGTTCCAACCCCCTGCCATGGGCAGGGACACCCCACACTAGATCAGGCTGCCCAGAGCCTCATCCAGCCTGGGCTGAAACACCTCCAGGGACGGGGCCTCAACCACCTCCCTGCACAACCCATTCCAGGGCTTCACCACTCTCATGGGGAAGAACTTCCTCCTCACCTCCAGCCTGAATCTCCCCACCTCCAGCTTAATTCTGTCCCCCCTAGTCCTATAACTACCTGACATCCTGAGCAGTCCCTCCCCAGCCCTCTTGTAGGCCCCCTTCAGATACTGGAAGGCCACAATGAGGTCACCTGGGAGCCTTCTCTTCTCCAGCCTGAACAGCCCCAACTCCTTCAGTCTCTCCTCACAGGAGAGGTGCTCCAGCCCTCTGCTCAGCCTCATGGCCCTTCTCTGGACACCTTCCAGCACCTCCAGATCCCTCTTGCAATAGGAGCTCCAGAACTGGAGGCAGTACTCCAGGTGGGGTCTCCCCAGGGCTGAGCAGAGGGGCAGAATCCCCTCCCTTGCCCTGCTGGCCACACTTCTCCTGCTGCAGCCCAGGCTCTGATTGGCTTTCCGGGCTGCAAGTGCACATTGAGAGCTCCTGTTGAGCTTCTCCTCCCCCAGCACCCCCAAGTCTCTCTCCTCAGGGCTGCTCTCCAGCCAGTCCCTGCCCAGCCTGGATTTGTGCCTGGGGTTGCCTCCACCCAGCTGCAGGACCCTGCCCTTGGCCTTGTTGAAGCTCCTGAGGTTGGCTTGTGCCACCTCTCCAGCCTGTCCAGGTCCCTCTGGATGGATCCCTTTCCTCCAGCTGTCTGCTGCACCACACAGCTTGGTGTCATCAGCAAACTTGCTGAGGGTGCACACCAGAGCCATGTACCCCAAAAGCACCAGGATCACTCTGTCCTGGCACACCAGAGCCATGTACCCCAAAACCACCGGGATCACTCCGTCCTGGCACACCAGAGCCATGTACCCCAAAACCACTGGGATCACTCCGTCCTGGCACACCAGAGCCATGTCCTGGCACACCAGAGCCATGTACCCCAAAACCACCGGGATCACTCTGTCCTGGCACACCAGAGCCATGTACCCCAAAACCACCGGGATCACTCTGTCCTGGCACACCAGAGCCATGTACCCCAAAACCACCGGGATCACTCTGTCCTGGCACACCAGAGCCATGTACCCCAAAACCACCGGGATCACTCTGTCCTGGCACACCATGTACCCCAAAAGAGCCATGTACCCCAAAACCACCGGGATCACTCTGTCCTGGCACACCAGAGCCATGTACCCCAAAACCACTGGGATCACTCCATCCTGGCACACCAGAGCCATGTACCCCAAAAGCACCAGGATGACTCTGTTCTGGCACACTGGAGCCAGCACTGTACACACCAATAGAAGGATTGCTCCATCCTGGCATCCTTTGCCATCTACCCCTAAACCATTGGGATTGCCCTCCTGGCACACCCAATCCAGAGCTGTGTACCCCAAAACCCGTGGGATGGCTCCATCCTGGCATCCTCCAATGTGCCAGAGCTGGCTGTAACCTCCCCAAAAATTGGGACTCATGGCACAGTGGAGCCCTCCCCACTTCCCCCGGGATTCCCAGGAGGTCACCAAGCCAATTTCCTAATTAACCAGGATCAATTCCCTGCTTTGCCTAAATTCCTGTGGTGGTTTCCTTCCGGTGCCATCAGGATAAGGTCGGCAGCAGTGCTTGGCCACCAGGTGGGTCACGATGTCCCAATTCCCTGGATATTTGGGATGCTAACTAAATCCTAATCCATTAGCAACATGGAATGGGCTAGCTCAGCCCTGAGTCTGGGTTTGAGGTGGGGAAAAGAAAAAGGGAGGTTTGGGGTGGGGAAAAGAAAAAGGGAGGTTTGGGGTGGGGGAAAAGAAAGAGGGAGGTTTGGGGTGGGGGAAAAGAAAGAGGGAGGTTTGGCGTGGGGGAAAAGAAAGAGGGAGGTTTGGGGTGGGGAAAAAAAAAAGAGGGAGGTTTGGGGTGGGGGAAAAAAAAAGAGGGAGGTTTGGGGTGGGGGGAAAAAAAAGAGGGAGGTTTGGGGTGGGGGAAAAAAAGAGGGAGGTTTGGGGTGGGGGAAGAAAAAAGAGGGAGGTTTGGGGTGGGGGAAGAAAAAGAGGGAGGTTTGGGGTGGGGGAAGAAAAAGAGGGAGGTTTGGGGTGGGGGAAAAAAAAGAGGGAGGTTTCGGGTGGGGAAAAGAAAAAAGAGAGGTTTGGGATGAAAAAAAGGAGGTTTGGGGTGGGAAAAAAGGGAGGTTTGGACTTGTGTTACCTCCACCAGCCCCATTGCTGCTCTTTGATCATCTAATTCCAGTCATTCCCTGCTGGATCCCTGAATCCCTGAGGTGGGGAAAGCAGGAAAACCTTCCAACCCAAATGGGGAGGGGGGAAGGGCATTAACAGGGGGAGAGTACTATTATGTCGAAGGAGTTTAAGTATTTGGGGGGGGGGGGGGGGGGGGATATTTTTATTATTTTGGGGCCTTTTCCGAGCTCTGGGGGTCTGTCTGGGAGAGGCACAATGTGGGGGTTACTCCCCGGGGGGGGGGGGGGGGTGTGCCACGCTGTCGTTCCTCCCCGCTGGGGACAGACAGAGGGACAGAGGCACTGCAGAGGTGCGATGCGAGTCCCACGGCCGGGGCTCCTTTAAGGCTCCCCCGGGGCGGGCGGTGCCGCGCAGGGGACAATGGGGCGGGGGCGGCCCCAGGGGTGGGGGAGGGGGCGTGGGCAGGAAGTGCTGCGAGGCTCCTCCCGCTGCTCGCCCACCCCCGAGCGCTGAGAGGCGGAGGAGGAGGAGGAGGGAGCGTTGACGGCCACCCCACCTCCGTCCCCCCAACACATTCCCCCCCACCCCCCTCCCTCCCCCGGGCACCGGGAACCGGACACCGGCACCGGCGGGGTGAGGGCAGCGGCGGCGGGGTGGGGGGCGGCCCCGAACCGGGGCCTTGGCGGGGGCTGGTCTCGAGCCTGGGGTGTCGGCGGGAGTGGGACTAGGGGCGGGCTCGAACCCGGGGTCCCCTCCCCGGTTGCAGCCTTCCGGCAGCCTTACCCCCAGCCCCTCCATTGTCGCCGCTTCCCTGCCCCCCCCCCCCGTACCATCTTCACCCCTACCGCGACCCCTCCGATCCCTTCTTGCTGCCTGTCGCCCGGTTCCCCCTGCCACTGCAACCCCACAGCGTTCCCCATTGTAGCCTGACGCCTGGTTCCCTCCCACTCCCTAGACACCCCCTCCCATTGCAGCCCGACCCCTTCATTCTCAGCATTGCAACCCTACCTGTGTCTGCCTAGCCCCCAGTTAACCCCATTTCGACACCTCCATCTCCCCCTCATTACAACCTGACCCTCAATTCACCCCAGTGCAACTCCCCAGCCTTCCCCATTACAGTCTGACCCCCAATTCCCCATATTCCAGCCCCTTCTTTGCATTCTGACTCCCAACTGCCCCAAATCCCTCCCCACAGTCCTCCCCATTGCAACCCAGTCCCCCCAGTTCCCTCCCACTTAAGCACCCCTATTACACCCTGACCTCCCAGTTCCCCCCTCTTGCAGTTTCCTGGCCCCTTCATTGCATCCTCACCCCCATTTCCCCATACTCCAACCCCCTCATTGCATCCTGACTCACGGTTGCCCTCCCATCCCCCTCAGCCTTCCTCACTGCCATTTGACCCACTGATTCCTCCTCATGCTACACCTGCAGCCCCCACATTGCATCCTGATCCCCAATTCTCCCCCATAGCATCCTGACACTCCGCTCATTTCACCCTGACCCCAGTTCCCTGCATTGGAACTCTCCCAGCCCTTTCTATTTCCACCAGACCCCCAGTCCCATCCCTTTCCCCAACCCCCTCCATCTCCACCAGACCCCATTTCCACTCCTTTTCCCAGCCCCCTCTATTTCCACCAGACCACAATTCCATCCCTTTCCCCAGAACCCAATTTCCATCCTTTTCCCCAGCCCCTTCCATTTCTACCAGACCCAAATTCCATCCCCTTCTCCAGACCCCAAATTCTATACTGTCCCACATCCCTCTCTATTTCCACCAGACCCCAATTCCATCCCTTTCTCCAGAACCCAAATTCCATCCTTTACCCCAGCCCCTTCCATCTCCACCAGACCCCAGTCCCATCCTTTTCCCCAGCCTCTTCTATTTCCACCAGCCCCCAATCCCATCCCTTTCCCCAGCCTCTTCTATTTCCACCAGCCCCCCAATCCCATCCCTTTCCCCAGCTTCTTCTATTTCCACCAGCCCCCAATCCCATCCCTTTCCCCAGCTTCTTCTATTTCCACCAGCCCCCCAATCCCATCCCTTTCCCCAGCCTCTTCTATTTCCACCAGCCCCCAATCCCATCCCTTTCCCCAGCCTCTTCAGCCCCCCAATCCCATCCCTTTCCCCAGCCCCCAATCCCATCCCTTTCCCCAAGCCTCTCCATTTCCACCAGACCCCAATTCCATCCCTTTCTCCAGATCCTAACCCCATCCCTTTTCCCCATTCCCCTCCATTTTTCCAGCCCCCCAATCCCATCCTTTTCCCCAGCCCCTCCATCTCCACTGGACCCCCAGTCACATCTCTTTTTCCCAACCCCCTCCATTTCCACCAGACCCCAATCCTATCCCATTCCCCAGCCCCCCAATCCCATCCCTTTTCCCCAGCTTCTCCATCTCCACCAGACCCCAACCCCATCCTTTTCCCCATCCCCCACATCAGCAGCCTCCCATCCAGGCCCTTTATTGTGCCTCCTAATCACCCCCTTACCTCCTCAGCCCGCCCCCCCCCGCCGCCTTTAGCCGCCGTGCGTGCACCCCCCAGCCCCCGGCCATGGCTTGCAGCCTGCGGGACGAGCTGCTGTGCTCCATCTGCCTGAGCATCTACCAGGACCCGGTGAGCCTGGGCTGCGAGCACTACTTCTGCCGCCGCTGCATCACGGAGCACTGGGCGCGCCAGGAGGCGCAGGGCACCCGCGACTGCCCCGAGTGCCGCCGCACCTTTGCCGAGCCCACCCTGGCCCCCAGCCTCAAGCTGGCCAACATCGTGGAGCGCTACAGCTCCTTCCCCTTGGACGCCATCCTGGGGGCCCGGCGCGGCTCCTTCCCCTGCGAGGACCACGAGAAGGTGAAGCTCTTCTGCCTCACCGACCGCAGCGTCGTCTGCTTCTTCTGCGACGAGCCGGCCGTGCACAAGCAGCACCAGGTCACCAACATGGATGAGGCCTTCGAGGAGCTGCAGGTGGGGACAGCCTTCCAGCCCTGCCCTCTCCTTGCCTGCCCTCTCCTGCCTGCCTTCTGCCTCCCCTTCTCCCTTGCCTCCCCTTCTCCCTTGCCTCCCCTTCTCCCTTGCCTGCCCCCTTCTCCCTTGCCTCCCCTTCTCCCTTGCCTGCCCTTCTCCCTTGCCTGCCCTTCTCCCTTGCCTCCCCTCTCCTGCCTCAGCCATGGTCCCACCAGGACCCCGTGCCCCAAGTGTCTCCTCTCATTTCCAGTGTCCATCTCTCCCTGCTTCCTTCAGTGCTGGCTCCTGTCTGTCCATTCCTGCACCCCTCCTGCCCCCTTCAGTTCAGCCCTGTGCCTCCCTCCTGTCAGTCAGTCAATCCATGTGCACTCCTGTGCCTGCTCCCACGGGATTCTCCCTTCTCCATCCACACTGGGGGCCCTCAACCCACCTGGCCAGACCCCACAAGTAGATTCTCCTGAAGCCATCACCTCAACTCTGCTCTGTGCTGGCAAGAACACAGGGGGTGCCCCTGCCACCCCCTTTCTCACAATCCCACACCCCACCAGCCAGGTTTTCCTAGGAGAGCTGCTTGCTGGGATCCCTTTTCCCCCTCAGTCCTCTGTTTTGTGTGTGTTGTTGCAGCGGGAGCTGAGGGAGCAGCTGCAGGGGCTGCAGGAGGAGAGCGAGCGCGGCCACACCGAGGCCCTGCACCTCCTCAAGCGGCAGCTGGCCGAGACCAAGGTATGGATGGGGACACAGCACCACCCCCCAGGAGCTCGGAACAGACCCCTGACCCCCACCCCAGACCCTCCTGAGCTCCCCTCACTGGGCAGGGACAGGAACTGGGATCCATACCCATCCCCACCTACTCTGAGCCTCACAGACCTGATTCTGCCATCTCAAAGCCCCCAAAATCCACAGTGTGATGGATCTGCCTCATCCTCTCCTTCCTGACACTCCAAAGTCCACAGTGTGATGGATCTGCCTCATCCTCTCCTTCCTGCCACCCCCGAAGTCCACAGTGTGGTGGATCTGCCTCATCCTCTCCTTCCTGCCACCCCAAAGGCCTCATCCTCTCCTTCCACAAGGTCCTTTGATAGATCTGCCTCATCCTCTCCTTCCTGCCACCCCCAAAGTCCACAGTTTGGATCTGCCTCATCTTTCCCTTCCTTTCACCCCAAAGTCCACAGTTTGATAGATCTGCCTCATCCTCTCCGTCCTGACACCCCCAAAGTCCACAGCTTGGTGGATCTGTCCCATGGCACTTGGAGCCATGGTTTAGTTGTGAGGGGGTGTTAGGGATTAGGTCATAGGTTGGACTTGATGATCTCTGAGGTCTTTTCCAACCTGGTTGATTCTATGATCTTATCTTTCCCTTCCTGACACCCCAAAGTCCGCAGTGTGATGGATCTGCCTCATCTTTCCCTTCCTGACACCCCAACGTCCACAGCTTGGTGGATCTGCCTCATCCTTCCCTTCCTGACACCCCAAAGTCCACAGTGTGGTGGATCTGCCTCATCCTTCCCTTCCTGACACCCCTCAAAGGCCACAGCTTGGCGGATCTGTCCCATGGCACTTGGAGCCATGGTTTAGTTGTCAGGAGGTGTTAGGGATTAGGTCATAGGTTGGACTGGATGATCTCTGAGGTCTTTTCCAACCTGGTTGATTCTATGATTCTACCTTTCCCTTCCTGACACCCCAAAGTCCACAGTTTGATGGATCTGTTCCATGGCACTTGGAGCCATGGTTTAGTTAGTCAGGAGGTGTTAGGTGATAGGTTGGAGTTGATGATCTCTGAGGTCTTTTCCTGCCTGGTTGATTCTAGGATTCTATCTTTTCCTTCTTGACACCCCCAAAGTCCACAGCTTGGTGGATCTGTCCCATCCTCTCCTTCCTGACACCCCAAAGTCCACAGCTTGGCAGATCTGTCCCATCCTCCCTGACACCCCCAAAGTCCACAGTGTGATGGATCTGCTTCATCTTTCCCTTCCTGACACCCCCAGAGCCCCAGCAGGTTGGCAAAGCCACTCCTCAGGCAGCTGATCCTGCTTGGATTGCCCTGGGAGCAGCTTTTATTTGCCTTATGCATTCATTTTTCTCTGCTATTTCTCTCCCTCCCCCTGCTCAGGGGCTCAGGGAGGGGCAGAGACCTCTCCAGCCCCAGCAGCCATGGAGCAGTCTCCAGGATTTCTATGGGGGTGGTGGTGTCAAAGATCCATATTTGGATGCTTGGAGAATCCAGAAGTGTTTGGGGAATTCTGGAGTAGTCAGGACACAGGGGTTGTTTTTTTTTTTTGGGGGGGGGGGGTGTCTGACCTCTTTCTGACCCCCTTAAAGTCTTCCTCCAAGAGCCTGTGGAAGATGATGAGGGAATTGTTTGGGCTGATGGGGCTGGGGGTGTTATTTGGGGGATGATCTGGATGAGGGCATTGCGTCCATCATCGGTAAATTTGCAGCTGACACCAAGCTGGGGGCAGGAGTTGATCTGCTGGAGGGCAGAGAGGCTCTGCAGAGGGACCTCGACAGGCTGGACAGATGGGCAGAGGCCAAGGGCAGGAGATTGAACACATCCAAGTGCCAGGTGCTGCACATTGGCCACAGCAACCCCAGGCAGTGCTACAGGCTGGGGGCAGAGTGGCTGGAGAGTGGCCAGGCAGAGAGGGACCTGGGGGTGCTGGTTGATTGTAGGCTGAACATGAGCCTGCAGTGTGCCCAGGCAGCCAAGAGGGCCAATGGCATCCTGGCCTGCAGCAGGAACAGTGTGGCCAGCAGGAGCAGGGAGGTCATTCTGCCCCTGTACACTGCACTGGTTAGGCCACACCTTGAGTCCTGTGTCCAGTTCTGGGCCCCTCAGTTTAGGAAGGAGGTTGATTTGCTGGAACGTGTCCAGAGAAGGGCAAGAAAGCTGGTGAGGGGTTTGGAACACAAGCCCTATGAGGAAAGGCTGAGGGAGCTGGGGTTGCTTAGCCTGGAGAGGAGGAGACTGAGGGGTGACCTTATTGCTCTCTACAACTACCTGAAGGGAGGTTGTAGCCAGGCAGAGGTTGGCCTCTTCTCCCAGGCAGCCAGCACCAGAACAAGAGGACACAGTCTCAGGCTGCGCCAGGGCAGGTTTAGGCTGGATGTTAGGAAGAAGTTCTACATGGAGAGAGTGATTGCCCATTGGAATCGGCTACCCGTGGAGGTGGTGGAGTCACCTTCACAGGAGGTGTTCAGGAGAAGACTTGATGGGTGCTTGGCTGTATGGTCTAGTTGTTGGGTGGGTTGGATTGGTTGATGGGTTGGACGCGATGATCTTGAAGGTCTCTTCCAACCTGGTGTATTGTTTTGTATTGTATTGTATTGTATTGTATTGTATTGTATTGTATTGTATTGTATTGTATGATGGATTCATGGAAGGGTTGGAGCAGGTTTTGGGTGTCCTGACCCTCACCTGTCTTCCTCAGGTCCTCAGCTGAGAGCCTGCAGGTGACAATCATCAGGGAACTGTTGGGGTTCCCAGGGCTGTGGGGGTTTATTTGGGGAGTTATGGATTCATGATGGGCTTGGAGCAGGTTGTGGAGTTCCTGACCCTCCCCTGTCCCCAAAAGTCCTCAGCCAGGAGCCTGCAGGTGACAGTCATGAGGGAATCATTTGGGTTCACAGGGCTGTGGGGGTTTGTTTTGGGAGTTATGGATTCATGGAAGGGTTTAGGTGTGGGTTAGGGAAGGGTGTCCTGACCCCACCTGTCCTCCAGAATTCCTCAGCCAACAGCCTGTGGGTGATGGTTGGAGAATTGTTTGGGTTCACAGGGCTGGGGGAGGTTATTTTGGGAATTATGGATTCATGATGGGATTGGAGCAGGTTCTGGGTGTCCTGTCTCTCACCTGTCTTCCTCAAGTCCTCAGCCAAGAGCCTGCAGGTGACAATCAGGTGACAATAGAGAAGGGCCATGAGGATGATCAGAGGGCTGGAGCACCTCTCCTATGAGGACAGACTGAAGGAGTTGGGGCTGTTCAGTCTGGAGAAGAGAAGGCTCGAGGTGACCTCATTGTGGCTTTCCAGTATCTGAAGGGGGCTACAGGAAGGCTGGGGAGGGACTGCTCAGGATCTCAGGTAGTGATAGGACTAGGGGGAATGGAATGAAGCTGGAAATGGGGAGATTCAGGCTAGATGTGAGGAAGAAGTTCTTTACCATGAGAGTGGTGAAGCCCTGGAATGGGTTGTCCAGGGAGGTGGTTGAGGCCCAGTCCCTGGAGGTGTTTCAGCCCAGGCTGGACGAGGCTCTGGCCAGCGTGATCTAGTGTAGGGTGTCCCTGCCCATGGCAGGGGGTTGGAACTAGATGATCCTTGTGGTCCCTTCCAACCCTGACTGATTCTATGATTCTATGAATCATTGGGGAATTGTTTGGGTTCACAGAGCTGTGGGGGCTTATTTTGGGAGTTATGGATTCCTGGGGGGGTTGGAGCAGGTTTTGGGATGTCTTGACTACCCCCTATGCTCCTGAAGTCTTCATCTGAGAGTCCATGAGTGGTGGTTGGGGAATTGTTTGGGTTCACAGGGCTGTGGGAGGTTGTTTGGGGAATGATGGATTCATCATGGGCTTGGAACAGGTTTTGGTGTCCTGATCCTCACCTGTTCCCAAAAGTCCTCAGCCAAGAGCCTGTGAGTGATGGTTGAAGAACTGTTTGGGTTCATAGGGCTGTGGGGGTTTGTTTTGGGAGTTATGGATTCATGATGGGATTGGAGCAGGTTTTGGAGTTCCTGACCCTTACCTGTCCCCAAAAGTCCTCAGCCAAGAGCCGGCAGGTGGCAGTCATCAGGGAATCATTTGGGCTCACAGGGCTGTGGGGGTTTGGTTTTGGGAATTATGGATTCATGGAAGGGTTGGAGCAGGGTTTGGGTGTCCTGACCCTCCCCTGTCCCGAAAAGTCCTCAGCCAAGAGCCTGCAGGTGGCAGTCATCAGGGAATCATTTGGGCTCACAGGGCTGTGGGAGTTTGGGTTTGGGAGTTATGGATTCGTGGAAGGGTTGGAGCAGGTTTTTGTGTCCTGACCCTCCCTGTCCTCCCCTAGTCGTCAGCCAAGAGCCTGCGGGTGACGATCGGGGAGGCCTTCGAGCGGCTGCACCGGCTGCTGCTGGAGCGGCAGAAGGCGATGCTGGAGGAGCTGGAGGCAGACACTGCCAGGACCCTGAGGGACATCGAGCAGAAGATCCAAAGCTACAGCCGGCAGCTGCGCCAGGTGCAGGAGGGCAGCCAGATCCTGCAGGAGCGCCTGGCCGAAGCCGACAAGCACATCTTCCTGGCTGGCCTCGCCTCCCTGCCCGAGTGGTGGGTGGCACCGGCCTGCCCCGTGCTCTCCCCTCCCCTCTCCCCTCCCCTTCTCTTCTGCCTGCTTCAGCGCATCCAGCACAGAGCCACGGAGCTGCTGCAGGCTGTGGAACGTCTCCCTGTGAGGCCAGGCTGAGGGAGCTGGGAGCAGAGGAGCCTGAGGGCTGCCCTCCTTGCTGGGGATAAAGATCACAGACTCACAGAACTGTCAACGTTGGAAGGGACCTCAAGGACCATCCAGCTCCAACCCCCCTGCCATGGGCAGGGACACCTCACACCACAGCAGGTTGCTCACCACCACCTCCAGCCTGGCTGCAAACACCTCCAGCCAGGAGGCTTCCACCACCTCCCTGGGCAACCTGTGCCAGGCTCTCACCACCCTCATGGGCAACAACTTCTTCCTCATATCCAAGCTCAATCTCCCCACTTCTAGTTTTGCTCCATCCCCCCAGTCCTATCATTACCTGACACCCTAAAAAGTCCCTCCCCAGATGTGCAGGGCTGGAGCCAGGCTCTGCTCAGGGATGTCCAAGGACAGCACACAGGGCACTGGGGGCAAGCTGGAGCAGAGGAGGTGCTGTGGGAACAGGAGGGGAAACTTTGTCCCTGTGAGGGTGCTGGAGCCCTGGCTGCCCAGAGAGGTTGTGGAGTCTCCTTCTCTGGAGAGCTTCCAAAGCCACCTGGGTGTGCTCCTGTGTGACCTGCCCTGGGTGACCCTGCCCTGGCAGGGGGTTGGACTGGATGGTCTCCAGGGGTCCCTTCCAACCTCTTATGTTTCTGTGCTTCTGTGGTGTCTCCTTCATAGGTTGAAGGGGAAGATCCATGAGACCAACCTGACCTACGAGGACTTCCCCACCTCCAAGTACATGGGCCCACTGCAGTACACCATCTGGAAATCCCTCTTCCAGGACATCCATCCTGGTGAGGGGTGGGGATAGGGCCAGGGGGGCCTCTGTGGCAGCTATGGACAAGGACATCACTACTGAGGAAGTGGGACAACATGAGTGAGGGATGGGGACACACCAGTGAGGGATGGGAATGGGGACAAAGACATCATCAGTGAAGGATGGGGAGGTACTAGTGAGGGATGAGGGGGTCCCTGTGACAGCTGGGGGCAGGGACATCACAGCTGAGGAGCTGGGACAACATGAGTGAGGGATGGGGACCCACCAGCAAGGGATAAGGACAAAGACATCACCAGCAAGGGATGGGGATGTACCAGGGAGGGATGGAGACATTGGTGGTGAGACACAGGTGGTGAGAAGTAGGGATGGGGGTGTCCCAGAGTGGGATTGTAATGGGAAATCACCAGTGAGGGATGGGAATATCCCTGGTGAGGGATGGGGACATGCTGGTGAAAGTTAGGGGTGTGCCAGCGAGACATGAGGACAGGATCAGTGAAGGTTGAAGTTGTTATGGGCAGGGGTTGGGGACTTGCCTGTGAGGGACAGGGACAACACCAGTGGAAGCTGGGGATGTCACCAGCAAGGGGTGGGGAGGTGTTGGTGAGGGGTGAGGATAGGAATGCCACCAATGAGGGAAGGGGACCCACCAGTAAAGGAAGAGAATGGAGACCTTGCCAGCTGGGGATGGGGATGCACTGCCAGGGTTGAAGACATCACTGGTGTGTGAAGGGAACCCACTGCTGGGGGAAGAGGATGCACCAGTGAGGGATGGGGATGGGAATGTCAGCAGTGAGGGATGGGAATGTCACTGATGAGGGAAGGGAATGGGAATGTGAGCAGTGAGAGATGGGGATGGAAATGTGAGCAGTGAGAGATGGGGATGGGAATGTCACATGAGGGATGGGGATGGGAATGTCAGCAGTGAGGGATGGGAATGTCAATGATGAGAGAAAGGAATGGGAATGTGAGCAGTGAGGGATGGGAATGTCAGCAGTGAGGGAAGGGAATGGGAATGTCAGCAGTGCGGGAAGGTGAGGGGTGGTGATGTGCTGGTGAGTTCCCACCAGTGACCTTCTCCACACACCACAGAGCTTTGCAAGCCAGGAGGGCAAAGCCACCTGTGCTGGGTCCTGGTTCTGCGCTGACCCTTGCGTGTGCCCCCCCGCCCCCACATGTGCCCCCTCCAGTGCCGGCCGCCCTGACGCTGGACCCCGGCACCGCTCACCACCGCCTGATCCTCTCCGACGACTGCACCATCGTGGCCTACGGCAACCTGCACCCGCAGCCGCTGCAGGACTCCCCCGGCGCTTCGACGTGGAGGTGTCGGTGCTGGGCTCGGAGGCCTTCGGCGCGGGGGTGCACTACTGGGAGGTGGTGGTGTCGGAGAAGACGCAGTGGATGATCGGCCTGGCCCACGAGGCCGTCAGCAGGAAGGGCAGCATCCAGATCCAGCCCAGCCGCGGCTTCTACTGCATCGTGATGCACGACGGCAACCAGTACAGCGCCTGCACCGAGCCCTGGACGCGGCTCCACGTCAGCGGCAAGCTGGAGAAGGTCGGAGTCTTCCTCAACTACGACCAGGGGCTGCTCATCTTCTACAACGCCGACGACATGTCCTGGCTCTACACCTTCCGCCAGCGCTTCCCGGGCAAGCTCTGCTCCTACTTCAGCCCCGGGCAGAGCCATGCCAACGGCAAGAACGTGCAGCCCCTGCGCATCAGCACCGTCCGCATCTGAGGGGGCGCCGCCGGGCTCCCCCCGGCACCAGCACCCTCCGCATCTGAGGGGGCACCGCCGGGCCCCCCCCGGCATCAGCACCGTCCGCATCTGAGGGGGCACCGCCGGGCTCCCCCCCGGCATCAGCACCGTCCGCATCTGAGGGGGCACCGCCGGGCTCCCCCGGCATCAGCACCCTCCGCATCTGAGGGGGCACTGACTGACCCCTCCCCCCCCCGTGAGGGGCTGCTCTGGCTGCCGGCGCTGCCCCTGGTGCCCCCTCCACTCCTACCTTGGGCTGGTGGTTCCAGGGGGCATGGGTGCCAGGGGTGCATGGGGCAGGGTGGGGCCGGGCTGCTGCAATAAAAGGATTCAGAGAGATGGGGCTGGGTGGTGGAGGAGCCCAGAGGGTGGCACTGGGTTGGGCTGCACTGTGCCACGGGGTGCCATGGGTGCTGAGTCATGCTGGAGGGACTGAGTCATGCTATGTGTGCAGTGCCATGCTGTGGTGGGGCGTGCCATACCTGGTATGGCACTGTGCCATAGGGTGCCATGCCGTATGTACAGCACTGTGCTGTAGTGTGCCATGTCATGCATACAGTGCCATGCTGTGGTGTGCCATGCCATATGTACGGCACAGTGCCATTGTGTGCCGTGCCATATGTACAGTGCCATACTATGGTGTGCCATGCCATAGGTATGGCACTGTGCCATTGTGTGCCATGCCATGCATACAGTACTATGCCACAGTGTGCCATGCTGTACGTATGACCCTGTGCCGTGCCATGCTGTGCCATGCCATACCTATGGCATCATGCCATGGTATGCCTTGCCATGACATATGTACCTCACTGTGGCATCTTGCACAGCACTGTGCCATGCCATATATACTGTGCCATGCTGTAACTGTGGCACCACTGTGGCACACTGTGTTGTGCCATCCATGCAGCGTTGTGCTATCAGGCACTGTACTGTGCCATGCCCATACACATGGCATGGTTTCATAGTGCATCACACTGTGCCATGGTGTATTTATGGCACCATACCACCGTGCACCACTCCATGACACCCTATGTGCCATGCTGTGCCATGCCATACATATGGCGCCATGCCACACTATGCCATGGGTAGCACACTGTGCCATATGTACTGCACCATGCTGTGGTTTGTCCCTCTGCAGCTACAGTGGTGTGCCATGTGTAAGGCACCATGCCACGATGTGGCACATACTGTGCCATGCCACATAGGTGGCACTGTGCCAGTGTGCACCATGCCACACATACTGTGCCATGCCACATACATGGTGCTGTGACATTGTGCACCATGCCACACATACTGTGCCATGCCATACACATGGCACTGTGGCATTGTGCACCATGCCACACATACTGTGCCATGCCACATACATGGTGCTGTGGCATTGTGCACTGGGCCATACCCATGGCATTGTGCACCATGCTGTGCCGCACCATGCCTACTGTGCCATGCCATGAATACAGCACCGTGCCATCATGCCCCACGCTGCCATGCCATATGTACCATGCTGTGCTGTGCCATAGGTACTGCACAGTGCCATGGTGTGCCACACTCTGCACCCTGCCCTGCACCTCCTGTGCTGTACCTTGGTGCACGGTGCCATGGTGTGCCACACTCTGCACCCTGCCCTGCACAGCCTGTGCTGTACCTTGGTGCACGGTGCCATGGTGTGCCACACTCTGCACCCTGCCCTGCACAGCCTGTGCTGTACCTTGGTGCACAGTGCCATGGTGTGCCACACTCTGCACCCTGCCCTGCACCTCCTGTGCTGTACCTTGGTGCACAGTGCCATGGTGTGCCACACTCTGCACCCTGCCCTGCACCTCCTGTGCTGTACCTTGGTGCACGGTGCCATGGTGTGCCACACTCTGCACCCTGCCCTGCACAGCCTGTGCTGTACCTTGGTGCACGGTGCCATGGTGTGCCACACTCTGCACCCTGCCCTGCACAGCCTGTGCTGTACCTTGGTGCACAGTGCCATGGTGTGCCACACTCTGCACCCTGCCCTGCACCTCCTGTGCTGTACCTTGGTGCACAGTGCCATGGTGTGCCACACTCTGCACCCTGCCCTGCACCTCCTGTGCTGTACCTTGGTGCACAGTGCCATGGTGTGCCACACTCTGCACCCTGCCCTGCACCTCCTGTGCTGTACCTTGGTGCACGGTGCCATGGTGTGCCACACTCTGCACCCTGCCCTGCACCTCCTGTGCTGTACCTTGGTGCACAGTGCCATGGTGTGCCACACTCTGCACCCTGCCCTGCACCTCCTGTGCTGTACCTTGGTGCACGGTGCCATGGTGTGCCACACTCTGCACCCTGCCCTGCACCTCCTGTGCTGTACCTTGGTGCACAGTGCCATGGTGTGCCACACTCTGCACCCTGCCCTGCACAGCCTGTGCTGTACCTTGGTGCACAGTGCCATGGTGTGCCACACTCTGCACCCTGCCCTGCACAGCCTGTGCTGTACCTTGGTGCACGGTGCCATGGTGTGCCACACTCTGCACCCTGCCCTGCACAGCCTGTGCTGTACCTTGGTGCACGGTGCCATGGTGTGCCACACTCTGCACCCTGCCCTGCACAGCCTGTGCTGTACCTTGGTGCACAGTGCCATGGTGTGCCACACTCTGCACCCTGCCCTGCACCTCCTGTGCTGTACCTTGGTGCACAGTGCCATGGTGTGCCACACTCTGCACCCTGCCCTGCACCTCCTGTGCTGTACCTTGGTGCACGGTGCCATGGTGTGCCACACTCTGCACCCTGCCCTGCACCTCCTGTGCTGTACCTTGGTGCACAGTGCCATGGTGTGCCACACTCTGCACCCTGCCCTGCACAGCCTGTGCTGTACCTTGGTGCACAGTGCCATGGTGTGCCACACTCTGCACCCTGCCCTGCACAGCCTGTGCTGTACCTTGGTGCACAGTGCCATGGTGTGCCACACTCTGCACCCTGCCCTGCACAGCCTGTGCTGTACCTTGGTGCACAGTGCCATGGTGTGCCACACTCTGCACCCTGCCCTGCACCTCCTGTGCTGTACCTTGGTGCACGGTGCCATGGTGTGCCACACTCTGCACCCTGCCCTGCACCTCCTGTGCTGTACCTTGGTGCACAGTGCCATGGTGTGCCACACTCTGCACCCTGCCCTGCACCTCCTGTGCTGTACCTTGGTGCACGGTGCCATGGTGTGCCACACTCTGCACCCTGCCCTGCACAGCCTGTGCTGTACCTTGGTGCACGGTGCCATGGTGTGCCACACTCTGCACCCTGCCCTGCACCTCCTGTGCTGTACCTTGGTGCACGGTGCCATGGTGTGCCACACTCTGCACCCTGCCCTGCACCTCCTGTGCTGTACCTTGGTGCACGGTGCCATGGTGTGCCACACTCTGCACCCTGCCCTGCACCTCCTGTGCTGTACCTTGGTGCATGGTGCCAGGGGTACTGCCTCGTGCCATGGTGTGCCATGTTCCACACTGTCACAGCCCCAGGACACCAGGGAGGAGTCTCCACAGGGGGTGGTGCCTATGTGTGGGAGCAGTTCCCATAGAGGGGATGGTGCCCGTGGGGCAGTGCCACGGGGAAGGGCTGGGCTGGGGGAGGGCTGTGTGTATATAGAGGGGGCTGTGCCTGTGTAGGGAGTGATGTGTACAGGCTGTGATGTATAGGGCCATAAAGAGAGTGTAATATATGTGGGGGTGGAATGTACGGGGGAGTGATGTGTAGGGATGGGATATAGATGGGGTGGGCTCCATGGGGGATGGGCTGTGTGGGGATTAAGGACTATAGGGGGTGGGCTCAACAGGGGATGTAATGTATAGGGGTAGGGCTCCATAGGGAGTGGACTATACTGGGGGTGTGATGTATAGGGATGGGATATAAACAGGGGTGGGCTCTCTAGGGAGTGAGCTATATGGGGCTGGGGACTAGAGGGGGTGGGTTATAGAGGGGGTGTGATGTATAGGGATGGGATATAAAGGGTGTGGGCTCTCTAGGGGATGGGCTGTGTGGGCATAGTGGGTGGGCTATACAGGGGGTGTGAGGTATAGGGACATGTATATAGGGGTGGGCTCTGTAGGGGGTGTAATATATAGGGGTGGGCTGTTTAGGGGTGGGCTCTATGGGGGTAGGGGGTGAGCTGTACAAGGGTATCATGTATAGGGGTGAGAGACCTACAGAGGAGAGGGCTCTGTAAGGGATGTCATGTATGGGGTAAGGCTCTATAGGGAGTGGGCTGTACGGGGGATGCTGCATGGGAGTGTGATGTATGGAGGAGGCTATACAGGAGACGCGATAGTGGGGGGCTCTGTAAGGGGTGAGCTGTGCGGGGGGGTGATGTGGAGGGGTGTGAGATACAGATGTGTCCTCTACAGGGGATGTGCTCTATAGGGGTGGGTTGTTTAGGGGGTGATGTCCGTAGGGGTGGGCTGTGCAGGGGGTATGTGTAGGGATGGAGTGTTTGAGGGGTGCACTACCCGCGGAAAGGCTCTCTAGGGGTGAGCTGTGCGGGGCGCGGTATGTCGGGGCGCGGGGGCGTCTCCCTCTGCAGCTCTCCGCCCGCACACCAGGTGGCGCTGCCGCACCCTCAGCGGCGGCGCAGCGCATGCGCAGCGTGACGGAGCGGGGTGCGCCTCGCCGCCATCTTGCCCCGGGCAAGGCCCCGCCGGTACTGCAGAGCGGGGGGGGGGAGAGAGGGGGGAAGGGGAGGCTTTGAGGGGCTCCCGGGGCAGGGGGGGGGGAGAGGGACTGCGGGGTGTTGCTGAGGGGAAGCCGTGGGGCACAGGGGGCTGTGGGAATTGAGAGGGGGCTATGGGGTGTGAGGGGGCTGCGGGGCCGCTGGGGAGGTTGTGGGGTACGGGGGCTCTGTGAGGGGGTGTGGGGGTGCTGGGGAGGTTGTGGGGTACGGGGCTCTGCTGGGGAGGTTGTGGGGTACGGGGCTCTGGGGAGGGGGTGTGGGGGTGCTGGGGAGGTTGTGGGGTACGGGGCTCTGTGAGGGATGTGTGGGGGTGCTGGGGAGGTTGTGGGGTACGGGGCTCTGTGAGGGGGTGTGGGGGTGCTGGGGAGGTTTGGGGTACGGGGCTCTGTGAGGGATGTGTGGGGGTGCTGGGGAGGTTGTGGGGTACGGGGCTCTGCGAGGGATGTGTGGTGTCTGTGGGGGTGCTGGGGAGGTTGTGGGACGGGGCTCTGGAGGGGGTGTGGTGTCTGTGGGGGTGCTGGGGAGGTTGGGGACGGGGCTCTGTGAGGGATGTGTGGGGGTGCTGGGGAGGTTGTGGGGTACGGGGCTCTGTGAGGGGGTGTGGGGGGTGCTGGGGAGGTTGTGGGGTACGGGGCTCTGTGAGGGGGTGTGGGGGTGCTGGGGAGGTTGTGGGGTACGGGGCTCTGGGAGGGATGTGTGGGGGTGCTGGGGAGGTTGTGGGGTACGGGGCTCTGCGAGGGATGTGTGGTGTCTGTGGGGGTGCTGGGGAGGTTGTGGGGTACGGGGCTCTGCGAGGGGTGTGGTGTCTGTGGGGGTGCTGGGGAGGTTGTGGGGTACGGGGCTCTGTGAGGGATGTGTGGGGGTGCTGGGGAGGTTGTGGGGTACGGGGCTCTGTGAGGGGGTGTGGGGGTGCTGGGGAGGTTGTGGGGTACGGGGCTCTGTGAGGGGGTGTGGGGGTGCCTACGGGGCTCTGCGAGGGATGTGTGGGGGTGCTGGGGAGGTTGTGGGGATGGAGGGATGTGTGGTGTCTGTGGGGGTGCTGGGGAGGTTGTGGGACGGGGCTCTGCGAGGGGTGTGGGGGTGCTGGGGAGGTTGTGGGCGGGGGGCCTGTGAGGGGGGCTGGACAGCTCTCTGTGGGCCTACGGGGGGCTGTGGGGATGGAGGGAGCTTGTGGGAGTCTGGGGGGCCTGGGGGGCACAGCTGGGGGTGTTATGGGGAGAGTCTGGGGGGGCTCAGGATGCTCGTGGTGGGGCACGTGTGGAGCTCAGGCTATCGGGGGGCCCTATGAGACCCCAGTTTGGCTGAGGGCACTGTGGGGCAGGGGTAGAGCTGCAGGCCTGAAGGCGCTGTGGAGCCAGGGGTAGCCGTGGAGGGGCTGCCCGTGGGGCTGAGGGCAGTGGGGAGGGGCGGAACGGAGGGTGGGGGTCTCTGGGGTGACTGCCCCGGTGCCGCTGCAGCCATGGAGCCGAGCGGGGCGGGGCGGAAGGAGAGGCCGAAGCCGCGGAGCCGGCGGCTCGCCTGGAGAAGGCCAAGCAGAAGTCGGCGCAGACGGAGCTGAAGCAGAGGCAGAGGGCGGAGGTGAGCGAGCCGGGCTCGGGGGCACACAGCGAGCTGGCAGCGCTGGGGGCTGAACCCTTCACCCTCCCCCCATCACCTCTTTCTGCCCCCCCTCCCGCAGATCTATGCCCTCAACCGAGTGATGACCGAGCTGGAGCAGCAGCAGTTCGACTCCTTCTGCAAACAGATGCAGGGCTCTGGAGAGTGAGGGGGCACACACAGCCCCCCTCCAACTGACCCTCGACCCCCACACACACATCTGCCGCCCCCCTCCCCCCCCCCTTGTTTTTAAATCCCTTTGTTATTTATTATCTAATAACTGTTCCTTTTTTTATACATACACACAAATAAAATCTGGTGGTTGCTCTTTCCTCCTGGCTCCTGCTGCCTCGGTGGCTCTGGCCCCAGCTCGGTGCCGGCTGGGAATAGCGTGGGGGAGGCCAGACTGGGGCTGGGTGCCAGAGCAGCTGCAGCCACCAGCTGCCAGCCCTGTCCCAACTCACACCAAGCTGGACTTGCACCACCACTGCCCTGCCGGGGGGAAGGATCCTGCCCTCCCGGGGGGGGGGGGGAAGGATCCTGCCCTCCCGGGGGCGGGGGGGGATAGGGTCCTGCCCTGCCTGCCGGGGGGAAGGATCCTGCCCTGCTGGGGGGGGGGAAGGGGTCCTGCCCTGCCGGGGAGGGAAGGGTCCTGCCCTGCCGGGGGGGGAAGGGTCCTGCCCTGCCGGGGGGGAAGGGTCCTGCCCTGCCGGGGGGGAAGGGTCCTGCCCTGCCGGGGGGGGAAGGGTCCCTGCCCTGCCGGGGGGGGGAAGGGTCCTGCCCTGCCGGGGGGGGAAGGGTCCTGCCCTGCCGGGGGGAAGGATCCTGCCCTGCCGGGGGGGAAGGATCCTGCCCTGCCGGGGGGGGAAGGGTCCTGCCCTGCCGGGGGGGGCAAGGATCCTGCCCTGCCGGGGGGAAGGGATCCTGCCCTGCCGGGGGGAAGGGTCCTGCCCTGCCGGGGGGGGGCAAGGATCCTGCCCTGCCGGGGGGGAAGGATCCTGCCCTGCCGGGGGGGCAAGGGTCCTGCCCTGCCGGGGGGGAAGGGTCCTGCCCTGCCGGGGGGGAAGGGTCCTGCCCTGCCGGGGGCGGGCAAGAATCCTGCCCCCTGGGGGGGGGGCAAGGATCCTGCCCTGCCGGGGTGGGGGGCAAGGATCCTGCCCTGCCGGGGGGGCAAGGATCCTGCCCTGCCGGGGGGGGAAGGATCCTGCCCTGCCGGGGGGAAGGATCCTGCCCTGCCGGCGCCTGGAGGTGGCTGCTCCGTGGGGCTGCGTCCAGCCCTCGCAGCTGCTAGCGCCGCAGGAGCCTCCCCCGGGACCCCCTGAGTGTTTCACTCGGTTGCAGGTTTGACCTTCGCTTCCTTCCTCCACCCACACGCCCTCTGCTTTGTCCAGCAGCCTCTGGTTTTCCAGAAGGGTTGGATCCATGCCTTCACACCCTTCTCCCCCTCCCTCCCCCTCCCCCCAGTGAGCAGACACCAAGGGGGACGCTGGAAAACCAAACACATTGAGAGGTTATTTCCCTCTAGTGAAGGGTGAGATAATAAACAGCAAAGTGCTGCTTGGTGAATCAAGTCTCCAAAGCCCTTTGGAGAGTTGCTTGGGGGTTTCCTTGCCTACAGTTGTCCTTGGTGGTTTTTTTTTGGGGGGGGAGGGGGCTAAACCTCCCCTTGTAATGAATGGTGTGTGTGGTGGGAATGATTCCTCAGTTCCATGTGCCCCTGCCCAGGGACAGGTTTGGGGGTTCCTGGAGCAGGGTAGTTCTTACAATGGAGGTTTGCTGACACCCCCGTGAGGGACAGGGCGTGGGGAGGGTGTTTTGGGGCTCCCCCAGGGCAGAGCCTTTCCCTGCACTCATTTTTACCCCTTTTCTAAGCAGGCTCACTCCGAAGCTGGGATTTGGTCAAAAGGTTGAAGGGGAGATGCTTGGTGAAGGAGGAAGCAGCACCCGAGAGCAAGGAGGAAGAGGAAGGCTTTACTGGGCATTAGGTGAAGGCACAGGTTAGGTTTCACAGCTCCAGATGGCAAAGGGGAAGACAATGTAGGATATTGACCAGGCCAGGAAATAGACTGAGGCCACTGCTGCCGGCGAGAAGAGGACAGCAACCACCCCTGTGGGATTGGGAAGAGCCTTTGGGACCTGCCCCTTGCTTCTCCTCCCCTGCCTGGGAGGGTTTGATCACCTCTGCCTTCAGCCTCGGCCTTACCTCCAGCATAAACTGCTTTCTTCCAGAGCTGGGACTCCAGCACCTTGTCGTGAGGGTAGAGCCCCTGGTCCACCATGAAGAGGATCATGATGGCAGCGGTGGCACGCAGCAGGGTGATGTCCCCCCCAGCAGCAGGAAGGTCCCCACCAGCAGTGAGGAGGCGTAGGGACAGGGCAGCCCCCGGTAGGTGAAAGGGATCCCTGCTGGGTGCCAAAAGATCAGCCTTGGGGAAAACCAGCTGGAACACCCCCCCAAAAACCCCCAAATCCACAACCCCCCCTAAATCACTCCATACCCTCCCCCAAAATCACTACCAAAAAACCCAAATCACACACACCCCAAAATAAAGTCACTGCAAAAAAAACCCAAATCACTCAAAAAAAAAAACCCCCCAGAAACCCAACTCACCCCCAGAAACCCAAATCACCCCCAGAAACCCAAATCACCCCCAAAACCCCTTAAATCACCAAAAAAAAATCCCCAAATCACTTCATAAGACCCCAAATCACCCCTCAAAAAACTCAAATTGCCCCCAAAAACCCAAGACACCCCCAAAAAAAGCCCCAAATCGCCCCCAAAAAACCCAATCACTCCATAAAACCCCAAATCGCCCCCAAATCCCCTCAAATCCCCCAAAAATCCACAAGCCACCCCCAAAAAATCCCAAATCACCCCAAAACCCTCAAATCACCCCCCCAAAAGAATTGCCCCCCAAAAAATCTGATCACTGCAAATAACCCAAATCACTCCATAAACCCCCAAATCGCCCCCCCCAAACCCTCAAATCACTTAAAAACCCCCAAATTGCATCCCCAAACCCCTCAAATCACCCCCAACCCCCCCATCACCCCCCCAAAAACTCAAATCACTGCAAAACCCCCAATTCCCTCCATAAACCCCCTCAAATCACCCCCAAACCCTCTCAAATCACCCCAAAACCCCAAATCGCCCCCCCAAAACTCAAATCACTGCAAAAAGCCCCAAATCACTCAAAAAACCCAATTCACACCCCCAAAACCCCAAATCACTCCATAAACCCCCAAATCACCTCCCTAACCCCCTCAAATCACCCTCAAAAAACCAAATCACTCCCCAAAACACCCTAAATCACTGCAAAAAACCCCAAATCACTCCATAAAGCCCCAAATCACCCCCAACCCTCAAAATCACCCCAAAACTTCCCCAAATTGCCCCCAATCCCTCCAAATCATCCCAAAACTTCCCAAATCACCCCAAACACCCCAAACAAAACCCACAAATCACCCCAAAATGTCCCCAAATCACCCCCAACCCCCAAATCACAAAACTTCCCCAAATCACCCCAAACCACCCCAAATCACCCCAAAACGTCCCCAAATCTTCCCCAAAGCTTCCCCAAATCGCCCCAAATCCCCCAAAATCCCCCAAATCACCCCAAAACTTCCCCAAATCACCCCCAAACTTCCCCAAATCACCCCCAAATCACCCCTAGTCCCCCCAAATCACCCCCAATCCCTCCACCCCAACCCCCCAAATCACCCCAAAACCCCCTGAAATCACCACAAAACTTCCCCAAATCACCCCCAATCCCCCCAAATCACCCCAACACTTCCCCAAATCGCCCCCAACCCCCTAAACCAGACCCAATCCCCCCAGATCGCCCCCAACCCCCCACGTCACCCCAACCCCCGCAGCCCCCCCGGCTCCTGGGTGCAGCGCTGGAGTTACCACTGGAGAAGAAGCAGAGCCGCGCGAACACAGCCATGACGTAGGCCATGACCAGCAGCCCGGCCAGGACGCCCTGCGGCTGCAGCAGCAGCGCCGTGCCCAGCCCGAAGGTGGTGAAGTCGGCGAAGTCATCCAGCTTGGCACCTGCGGGCAAGCGATGGGGCAGCTGCCAGGTGGGCTCGGGGTGGGGGCCGGGGGCGGGAAGGGGCGGGCCGGAGAGACTCACCCAGCGCCGAGCAGGCGTCGAGCCGGCGAGCGACGGCTCCGTCGGCCAGGTCGAGCAGGAAGCCCACCAGCAGCAGCCAGCAGGAGTAGGAGTACTGCCTGGGGAGGGCAGAGAGAGGGCAGACCCAGGCTGAGCTCCAGCACGGGAGGCTCCACCTCAGCATGAGGAGGAACTTCTTGACTGTGAGGGTCGCAGAGCCCTGGTGCAGGCTGCCCAGAGAGGTTGTGGAGTCTCTTCTCTGGAGCCTTTCCAGCCCTGTCTGGATGTGTTCTGTGTGACCTGTGCTGGGTTCTGTGCTCCTGGCAGTTGGGTTGGACCCAAAGATCCTTGGAGGACCCTTCCAACCCCTAATATCCTGTGAGCCTGTGTGACCCCCACTTCAGAATCACAGAACTCTCAGGGTTGGAAGGGACCTTAAGGACTATCCAGCTCCAACCCCCTGCCATGGGCAGGGACACCTCACACCACAGCAGGTTGCTCACAGCCACCTCCAGCCTGGCTGCAAACACCTCCAGGCAGGAGGCTTCCACCACCTCCCTGGGCAGCCTGTGCCAGGCTCTCACCACCCTCATGGGCAACAACTTCTTCCTAAGGTCTAATCTCAATCTCCCCACTTCTAGTTTTGCTCCATCCCCCCAGTCCTATCCCTCCCTGACACCCTCAAAAGTCCCTCCACAGCTTTCCTGTAGCCCCCTGCAGATCCTGGAAGGCCACAAGACGGTCTCCTGGGAGTCTTCTCTCCACACTGCACTACCCCAACTCTCTCAGGCTGTCCTCACAGCAGAGCAGCTCCATCCCTCTGCTCCTCCTCGTGGCCCTTCTCTGGACACCTTCCAGCCCCTCCAGATCCTTCCTGGCACAGAGGCTCCAGAACTGGACCCAGAGCTCCAGCTGTGGTCTCAACAGAGTGGAGCAGAGGGGCAGAATCCCCTCCCTGGCCCTGGGCCAGGGCAACCTTTGCATCTCACCCTGTTTCTCCCCTATTCTTTTTTTCTGCACACCCCTCCCTCCTCCCCCTCTTCCCCTCTCCCCCAGACCTGTTGAGGCTGCAGAGGATGGAGGCGAGCCCGGCCACCAGGTTGGCCATGGAGAGCCCATTGGCCGCATTCTTCCGCAGGAACTCCAGCGTCCGGCCCCGGCCGGCTGCCGCCCGCTCGCTCAGCACCAGCTTCTTGGTGGACTGCAAAATACCTGCAAAGCGCCGTGCGGGGCGCTGAGCCGCCCAGCCCGCCGCGGCGCCGCGGCCGGGGAGGTGCTCAGACCCCCCCGCAGGGAGCAGGTCCATGCTGGGGGCAGGGGGGATGAAGCTTCCAACCTCAGCGCTCCTCCCCGCCCCCTCGCCAGCGCTGGAAAGGAGCTGGAGAGGGGATTCTGGGGGAGGCTGAAGGAGATTTTTTTGAGAGGGGCTGGAGATTTTGGAGCTCCGAGGAGGTTTTGAGGCTGCTGGAGGAGGTTTTGGAGCTCCGAGGAGGTTTTGAGGCTGCTGGAGGAGGTTTTGGAGCTCCGAGGAGGTTTTGAGGCTGCTGAAGGGGATTTTAGGGCTGATGAAAGAGATTTTGGAGCTGCTGGAGGAGGTTTTGGGGCTGCTGAAGGGGATTTTAGGGCTACTGAAAGAGGTTTTGGAGCTGCTGGAGGAGGTTTTGGGGCTGCTGGAGGAGGTTTTGGGGCTGCTGAAGGGGATTTTAGGGCTGATGAAAGAGATTTTGGATATCCTAGGAGGTTGTGGAGCTGCTGAAGGGGATTTTAGGGCTGCTGGAGGAGGTTTTGGGGCAGCTGGAGGAGGTTTTGAGGCTGCTGGAGGAGATTTTGAGGCTGCTGAAGGGGATTTTAGGGCTACTGAAAGAGATTTTGGAGCTCCTAGGAGGTTGTGGAGCTGCTGAAGGGGATTTTAGGGCTACTGAAAGAGGTTTTGGAGCTGCTGGAGGAGGTTTTGGACATGCTGGAGGAGTTTTTGGGGCTGCTGGAGGAGGTTTTGGGGCTGCTGGAGGAGGTTTTGGAGCTCCGAGGAGGTTTTGAGGCTGCTAGAGGAGGTTTTGAGGCTGCTGAAGGGGATTTTAGGGCTGATGAAAGAGATTTTGGAGCTGCTGGAGGAGGTTTTGGGGCTGCTGGAGGAGGTTTTGGGGCTGCTGAAGGGGATTTTAGGGCTACTGAAAGAGGTTTGGGGGCTGCTGGAGGAGGTTTTGGGGCTGCTGGAGGAGGTTTTGGGGCTGCTGAAGGGGATTTTAGGGCTGATGAAAGAGATTTTGGAGCTCCTAGGAGGTTGTGGAGCTGCTGAAGGGGATTTTAGGGCTGCTGGAGGAGGTTTTGGGGCTGCTGGAGGAGGTTTTGGGCATGCTGGAGGAGGTTTTGGACATGCTGGAGGAGGTTTTGAGGCTGCTGGAGGAGGTTTTGGGGCTGCTGGAGGAGGTTTTGGAGCTCCTAGGAGGTTTTGGACCTGCTGGAAGAGGTTTTGGGGCTGCTGGAGGAGGTTTTGGAGCTGCTGGAGGAGCTTTTGAGGCTGCTGGTGGAGGTTTTGAGGCTGCTGGAGGAGGTTTTGAGGCTGATGAAGGGGATTTTAGGGCTACTGAAAGAGATTTTGGAGCTCCTAGGAGGTTGTGGAGCTGCTGAAGGGGATTTTAGGGCTACTGGAGGAGGTTTTGGGGCTGCTGGAGGAGGTTTTGGGGCTGCTGGAGGAGGTTTTGGACATGCTGGAGGAGGTTTTGGACATGCTGGAGGAGGTTTTGGACATGCTGGAGGAGGTTTTGGACATGCTGGAGGAGGTTTTGGGGCTGCTGGAGGAGGTTTTGGACATGCTGGAGGAGGTTTTGGACATGCTGGAGGAGGTTTTGAGGCTGCTGGAGGAGGTTTTGAGGCTGCTGGAGGAGGTTTTGAGGCTGCTGGAGGAGGTTTTGAGGCTGCTGGAGGAGGTTTTGAGGCTGCTGGAGGAGATGTTGAGGCTGCTGAAGGGGATTTTAGGGCTACTGAAAGAGATTTTGGAGCTCCTAGGAGGTTGTGGAGCTGCTGAAGGGGATTTTAGGGCTACTGAAAGAGGTTTTGGAGCTGCTGGAGGAGGTTTTGGGGCTGCTGGAGGAGGTTTTGAGGCTGCTGAAGGGGATTTTAGGGCTACTGAAAGAGATTTTGGAGCTCCTAGGAGGTTGTGGAGCTGCTGAAGGGGATTTTAGGGCTACTGAAAGAGGTTTTGGAGCTGCTGGAGGAGGTTTTGGGGCTGCTGGAGGAGGTTTTGGGGCTGCTGGAGGAGGTTTTGGAGCTGCTGGAGGAGTTTTTGGGGCTGCTGAAGGGGATTTTAGGGCTACTGAAGGGGATTTTAGGGCTGATGGAAGAGATTTTGGAGCTGCTGGAGGAGGTTTTGGGGCTACTGAAAGGGGTTTTGAGACTGCTGGAGGAGGTTTTGAGGCTGCTGAAGGGCATTTTAGGGCTGCTGAAAGAGATTTTGGGGCTGTTAAAAGAGATTTTTAGGGCTGCTGGAATAATTTGAGGGCTGCTGAAAGATTTGGCTGCTAAAATAGAGAAGGTTTGGGGGCTGCTGGAGGAGGTTTTAGGGCAGCTGAGAGATTTTAGGGCTGCTGAAGGAGATTTTGGAGCTGCTAGAAGAAGTTTTGAGGCTGCTGAAAGGGATTTTAGGGCTGCTGGATGAGGGTTTGGGGCTCCTAGGAGGTTGTGGAGCTGCTGAAGGGGATTTTAGGGCTGCTGGAGGAGGTTTTGGGGCTGCTGGAGGAGGTTTTGGGGCTGCTGGAGGAGGTTTTGAGGCTGCTGAAGGGGATTTTAGGGCTGATGAAAGAGATTTTGGGTCTGCTGGAGAGAGTTTTGGGGGTTGAAGGAGATTTTAAGGCTGCTAAAATAGATTTGGGGACTGCTGAAGGAGACTTTGGAGCTGCTAGAGGAGGTTTTGATGCTGTTGAAGGAGATTTTTAGGGCTGCTGAAGTGGATTTGGGGACTACTGAAGGAGATTTTGGGTCTGCTGGAGAGAGTTTTGGGGCTGCTAGAGGAGATTTTGAGGGCTGCTGGTGGAGGTTTTGGGGCTGCTGGAGGAGATTTTGGGTCTGCTGGTGGAAGATTTGGAGCTGCTGAAGTAGATTTTAAGGCTGCTGAGAGATTTTAGGGCTGCTGAATGTGATTTTGGAGCTGCTAGAGGAGGTTTTGAGGCTGCAGGAGGAAGTTTTGGGACTGCTGGAGGAGATTTTGGGTCTGATGGTGGAAGATTTGGGGCTGCTGAAGTAGATTTTAAGGCTGCTGAGAGATTTTAGGCTGATGAATGAGAATTTGGAGCTGCTAGAGGAGGTTTTGAGGCTGCTGGAGGAAGTTTTGGGGCTGCTGAAGTAGATTTTAAGGCTGCTGAGGGAGATTTTGGAGCTGCTAGAGGAGGTTTTGGGACTGCTGGAGGAAGTTTTGGGACTGCTGGAGGAAGTTTTGGGACTGCTGGAGGAAGTTTTGGGACTGCTGGAGGAAGTTTTGGGACTGCTGGAGGAAGTTTTGGGGCTGCTGAGGGAGGTTTTGGGGCTGCTGGAGGAAGTTTTGGGGCTCCTGAAGGAGATTTTGGGGCTCCTGAAGGAGGTTTTGAGGCTGCTGGAGGAAGTTTTGGGACTGCTGGAGGAGATTTTGGGTCTGATGGTGGAAGATTTGGGGCTGCTGAAGTAGATTTTAAGGCTGCTGAGGGAGATTTTGGAGCTGCTAGAGGAGGTTTTGGGGCTGCTGGAGGAGGTTTTGGGGCTGCTGGAGGAGGTTTTGGGGCTGCTGGAGGAGGTTTTGGGACTGCTGGAGGAGATTTTGGGTCTGATGGTGGAAGATTTGGGGCTGCTGAAGTAGATTTTAAGGCTGCTGAGGGAGATTTTGGAGCTGCTAGAGGAGGTTTTGGGGCTGCTGCAGGAGGTTTTGGGGCTGCTGCAGGAGATTGTGGGGCTGCTGCAGGAGATTGTGGGGCTGCTGCAGGAGATTTTGGAGCTGCTGAAGGAGATTTTGGGGCTGCTGAAGGAGATTTTGAAGCTGCTAGAGGAGGTTTTGACGCTGCTGGAGGAAGTTTTGGGGCTGCTGAGGGGAAGTTTTGGGAGTACTGGAGAAGATTTTGAAGCTTCTGGAGGAGATTTAGAGGGGTTCTGCCTTGCTGGCTGTCCCCCTCCTCAAACCAAAGCCCCTCAAAAACCTTTCAGCAAGCAGCAGGGGCGGTGTGCTCGCTTGCCAAAACCCTCTTGAGGTGTGTGTGTGGGGGGGTGGGGTGGAAAGAGAACAAAAATCAAACCAAAGACACCAATCAAACCAGGACCAATGGCTATGGAAAAAGCCCACAAAACCAATCCCACACAGGCAAAACCAAAAACAACCAACAAAAAACCAAACCCAAACAATCAACAGAGAAGGACAAAATAAAGCCAAACCCCAAGCTTAGGCTAAAAACCAACCCCGCTTTGTAAGCTCTATGGATCTTATATACCTATAGGGCTAAGCTTTAGAGAGAGAGTTTAAGGGTCATGTCCTACTAGTGGGCTTTGCACCCTGCCTTTGCCGTGGTCCCAAAGCCAGGCAAGCTGGGGAGATCCTTCATCTGAAAGAAAACAGCAGGTCAGAGCAAGACAAAAACCACCCCCTCCCCTCCAGCCCCCCCCTTTGACCCTCTCCCTGCTGAGCCCAGGCCAAAACTCATCACCGGCCTGCCGCCAGGACGCCGCCAAAAGCCCCTCCCCGGGGGAGGGGGTGGGGGTGGGGGGTTGTAGCAAAGAAAAATAACCAAAAGCCAAACCAAAACCAAACCCCAAGAACCACCTCAGGTTGCAGAGGATTCAAAGAATTGCTGAGTTTGGGAATCCCGCCCCCCACCCCCGGCCCCCAGCCTCCAGGTTGGGCAGGAGGGCTGCGGCCAGGGCTGGGGTTGGGTGACCTTTGGACACCGCGCCCCGAGCCGCCGGTGTGGGGCTCAGCTGGGTGGGTGGGGATGGAAAATCCCCCCCCCCCCCCCCCCCCCGGACCACCAGCAGCAGCAGCCCCCAGCCCCAGCCTGCCGCTCCTGAGGGGTTTGTGGGGGGTGGGGGGTGCTTAGCACGCTCCTGGTGCTGTGTCCCCCTCCCCCCCGGCTGCTTCTCCTCAGTTGGGGTTTGGAGTCTCCAAAGGTGATGAAGGGACCACAAATGGTGACTCTGGGGGCACGCTGGCACCATCCCCACCCTCCCCTGTGCCAGGCAGGGTCAAGCTTCCATTACCAAGGCTGCCACTGCCGCGGCTCCGGGCACCGGCACGCATCACAATCCCTTGGCATCGCCCCGGCGCCCGGGCTCGCCCCTGCCTGCCGTTCCTGGCCCCAAACTGGGGCAGGAAGGACCTTCTGTACCCCGGAGACAGGCATGAGAAGAGGGGGAAAAAGCAGTTTGGGTTCTTCTTTGCTTTACAGGGCACCTGTGCCCCACAGGAGAGGGGGTCTCACCCCCCCAGGAGGGGTCCTCACCGGTTTATGGGGCACCTGTGCCCCACAGGAGGGGATCTCATCCCCCGAGAGGGGATCTCACCCCCCCCAGGAGGGGGGCCTCACTGCTTTACAGGGCACCTGTACCCTGCAGGAGGGGGTCTCACTCCCCCAAGAGGGGATTTCATTCCCCAGGAGGGGGTCTCACCCCCCCCGGTGCTCCCCAGCCAGAAGAGATGCAGATTCCACCTATTTTGGGGGTGGGCTCTTATTATTTCAGCCTTTCCTGCCCCAGCTCTCAGGGCCCAGCAGGCAGCACCCCGATCGGTTCAAGCTAACCCCCCACCCACCCCCCCGAAGGGCAATTTTTGGGTGTGAGGGCAGCAGGGGGTGGGGGGCAGGAAGCACCTTGCTCAGGGGCCGAGCGGCATGGGGGCGTCGCGCTGGCACTTACCCACGGGCGGGGACACCATCCACATGGCTGCGGGGGCGGCGCTGGGGGCGCCGCGGGCAGGGGAAACTGAGGCAGGGGGCGGGCGGCAGGCGCTGGCCGGGAGCGCGGGGCCACCGCTGCGTTATATAAGGAAGGGCCTCGGCGGCTGAGTCACCCCCACGGGGTGGGTCCGGCCAGAGGCCACCAGGCTTTTCGGAGGCGGTTGGCACCACCGGCGAGGGAGGAGCTGCCCGGGGAGGGATGGGGAGGGGGGGGGGGGGGCTATGCCAGCCCCGCAGCACCCATGCCAGCCCCGCAGCACTCGTGCCAGGCTCGAAGGCCTCATGCCAGGCTCACAGGACCGGTGCCAGGCTCACAGCGCTGATGCCAGGCTCACAAGCACCCATCACGGGCTTGCACCACCCGTGCCAGGCTGGTGGTACCCGTGCCAGGTGTGGACCACTCGTGCTGCACTCACAGCACCTTTGCCAGCCTTGTAGCACCCTCAGCAGGTTTGTGCCACCCATGCCAAGCTTGCACTGCCTGTGCCATGCTCACACACCCATGCCAGGCTTGCACCGCCCACATCAGGCTTGGAGCACCCATGCCATGTTCATAGCACCCATACCATCCTCACAGCACCCACACCACGCTCATGGCACCCATACCAGGCTTGTGCCACCTAAACCAGACTCGCAGCACCCATGCCAGGCTTTGCAACATTCCTGCCATGCTTTGTAGCACCCATGGCAATCTCACACCAGCCATGCCAGGCTCACAGCGCCCATGGCAAGCTTGTCCCACCTGCGCCAGGCTCACAGCACCCATGGCAGGCTTGTACCACCTGTGCCAGGCTCACAGCACCCATTCCACTTTTGTAGCACCCATACCAGGCTTGCAGCACCCCAACAGACTAACAGCACCTCTGCCAGCCTCTTGGTACCCATACTAGCATCCTGGCACCCATACCGGTCCTACCGTACTCATACTATGCTTGTAGCACCCATGCCAGTCTCACAGCACCCACACCATGCTCACAGCACCCATGCTAGGTTTGTAGCACCCATGCCAGTCTCACAGCACCCACACCATGCTCGTAGCACCCATGCCAGTCTCACAGCACCCACACCATGCTCACAGCACCCATGTCAGGTTTGTAGCACCCATGCCAGTCTCACAGCACCCACACCATGCTCGTAGCACCCATGCCAGTCTCACAGCACCCACACCATGCTCACAGCACCCACACCATGCTCGTAGCACCCATGCCAGGCTCACACCACCCACACCAGTCTCACAGCACCCATGTCATGTTTGTAGCACCCACACCATGCTCCCAGCACCCGTGCTAGGTTTGTAGCACCCACATCATGCTCACAGCACCCGTGCTAGGTTTGTAGCACCCATGCCAGTGTCACAGCACCCACCCCATGCTCACAGCACCCATGTCAGGTTTTTAGCACCCATGCCAGTGTCACAGCACCCACCCCATGCTCACAGCACCCATGTCAGGTTTGTAGCACCCATGCCAGTGTCACAGCACCCACCCCATGCTCACAGCACCCATGTCAGGTTTTTAGCACCCATGCCAGTGTCACAGCACCCACCCCATGCTCACAGCACCCATGTCAGGTTTGTAGCACCCATGCCAGTGTCACAGCACCCACCCCATGCTCACAGCACCCATGCTAGGTTTGTAGCACCCATGCCAGTCTCACAGCACCCACCCCATGCTCACAGCACCCATGTCAGGTTTGTAGCACCCATGCCAGTGTCACAGCACCCACCCCATGCTCACAGCACCCATGCTAGGTTTGTAGCACCCATGCCAGTCTCACAGCACCCACCCCATGCTCACAGCACCCATGCTCACAGCACCCAGGTTTGTAGCACCCATGCCAGTGTCACAGCACCCACCCCATGCTCACAGCACCCATGTCAGGTTTGTAGCACCCATGCCAGTGTCACAGCACCCACCCCATGCTCACAGCACCCATGCTAGGTTTGTAGCACCCATGCCAGTCTCGCAGCACCCACCCTGTGCTCACAGCATCCATGCCAGGCTCCTAGCACCCTCCCCAGTCTCCCAGCTCCCATATGATGCTCACAGCACCCACGCCAGCCCCTGGCACCTGCTGCCAGCGGCGGGCAGCACCACCCTGTGCCCTGTCACAGCAATTCACACCCCCAGCACCGGGGGGGTGGGTCACAGCCGGTGCCGCTAAGAGCCCTCCCGGTGCCACCACCTGAGGTGCCCCCTGCACGTGTGCCCCCAGCCCGGGGCCTCCGTCAGGGCAGGGGGTAGGGTGCCCGGGGCAGCACCCAACCTGTGCAAGGGTGTCACGAGTCGGGGCGGCCTCAGCGCCCCCAGCAGGGGCAAAGGGCCGGAGCGGCAGGGCCGCGGCGGGGAGGGCAAAGGTCCCGCGGCGACAAGGGGACAATAAAACTTATACAGCCCCCGCGCCCGCCCTGGGGATTTTCCACCCCAGCCCCGCGGCCGCCAGGGGGGTGGGGGGCGGCTGCTGGCCGTGCCCGTGCCCGGCGCCTGCTGGGTGCCCCGGCCGGGGTCCCGGGGGTGCTGGCACGGCAGGGTGGCCGCTGAAAGGGCTCTTTGTTGGCGGTCACGCGCCGGTGCCAGCCGTTGCGAAGCGACCGCGGGGTCGAGAAGGAGCCGCAGCCGCGGGCGGCCTGGGGCACCTCAGGGGGCATCCCCCTGGCTTCGGGCCGCCTTGAGGGGTCCCGCACGGGGTGTCCCTTGGGTGTCCCTTGGGTGCCCAGCGCTGCGGGTGGGCAGCAGAGCGTGAGGCTGAGGCCAGCCCTGAGTCCTCATGGTCCCCATGCCCATGGCTTCAGGGCACCTCAGGGCTGCTTGTCCCCTTGGCACATGGGTGTCTCCGGGTGCCCACCCTGGTGGTATCACAGCTCCTCAGGGTGAACAGTCCCCGTGGCATCTGGGTGCCTGGCCCCATGGCAATGGGGCATCTCCATGTGCCCATCCACATGGTATCTGTGTGCCTACTGTTGCCCGTGCCCATAGATGCAGGGCATCTCTGGGTGCCCATCCCTGTGGCACTAGGATGCCTCTGAGTGCCTATCCCCATGGTATCATCGCTCCTTAGGGTCAGCGGCCCCTATGGCACTGAGGTGGCACTGGGTGCCCATCCCTGTGGCAGCAGGACATGCGGCTGAGGCCATCCCTGTGTCCTTGCAGCAGCCGTTCCCATGATATCTTGGCACCTCTGGGTGCCCATCCCTATGGCATCGTGGCTCCTAAGAGCAAATCATCCCTGTGGCATCTGGGTGCCCATCCCTGTGCCACTGGGGCATCTCTGGGTGCCAGTGCCCACGATATGGGGGTGTTCCTGCATGCCAGTGTCACAGGGTGCTTGTCACGGTGGCAACAGGGCACATGGCTGATGCCAACCCTGTGGCCTCAGGGTGCCATCCCTGTAGTATTGAGCCAGCCCGAGGTGCCCATCCTTGTGGCATCACAGTGCCTCACAGTGCCCACCCCCATGCCTTCCAGGGCACCTTGGGGTGCTTGTCCCCATGGCACCTGGCTGTCTTCAGATGCCCATCCCCACGGTACCTGGGCACCTCTGGGTGCTTCCCGTGTCTGCTCAGCCAGTGCCACCCACCACCCCCGTGCCACCACCCCGTGTGTGCCCACACCCCAGCACAGAAAGCCAGATGGTGCCACAGCTGTGGTTTATTTGCCCGACGCCACGCCGGGAGCTCACCGGTGCCGCTGCCACGCTCAGTGCTGGCTCACGACCTGCAAAGGAGGAGCTCCTCAGGGGGGTGCAGCACCCTGGCACTGTGGCACCCAGCACCCTGGTACTCTAACAGCCTTAACACCATGGCACCTTGGCATTCTGACACTGCAGCACCCTGGGACCCTGGCATCCCATCACTCAGCTCTGCAGCTCCATTACCCTGGCACTCCTGTGCCCTGGCACCCTGGTGCCTCAGCACCTTAGCATCCAACATCCTAGCACCCTGGTACCACAGTACCACTATACCTTGGCACCATGGTACCCCAAAGCCCTGGTACCTCAGCATGCCCTGACACCTTGGCACCCAGCACCCTGGCACCCTCATAGCCCAACATGATGGCACCCAAGCACCCCAGTGCCTTGGTAACTCAGCACCCTAGAATCCCAGCATTCTCACACCTTGGCACCCCAGTACCCCCACAGCCTTGTGCACTGGCACCCCCACACACACTGATACTCTGGCTCCCTGGTGCCTGGGTGCCCTGGCACCTTGGCACCCCAGTGCTCTGGTACCTCACCATCCTGGCATTCCAGTACTCCACCAGCCATATGCCCTGGCACCCCAGCACCCTGAGATATTGACACTCTGGCATCATGCCCACTTGACACCCCAGCATTCTGGTGCCCTGACACCGTGGCATCCCATTCCCCTTGGTGCCCTGGTGCCCTGGCACACCTGCACACCATCACCAAGTTACCATGGCACCTCAGCACCCCAGCTCCCCACCCCAACACCCTGGTGCTTGGGCACACTGGCACCCTGACACTAGGGCATCCCATGTGTGACAGCACCCTGGCACACTCAGCACCCTGGCACCCGGAGACACTGCAACCCTGGTGCCCTGACACCTTAGTACTCCAGCATCCTGACACCCCAGCACTCCAACATGCTGGGCACCTCTGGCACCTGGCACACTGGCACCCTGGCACCCCAGCACCAAGTTCCCCTGGCACCTCAGCACCCTGGCATCCTGGCACCCCGGTACCTCAATATTATGCCAGCCCAGCACCCCGGTGCCTTGGCACCCTGACACCCTTGGCACCGTGGCATCCTATTGCCCCAGCACCCTGGCACTCCAGCACCCTGGCACCCTGGCACCCATGCCCACCTCGTGGATCCAGTCCTCAAAGGCAGACACCCGGGTGAAGACCGTTGGCTTCTTCTCGGCGTTGCAGCCCAGCCCGGAGACGAAGCTGGCGATGCCATGCACCTCCCAGGTGCCATCCTCAGCCTGGCAGTTCAGGGGCCCGCCGGAGTCGCCCTGGGGTGCGGGATGAGCGGGGAGGGTGTGTGCGTGTGAATGCCAGGCGGGGGTGGGGGCGTCCCCAGCGCGCCCCCCGCCGCAGGCCGGCACTCACGTTGCAGCCTGCCCGCTCGGCGCCGCCGGCGCAGATCATGGTGCGGCGGATGGAGAGCGCTCCCCACCAGTCCGGCTGCGTGCAGCGCTCGAAGCTCACCACGGGCAGCAGGGCCTGCTGCAGCCGGTCGGGCAGAGGGCCCCCGCTGCCAGCCGGGCGTTAGTGCGGCCGGGGCTGGGCACCTCCTGTCCTGCCCGCTGGTCCTCACCGCCCACGGCCTCGCCCAGCCCTTCCTCCAGCTGCCCGCCCAGCTTCTCATCCCTCCTTCCATCCCTCCCTCCCTCCATTCCTTCCTTCCTCCCTCCATCCACCCCTCCACCCCTCCATCCTTCCATCCATTCCTCCATCCCTCCATCACTCTCTCCCTCCATCTCACCATCCATCCCTCCATCCTTCCATCCCTCTATTTCTCCCTCCCTCCTTCCCTCCCTCCATCCCTCTCTCCCTCCTTCCCTTCATCCTTCCCTCCCTCCATCCCTCTCTCCCTCCTTCCCTTCATCCTTCCCTCCTTCCTTCCCTCTATCCCTCCCTCCCTCCTTTCATCCCTCCACCCATCCCCAAATCCCTGGAGCCCTCCAGTCCTCCCTCTCCTCAGCCCTCTCCCCGTCCTTCCCCCCGCCCCCGGCTCCGGGCGGTGCCCGCCGTGCGCCCGCACTCACTGGAGAGCCGCCCCCAGCCGCTCAGGTAGCAGGGGTAGCCGTCGGGCAGCACGGTGCCCGGGGGGGCAGGTGCCCCACCTGCACCTGGGTGCTGAGCACGGCCGGGCGCTGCAGCTTCAGCAGGGCGATGTCGTGGCTGCGCAGGGACACAAGTTACAGGAGGGACCGCTGGGGGACAACGGCCCCACCCGACCCTCTCCCCCCAGCGCCCCCAGGGACTCACCCGCAGGCCACGCAGGAGCTTCGCCATTGGGGGTGGACGAAGATGTCGTCAGAGGCCACGGGGATGGGCTGCTCAGGACCCTCTGCAGCGCCCATGTCGAACTCGCCCAGCACCACCCGGTAGGTGAGCGTGGAGCTGCCCGGGGACAGGAGGGGACACGACGTGTCTGGTGGCACCTCGGGGTGCTGCAGCCCTCCTGCAGCCTTCCCTGCACCCAGTACCCCCTCCATGCACCCAGCACCCCATCCCTGCACCCAGTACCCGCTCCATGCACCCAGCACCCCATCCTTGCACCCAGTACCCGCTCCATGCACCCAGCACCCCATCCCTGCACCCAGGATCCATCCCTCCACCCAGCAGCTCCTCTATGCACCCAGAATCTGTCCCTGCACCCAGGACCCTGCATGTCCTCCATACATCTAGAATCCATCCCTGCACCTAGCACCCTCTCCATGCACTGAGGATCCATCCCTGCGCCCAGCACCCCTTCATGAATTCACCTCGCACCCAACAATCTCTCCCTGCACCCATCCTGCCCAGTACATCACCCCTGCACCCATCCCTGCACCCCCTCCATGCTCCTGCACCGCCCTGCAGCCATCCTGCACCCCAGCACCCTGCACCCCCTCCATCCACCCATCCCCACCCATCCTGCACCCCAGCACCCTGCACCCCCTCCATCCACCCATCCCCACCCATCCTGCACCCCAGCACCCTGCACCCCCTCCATCCACCCATCCCCACCCATCCTGCACCCCAGCACCCTGCACCCCTCCATCCACCCATCCTGCACCCCAGCACCCTGCACCCCCTCCATCCACCCATCCCCACCCATCCTGCACCCCAGCACCCTGCACCCCCTCCATCCACCCATCCCCACCCATCCTGCACCCCAGCACCCTGCACCCCCTCCATCCACCCATCCCCACCCATCCTGCACCCCAGCACCCTGCACCCCCTCCATCCACCCATCCCCACCCATCCTGCACCCCAGCACCCTGCACCCCCTCCATCCACCCATCCCCACCCATCCTACACCCCAGCACCCTGCACCCCCTCCATCCACCCATCCCCACCCATCCTGCACCCCAGCACCCTGCACCCCCTCCATCCACCCATCCTGCACCCCAGCACCCTGCACCCCCTCCATCCACCCATCCCCACCCATCCTGCACCCCAGCACCCTGCACCCCCTCCATCCACCCATCCCCACCCATCCTGCACCCCAGCACCCTGCACCCCCTCCATCCACCCATCCCCACCCATCCTGCACCCCAGCACCCTGCACCCCCTCCATCCACCCATCCCCACCCATCCTGCACCCCTCCCGCACCCCATGTCCCCTCCTGCCCCCATTCCTGCCCCCCAGCACCCACCTCTGCCCCCCACGTGCCCTTTGGCACCCATCCCTGCACTCCAACGCCCTGCACCCCCTCTGGCAGCCATCCCTGCATCCTCCCCGTCCCCTCCTGCCCCCGCCCGTGCCCGCAGCCCCGCCAGCGCCCCCCGGTGGTGGCTCACGAGATGCAGTGTGCGGCGGTCATCACCCAGCTGGGGGCGATCAGGGTGCCCCCGCAGGTGTGCCGGTAGCTGCCATCGCGCTCGTACTGCAGAGAGATCTGCGGGGACGCCGGTGGGTGCCACGCAGTACCCACCGGTGCCAACCCCACCCCCAACCTTGTCCCCTCCCTGCTCGCTCACCTGCCAGGGCCAGCTGTAGGGGACAGCGTCCTCCCCATTGACCACCCGGGAGTTGGGCAGCACGGCAGCCTGGGCTGTGGGGTGGGCATCGTCACCCGGTGGGCACCCAGCACCCTGCCCCGGACTGGGGACGGGAGGTGGGGGGGCTGGGGACGTGGGCTTGGGGACATCTTACCGCCGGCCACCAGCAGCAGGAGGAAGCTCAGCATCTCGGCTGGGAGCAGCTGGGAGGCCCAGGGCAGCTGCTGGCCTTAAATAGGGGCACCCAAGGGCACCCCTGGGAACGGGCACCCAGCACTCACCTGGGGGGGGGTTAACCATTAACCTCTGCCTAGGGGGGACGTGGCACCTGGCACCCTTGCCAGTGCTCCCAGACGAGACCCTATGGATCCCTGTGCCCCTATAGACCCCAGACCCCCTGTCCCTGGTGCCCCCTATAGTTCCTATAACCCTCCTGTGCCCCTATAGACCCCAGACCCCCCCTGTCCCTGGTGCCCCCTATAGCTCCTATAACCTTCCCCTGCCCCTATAGACCCCAGACTCCCCTGCATCTGATGCCCCCCATAGCCCCTGTGCCCCTACAGGCCCCATACTCCCCTGTCCCTTGTGCCCCCCAGCCCCTCTGGCCCTATAGGCCCCATGACCCTCCTGCTCCTTGTGCCCTCATAGCCCCTATAGCACCTGTGCCCCTAGAGACCCCATACCACCCCAGGTGCCACCCCCCCCTCACTGTAACCCCTGCTGTGTCCCTCACAGCTCCCTCCCTGCGCCTGGTGCCTCACTATGCCCTGTGGATCCCTATGGAGCCCTATGGACCCCTTTAGCCCACCCCCTGTAGCCCTATGGCCCCTACAACCTCATATCTTCTATGGGCCCCATGCTGCCCTTGGTGCCCACAGGCCCCATAGCCCCCTCTGTCCCCCACACTGCCCCCCTGCTCCTGGTGTTCCCATATGGCCTCTGTAGCCCCCATGGACTCAGTGTCCCATACATCCCCCCCCCGCACACCCCAGAACCCCTGTGCCCCCATAGCCCTATAACCCCCTCCCAGCCCCCACACCTTCATGTCCTGGTACCCCTATAGCCCCTACAGCCCCTGTGCATCCCACAGCCCTCTGCCCCCTGCAGCTCCCCCCACTCCCCAGTGCACCTTGCTCCCCTCACAGCCCCCTGTGCCCCCTATAGCCCCCCCAGCACCCACACCCCTGGTGCCTGCCAGCCCCTCTGTAAACACCTGTGCCCCCTAGAGCTGCTGTGCACCCCAGAGCCCATAGACCCTGTGCCCTATAGCCCCATAGCTCCTGTGCTCCTGTGTGCCCTATAGCCCCATAGACCCTGTGCCCTATGGCCCCATAGCCCCTGTGCTCCTGTGTGCCCTATAGCCCTTGTGCCCTGTAGCCCCATAGCTCCTGTGCTCCTGTGTGCCCTATAGCCCCATAGACCCTGTGCCCTATAGCCCCATAGCTCCTGTGCTCCTGTGTGCCCTATAGCCCCATAGACCCTGTGCCCTATGGCCCCATAGCCCCTGTGCTCCTGTGTGCCCTATAGCCCCATAGACCCTGTGCCCTATGGCCCCATAGCCCCTGTGCTCCTGTGTGCCCTATAGCCCTTGTGCCCTGTAGCCCCATAGCTCCTGTGCTCCTGTGTGCCCTATAGCCCCATAGACCCTGTGCCTTATGGCCCCATAGCTGCTGTGCTCCTGTGTGCCCTATAGCCCCATAGACCCTGTGCCCTATGGCCCCATAGCCCCTGTGCTCCTGTGTGCCCTATAGCCCCATAGACCCTGTGCCCTATGGCCCCATAGCTGCTGTGCTCCTGTGTGCCCTATAGCCCCATAGACCCTGTGCCCTATGGCCCCATAGCCCCTGTGCTCCTGTGTGCCCTATAGCCCTTGTGCCCTGTAGCCCCATAGCTGCTGTGCTCCTGTGTGCCTTATAGCCCCATAGACTCTGTGCCCTATGGCCCCATAGCTGCTGTGCTCCTGTGTGCCCTATAGCCCCATAGACCCTGTGCCTTATGGCCCCATAGCTGCTGTGCTCCTGTGTGCCCTATAGCCCCATAGACCCTATGCCCTATGGCCCCATAGCTGCTGTGCTCCTGTGTGCCCTATAGCCCCATAGACCCTGTGCCTTATGGCCCCATAGCTGCTGTGCTCCTGTGTGCCCTATAGCCCCATAGACTCTGTGCCCTATGGCCCCATAGCTGCTGTGCTCCTGCGTGCCCTATAGCCCTTGTGCCCTATAGCCCCATAGCTGCTGTGCTCCTGTGTGCCCTATAGCCCCATAGCCCCTGTGCCCTATGGCCCCATAGCCCCTGTGCTCCTGTGTGCCCTATAGCCCCATAGACCCTGTGCCCTATGGCCCCATAGCTGCTGTGCTCCTGTGTGCCCTATAGCCCCATAGACCCTGTGCCCTATGGCCCCATAGCCCCTGTGCTCCTGTGTGCCCTATAGCCCTTGTGCCCTGTAGCCCCATAGCTGCTGTGCTCCTGTGTGCCTTATAGCCCCATAGACTCTGTGCCCTATGGCCCCATAGCTGCTGTGCTCCTGTGTGCCCTATAGCCCCATAGACCCTGTGCCTTATGGCCCCATAGCTGCTGTGCTCCTGTGTGCCCTATAGCCCCATAGACTCTGTGCCCTATGGCCCCATAGCTGCTGTGCTCCTGTGTGCCTTATAGCCCCATAGCCCTTGTGCCCTGTAGCCCCATAGCTGCTGTGCTCCTGTGTGCCCTATAGCCCCATAGACCCTATGCCCTATGGCCCCATAGCTGCTGTGCTCCTGTGTGCCCTATAGCCCCATAGACCCTGTGCCTTATGGCCCCATAGCTGCTGTGCTCCTGTGTGCCCTATAGCCCCATAGACTCTGTGCCCTATGGCCCCATAGCTGCTGTGCTCCTGCGTGCCCTATAGCCCTTGTGCCCTATAGCCCCATAGCTGCTGTGCTCCTGTGTGCCCTATAGCCCCATAGCCCCTGTGCCCTATGGCCCCATAGCCCCTGTGCTCCTGCGTGCCCTATAGCCCTTGTGCCCTGTAGCCCCATAGCTCCTGTGCTCCTGTGTGCCCTATAGCCCCATAGACCCTATGCCCTATGGCCCCATAGCTGCTGTGCTCCTGTATGCCCTATAGCCCTTGTGCCCTGTAGCCCCATAGCTGCTGTGCTCCTGTGTGCCCTATAGCCCCATAGACCCTATGCCCTATGGCCCCATAGCTGCTGTGCTCCTGCGTGCCCTATAGCCCTTGTGCCCTGTAGCCCCATAGCTGCTGTGCTCCTGTGTGCCCTATAGCCCCATAGACCCTATGCCCTATGGCCCCATAGCCCCTGTGCTCCTGCGTGCCCTATAGCCCTTGTGCCCTGTAGCCCCATAGCTCCTGTGCTCCTGTGTGCCCTATAGCCCCATAGACCCTATGCCCTATGGCCCCATAGCTGCTGTGCTCCTGTATGCCCTATAGCCCTTGTGCCCTGTAGCCCCATAGCTGCTGTGCTCCTGTGTGCCCTATAGCCCCATAGACCCTATGCCCTATGGCCCCATAGCTGCTGTGCTCCTGCGTGCCCTATAGCCCTTGTGCCCTATAGCCCCATAGCTCCTGTGCTCCTGTGTGCCCTATAGCCCCATAGCCCCTGTGCCCTATGGCCCCATAGCCCCTGTGCTCCTGTGTGCCCTATAGCCCCATAGACTCTGTGCCCTATGGCCCCATAGCTGCTGTGCTCCTGCGTGCCCTATAGCCCTTGTGCCCTATAGCCCCATAGCTGCTGTGCTCCTGTGTGCCCTATAGCCCCATAGCCCCTGTGCCCTATGGCCCCATAGCCCCTGTGCTCCTGCGTGCCCTATAGCCCTTGTGCCCTGTAGCCCCATAGCTCCTGTGCTCCTGTGTGCCCTATAGCCCCATAGACCCTATGCCCTATGGCCCCATAGCTGCTGTGCTCCTGTATGCCCTATAGCCCTTGTGCCCTGTAGCCCCATAGCTGCTGTGCTCCTGTGTGCCCTATAGCCCCATAGACCCTATGCCCTATGGCCCCATAGCTGCTGTGCTCCTGCGTGCCCTATAGCCCTTGTGCCCTATAGCCCCATAGCTGCTGTGCTCCTGTGTGCCCTATAGCCCCATAGCCCCTGTGCCCTATGGCCCCATAGCCCCTGTGCTCCTGCGTGCCCTATAGCCCTTGTGCCCTGTAGCCCCATAGCTCCTGTGCTCCTGTGTGCCCTATAGCCCCATAGACCCTATGCCCTATGGCCCCATAGCTGCTGTGCTCCTGTGTGCCCTATAGCCCCATAGACCCTGTGCCTTATGGCCCCATAGCTGCTGTGCTCCTGTGTGCCCTATAGCCCCATAGACTCTGTGCCCTATGGCCCCATAGCTGCTGTGCTCCTGCGTGCCCTATAGCCCTTGTGCCCTATAGCCCCATAGCTGCTGTGCTCCTGTGTGCCCTATAGCCCCATAGCCCCTGTGCCCTATGGCCCCATAGCCCCTGTGCTCCTGCGTGCCCTATAGCCCTTGTGCCCTGTAGCCCCATAGCTCCTGTGCTCCTGTGTGCCCTATAGCCCCATAGACCCTATGCCCTATAGCCCCATAGCTGCTGTGCTCCTGTGTGCCCTATAGCCCTTGTGCCCTATAGCCCCATAGCTGCTGTGCTCCTGTGTGCCCTATAGCCCTTGTGCCCTATAGCCCCATAGCCCCTGAGCCCTATAGCCCCATAGCTGCTGTGCTCCTGTGTGCCCTATAGCCCTTGTGCCCTATAGCCCCATAGCCCCTGAGCCCTATAGCCCCATAGCTGCTGTGCTCCTGTGTGCAGAATGAATAGAATAGAATAGAATAGAATGCAGAATAGAATAGAATAGAATAGAATAGAATAGAATAGAATAGAATAGACCAGGTTGGAAAAGACCTTTGAGATCACCAAGTCCAACCCCTCCCCCAGCACCATCTGATCAACCAAACCATGGCACCAAGGGCCTCATCCAGGCTCTTCCTAAACACCCCCAGGGATGGGGACTCCACCACCTCCCTGGGCAGCACATCCCAAGGGCCAATCTCTCTTGCTGGGAAGAACTTCTTCCTCACCTCCAGCCTAAACATCCCCTGGCACAGCTTGAGACTGTGTCCTCTTGTTCTGGTGCTGGGGGCCTGGGAGAAGAGACCAACCCCCACCTGGCTCCCTGCAGGGAGTTGTAGAGAGCAAGAAGGTCTCCCCTGAGCCTCCTCTTCTCCAGGCTAAGCAACCCCAGCTCCCTCAGCCTCTCCTCCCAGGGCTGTGCTCCAGACCCCTCCCCAGCCTTGTTGCCCTTCTCTGGACACCTTCCAGCAGCTCAACATCTTTCCTAACCTGAGGAGCCCAGAACTGGACACAGGACTCAAGGTGTGGCCTGACCAGTGCAGTGTACAGGGGCAGAATGACCTCCCTGCTCCTGCTGGCCACACTGTTCCTGCTGCAGGCCAGGATGCCATTGGCCTTCTTGGCCCCCTGGGCACACTGCAGGCTCATGTTCAGCCTCCCATCCACCAGCACCCCCAGGTCCCTCTCTGCCTGGCTGCTCTCAGCCACTCTGCCCCCAGCCTGTGGCACTGCCTGGGGTTGCTGTGGCCAATGTGCAGCACCTGGCACTGGGATGTGTTCAGTCTCCTGCCCTTGGCCTCTGCCCATCTGTCCAGCCTGTCGAGGTCCCTCTGCAGAGCCTCTCTGCCCTCCAGCAGATCAACTCCTGCCCCCAGCTTGGTGTCAGCTGCAAACTTACTGCTGATGGACTCAATCCCCTCCTCCAGATCATCAATCAAGATATTGATCAGGCTGGGACCCAGCACTGCTCCCTGGGGCACACCACTGGTGCCTGGCTGCCAGCTGGCTGTGGCACCATTCACCACCACTCTCTGGGCTCAGCCTCCAGCCAGTTCCTAACCCAGCTCAGAGTGCTGCTGCCCCAGCCAGGGGCTGACAGCTTGGCCAGGAGCTTGCTGTGGGGGATGGTGGCAAAGGCCTTGCTGCAGCCCAGGCAGACTCCATCCACAGCCTGCCCCACACCCACCAGGCAGTCACCTGGGCATGGAAGGAGATCAGGTTGGTCAGGCAGGACCTGCCCTTCCTAAATCCATCCTGGCTGGGCCTGAGCCCTTGGCCTCATGGTACCCCTCACCCCTGGCACCCCTACAGCCTCCTGTGGCCCCTATAGCCCCCATGGTGCCCCACACCCTTGGCACCTCTACAGCCTCCTGTGGCCCCTATAGCCCCCATGGTGCCCCACGCCCTGGCACCCCTACAGCCTCCTGTGGCCCCTATAGCCCCCATGGTGCCCCACACCCCTGGCACCCCTGCAGCCTCCTGTGGCCCCTATAGCCCCCATGGTGCCCCACACCCCTGGCACCCCTGCAGCCTCCTGTGGCCCCTATAGCCCCCATGGTGCCCCATGCCCCTGGCACCCCTGCAGCCTCCTGTGGCCCCTATAGCCCCCATGGTGCCCCACACCCCTGGCACCCCTGCAGCCTCCTGTGGCCCCTATAGCCCCCATGGTGCCCCACACCCCTGGCACCCCTGCAGCCTCCTGTGGCCCCTATAGCCCCCATGGTGCCCCACACCCCTGGCACCCCTGCAGCCTCCTGTGGCCCCTATAGCCCTCCCATCCCCCCTTGCCCCTGATGCCCTCTCAGCTCCTGTAGCCACCTGTGTCCCCTGAAGTCTCCGCAGAGCCTCATGCCCATGGCACCCCTGTAGCCTCCTGTGTCCCCTGTAGCCCCCATACCATCCCATGCCCCTGGTGCCCCCCGTGCTGCCCCACGTGCCCAGGCACTGCAGGTCCCGCAGGGGAACTCGTGTCACCCCCTCTGTGTTGCCATGGGCGTGCTCAGAGGTGGCCCCGGCGGCCCCACGCACCCCTGTAGCCCCGTGGGCATGCACGGAGGTGTCCCCACGCACCTCTTGTCCCCCGTGGGAGTGGCCAGTCCCCGGTGTCCCCATGGGAGTTCCCGGAGGTGTCCACACGGTGTCCCCACAGCCCCCCCGCGTCCCTCTGCACCTTCCTGGAGGTGTCCTTGGCTTCCCCACTCACCCCTGTGTCCCCGAGGAAGCTCACAGAGGTTCCCACTCGTGTCCCCACACACCCCCATGCCCCCGTGGGAGTTCCTAAAGGTGTCGCCCTGTGCCTCCACACACCCCATGTCCCCGTGGGAGTTCACGGAGGTGTCCCCACGTTGTCCCCATGCACCCCCATGACCCCATGTAACATCACAGAAGTGTTCCCACGCAGTCTGTGCCCCCGTGGGAGCTAACAGAGCTGCCTCATGGTGTTCCCACGCACCCCTGTGTCCCCTTGCAAGTTCCTAAAGGTGCTCCCTTGTGTCCCCTACACTGTCCCCACGCACACTCGAGCCTCCATGGGCATGCAGAGAGGTATTCCACAACGTCCCCACGCACCCCCCGTGTCCCCACGCACCCCTGTGTCCCCATAGAAGTTCCCAGAGGTGTTCCCACAGTGTCCCCACGCAGCCCCGTGTCCCTGTGGGCATCCTCAGAGGTGTCCCCATGCACCTCCGTGGCCCTTTAAAGTTCTTAGAGGTGTCCCCACGGCGATCCTGTGCACCCCACGTCCCTGTGAACGTCCTCAGAGGTGTTCCTGCCACGTCCCCACGTGCCCCGTGTGCCCCTGGAAGCTCTCAGAGGCGTCCCCACGGTGTCCCCACGCACCCCGTGTGCCCCTGGAAGCTCTCAGAGGCGTCCCCACGGTGTTCCCACGCACCCCGTGTGCCCCTGGAAGCTCTCAGAGGCGTCCCCACGGTGTCCCCACGCACCCCGTGTGCCCCTGGAAGCTCTCAGAGGCGTCCCCACGGTGTCCCCACGCACCCCGTGTGCCCCTGGAAGCTCTCAGAGGCGTCCCCACGGTGTCCCCCTGTGTCCCTCGTAAAACTTCCCACAGGTGTCCCCACGTCCCACAGTGTCCCGTAAAAGTTCCTCCCCCCCCCACCCCGGGGCCGAGCGCCGTGGGCCGGCCCCGCCCCCTGTCCCGGGACTGGGCGTGTCCCGGGGCGTGTCCGGGGCGTGCCCGGGTGCGGGGCGGGTCCCGCAGCGGAGCGGGGCACGGAGCGGGGCACGGAGCGGGAGCGGCTGGGCCGGAGCGGGGCGATGGGGCCGGGGCGGCCGGCGGCGCTCGGAGCCCTTCTGCTGCTGGGAGCAGTCCTCGGAGTGAGTGAGGGGCGGCGGGGGCGGCGGGGGGCGGGAGGGGCTGAGGCGGGAGGTTGGAGGGGTCGGGATCCCCCCCCCTGGAGTTGGGGTCACTTGAAGGAGTTGGAGTACCTCCCCGCCGACTTGGGGTGCGTGTTCCCCCTTTCTCCCTCCCGGGCATTGGGGTCCCTCGGGGGAGTTGGGGTCCCTTAGGTGATTTGGGGTCCACTCGCGGAGTTGGGGTCCTGCCCCCGTTACGGCGTCGGTGTCGTGTCCCCCTCCCCCCCCCCGGCGCTGAGATCCTTTGAAGAATAGATTTGGGGTCCCTCCCACACGGCTGGGGGTCCCCCTCCCCAATCCCCCTCGGAGCTGGTGTCCCCCTAGAGGGGTTGGACTTGGAGTCCCTTGAAAGACTTAGGGTCCCGTCCCCACTCCCGGAGTGGGAAGCCCCTAAAGGAGTTGGGGTCCCCCCTCCGGAGTTGGGGTTCGAAGGGTTTCGGGTGCCCCACCCCGAGGTGGAGCAGGCTGCGGGAATTGGGGTGCCCCCCGCGGGTACAGATGCCTGCGCCCCGCCCTGTCCCATCAGGGCGTCGGAGCCTCCCTGGGCACCAAGGGCAGGAGGGTGCCCGGTGCCTGGGTGATTTTGGGGTGTCTGCCCCCTGTACCCCATCCCCCAGCACCCTGCCCGCTAAGACAACTGGGGTCCCCCTCGGGCACTAGTGGGGGGACTCCAGCCCTGTGCCGGCTGGGAATTGGCATTGGGGTCCCCCCATGAACGCAGGGGGGACCGGGGTGTCCCCGGCTGCTCCTCAGGCGCTTGGGGTGACCGGGGGCGCGGGGGGGGGGTTCGCCTGCTCTGTCCCCTCACGTAATTGGGGTTCCCCTAAGGCCGGGGGTGAGGGGGTCCCCAATCCCCTGTGCTGTCCCCTCGGGGAATTGGGGTGCCCCGGGCTCTGCCAGGGGAGAGGTTCTCCATCGCTCCCCGAAGTCATCCACGGGTCCCTGCTGGGGATCGAGCTCTGTACCCCCCCCAGCAGCCCCTGCCCCCGCCCCGGGCAGGGGCCACGTGTAGGGGCGCCTCCTGCTTTTGGGGTGCTGCCTGCCCACCCTGCACCCCCTCAACCCCTTCCCCCTCCCTGGCTAAATTTAAAGGGTGACGAGTGGCGCCGGCCACCCTAAAAATAACTGTCCCAAAATACCCCCCGGGGGGAGCGCTGCGTCTGGGGGTGCCCCGGGGGGGGGTTACACCCTGGGAGGGGTCGTCACCCCCTGGGGGGGTCACACCCAGCTGGGGAGCAGTGGAGGGGGCGGAGGGGTGACGCCTCTGGGCGCCCCCGAGAGGTGCAGGGTGGGGCTGGGCACCCCCCATTAGATTGGGGGGGGGTCCCCAGGCAGGGCGGGGGGCTGCCGGCGATGGGGGGGCATCCCCGTGCCGGGGGCAGGGGCGCAGGAGCGCAGGGGGCAGGGGGCAGGGGGTGGTTTGGGGCTGGGACGGTGCCCGGGGTGTGGAGAACAGAGGGGACCTTGTTGCTCGGGGGCCATGCTGGCAGGGCTGCCCCCCCCATCCCCCGTGGGGTCACACCCACGTCCCGGGGGGGCTGCTGGGGACAAAGAAGGGGGAGCCCCCCCCCCCTCCCTTTGCGTCTCCCCCAGCCCCATTCCGCTACGGGACAGGGGGCACATGGGGACACTTCCATGGGGTGTCCCCCCGCGGGGTGCTGAGGAATGTGCCCCCCCCCTTAAAAACTGCAGTGGATCCACCCACTCCCACGGGGGGGGGGAGCAGGAGGGGGGAATTCCCCCCCCCCCCGTCCCCTTCGTCCCCTTGGGCTGCGAGGGGTTAATGGGGGGGGGGGAGGGCGCAGCAGGAATGTGCGATAAGATCGTCAGGCCCCGGGGGTGCAAGGAGAAGGGGTGTGGGGGGGCCACGCACACTCGTGTGAGCGCACACGCACCCACCCCCCCGACCCCCCTAGCTTGCACGTTTGGGCTCGCTCGGGCTCGCTCTTGCACGCTCGTGTGCGCGCACACGCAGCCCCCCCGCCTCCCCCCGGCTCCCCTTGCGCCCACGGTTGGGGGGGCTGGGTGGGGGGGTCCGTATTCCTCATGGGAATATTTGGGGACACCCCCCCCCGGGACCCCGCGGCGCACGTGGCCCTGCGCGCTCCCGGCGAGCTCCATCGCTGAACCCATCGCCAAAGATGGCCATGAGGATGAGGAGGAGGAGGAAGAGCGGGGGCCGGCTCGGGCGCCTGGGTGTCCACCCTCCCCCACCCTCCCCGACCTCCCGGGTCACCCCCCCGGGAACGTCTGGCTGCGCCGCCCCCCCCAGCCCTGCCGCCCCCTCCCCACCCCCTGCTGCCCCCTCCCCACCCCCTGCTTTCCCTCCCGCAACCTCAGAGCCTTCGCCCCGCGGGCTCCGGGTTGCTCTCCCCCGCCCCCCGGAACATCTGGGACCCCCCCAAAACCCTGCCCCCTCCCCCCAGATCCTGGCTCCTCCCCAAAAGCTTGGGGGTGTCGCCCCCCCGAATATCTGAGCGCCCCCAACCCCCTCCTTCTCCTCCCAAAGCCCTGCTCCCTCCCCCCCCCCCAAATCTTGGGTACCCCCCGGGGCTCCTGGGCCTGTGACCCCCCCCCGAACATCTGGGCCTCCCCCCGGACATCTGGTTACCCCCCCGAAAAAAGTTTGTATGTGTGTCCCCCCCCGGCCTCCTGGGTGTCCCCCCCACCACTAGAAAGTCTGGGTGTCCCCCCCGGACACATCTGGGTCCTCCCAAAAGCTTCATTCTCCCCCCCCCCCGAACATCTGCCCCCCCCCCCCCGGACATCTGGTTCCCCCCTAAACCGTGGTTTCCCCCCCAAAAGTTTGTCGTGTCCCCCCCCGACACATCCGGGTCCCCCAAAATCTTGGGTGCCCCTCAAAAGCTTGATTCTCCCCCCCCCCCCCCCCCGAACATCTGGACCCCCCGGACATCTGGTTCCCCCTAAACCGTGGTTCCCCCCCCCCAAAGTTTCTTTCCCCCCCCCCAAAGTTTCTCTCCCCCCCGCCGGACTCCTGCTCCCTCCTGGGACCCACTGCCCCCCCCGGCCTCCCCCGCCCCCCCTCCAAACTTGGCTCTTTTGGGATAAATCCGGAATGCAGCAGCAGGGGGGGGAGGGGGGGAGGGGGGGCACAGTGGCTCTGACCCCGCAGCTGTTTGCGCCCCCAAATCGCCGGGGGCGGGCAGGAGCGGGGGGAGGGGGCTTGGGGGGGGGGGGTTAAACAGCTGCTTCTCAGCTTCGCCCCCAGGGACCAGCATCTCGCCAGCTGTTCTGGCAGCCCCCCCCCCCAAAAACTGGGCGGGGGGGTGTGTGGGTTTGTTCCCACCCCCTCCTCAATCCACCCGGGGTGGGGGGGCTCAGGGCGCAGCAGGGACCCCCTCAGACTCGGGGGATAACCCCCCCCCCCCGGGGAGGGTGGGAAGCGGGGGGGGGGGGGGAGGAGGGTGGGAAGAGGCGGGGGGGGGGGAACATCTTTTAGCAGCGACCTTGGGGGAACAATGAGGCTGGGGGGGGCTGCTATTAATAACCCCCCCCCCGGGTATTCTCCCGGCGTGCGTCACCTCCTCTTCCTCGCCCGGATGAAGTAAAGCGGGGGGGGGGGGGGGGGCACATCCAGCTTTGGCGGGGGTGGGGGGACCCAGATTTGGGGGGGGGGGCGAGCATACCGTGACGCGCGGGGGGGGGGGGGGGAGGTGTCTGTACAGCTCTGGGGGGGCTGCTCCCAAACTGGGGGGAGAGCCCAGAGAGGCTTAGGGAGATAGGTCCAGATTTGGGGGGGGCACAAACAAATTGGGGGAGGGGGGAAACATCCAGATTTGGGGGGGGCACAAACAAATTGGGGGGGGGAACATTCAGATTTGGGGGGGACACGGCACATCCAGGTGGGGGTATCCAGATTTGGGGGGGGGGGACACACATAGCTGGGGAGGGGGGAAGTTGCTTGTTTGGGTCTGGGGAGGCTGCTTCCAAATTGGGGGGGGAGATCCCAGAGAGGTTTAGGGGGATAGGTGCAGACTTTGGGGGGCCACAACCAAATTGGGGGGGGGTGTCACATCCAGATGTGGAGGGATATGCTCAGATTTGGGGGGGTGTCCAGATTTGGGGGGGGGGGGGCACATCTAGCTCTCAGGAGGTACATCCAAGCTGGGGGGGGCTGTGTGTGTCTCCATATATCCAGATTGGGGGGGGGCACAGGCAGATTTGGGGGGACACACACCCCCCTCCGGATTGAGGGCTCAGATTTAGAGGAGTCCTATCCGGATTTGGGGGGGGGAGGGAGTGTCCCACCCGGGGGGGGGGGCTCCCCAGATTTTGGGAGGTTACAACCAGATTGGGGGGGAGTCCTTCCAGCCGGGGGGGGGGGAGACTTGCAGACTGGGTGGGGGTTTCCAGCCTGGGGGGACCCTTCCAGCTTTGGGGGACACACATACAGACTGGGGGGGGAACTCTTCCAGTCGGGGGGGGCCCTTCCAGACCGAGGGGAGGGGTCCTTCCAGCCTTGGGGGGACACTTCCAGCCTGGGGGACACTTCCAGCCTGGGGTGTCCTTCCAGCCTGGGGGGTGTCCTCCCAGCCTGGGGGGTGTCCTTCCAGCCTGGGGGGTGTCCTCCCAGCCTGGGGGGTCCATCCAGCCTTGGGGGTGTCCTTCCAGCCTGGGGGTGTCCATCCAGCCTGGGGGGGGGTCCTTCCAGCCTGGGGGGTCCATCCAGCCTTGGGGGGTGTCCTTCCAGCCTGGGGGGTCCTTCCAGCCTGGGGGGTCCTCCCAGCCTCGGGCGGGGGTTACCTCCAGCTTGGGGGTGATCGATGCAGGTCTGGGAAGGTACATCCAGGTTCGGGGGGGTTGGGGGTTGCATCTCCCGACTCGGGGCGGGGGGATCCATATTTGGGGGGGGTCCCGATGCAGATTTAGCTGGGGGGAGGGATTTGTGTGCATCCAAAGCGCTGCGCTCCGACGGTGCCTGCAGCCGAGGTCCCGGGGGGGGGCTCTTCCTCCAGGGTGGGTCTTCCTCGCCCTCCTCTTCCTCGCCCTCCTCTTCCTCGCCCTCCTCTTCCTCGCCCTCCTCTTCCTCGCCCTCCTCTTCCTCGCCCGCCTTCCCGCCGCCCCCCCCCGGCTCCCCGCACGTTCCCCAGGCTCGGGCAGGATCTGGGCCGGGCAGTGGAAAATGTGAGCGGCGGCGGTGTCCGGCCGGGCGCGGTGCCCCGGCGGCGGCGGCGGGGAGCCGGGCGCGGGGCCGCCGCCCGGGGGGAGCCTTCCGCTAACCGCCGCGGGGAGAGCGGCCGGCACCGGGCACCGGGCACACCCCCCCCCCCGAGACCGGCACAGCGCCTTGTGCCGGCCCTGCGCAGCGCCCACGGACGCGGGGCACGGGTGGGGAGTGGGGCTCAGCACCCACGGGCTGCACGTGTGGGGACAAGGCTGAGCACCCACGGACTCGATGCGTGTGTGGGGAGTGGGGCTGAGCACCCATGGACTCCATGTGTGCAGAGTGGTGCTGAGCACCCATGTGCCCCAGTGCAGTGGTGCTGAGCACCCACGGACTCAGTGCACTGGTGAGGGGTGATGCTGAGCACCCATGGAGTCAGTGCGTGTGTGGGGAGTGGGGCTGAGCACCTACTTGCCCCTGCACTGTGGTGCTGAGCACCCCCAGACTCAGTGCAGGGCTGGAGGTCAGGGGCTGAGCACCCTGCACTCAGCACACATCTGGGGAGTCTGGGACTGATCCCCCCCGGGCTCAGCACCCAGCTGGGCTCCTCCGTGCCTCAGTTTCCCCTCTGCCCTCTCCCTGTGCCTTGCCCCTGTGCCCTCTCCCTGTGCCTCCCCCTGTGCCCTCTCCCTGTGCCCTGCCCCTGTGCCCTGCCCCTCTGCCCTCTCCCTGTGCCCTCTCCCTGTGCCTTGCCCCTCTGCCCTGCCCCATTGCCCTCTCCCCGTGCCCTCTCCCTGTGCCCTGCCCCTCTGCCCACTCCCTGCCCTGCCCCTGCCCTCCCCCTCTGCCCCCTCCCCCTGTGCCTCCCCCCTGTGCCCTCTCCCTGTGCCCCTCCCTGTGCCCTGCCCCTCTGTGCCCCTCTGCCCTGCCCCTCTGCCCTGCCCCTCTGCCCTGCCCCATTGCCCTCTCCCCTGCCCTCTCCCTCTGCCCTGCCCCATCCCTGTGCCCTCCCCGTGCCCCCTGTCTGTCTCTGTGCCCTGCCCTCTGCCCTGCCCCATTGCCCTCTCCCCGTGCCCTCTCCCTGTGCCCTGCCCCTCTGCCCCTCCCCTCTGTCCCCTGCCCCCCCCCCCGGCCCTGCCTAATCCTCGGCCGTTGTTTGCTCAGCAAAGTGCTGCCCTGACGGATTCCTGGCGGGCACGGGGGCACCCGGCGGGGCTGCCCGGGGCACGGGGGGGCACACTGTGCGGGGGTGAGGGGGCACGGGGGGGGGGCACACACGTGTGTGCAGGGGGGTGAGGGGGCACGGGGGCACACACTGTGCGGGGGGTGAGGGGGCACGGGGGGGGGGCACACACTGTGCGGGGGTGAGGGGGCACGGGGGGCACACACTGTGCGGGGGGTGAGGGGGCACGGGGGGCACACACTGTGCAGGGGGGTGAGGGGGCACGGGGGGCACACACTGTGCAGGGGGGTGAGGGGGCACGGGGGGGGCACACACGTGTGTGCAGGGGGGGTGAGGGGGGGGGGGGGGCACACACTGTGGGGGGTGAGGGGGCAGGGGGGGGGGCACACACTGTGCGGGGGGTGAGGGGGCACGGGGGGGGCACACACGTGTGTGCAGGGGGGTGAGGGGGCACGGGGGGGGCACACACTGTGCGGGGGGGAGGGGGGCACGGGGGGCACACACGTGTGTGCAGGGGGTGCCCACAGGCGGGGGAGGTGCCAGTGCAAGCCTGCAGCCCGGTGCCAGGGTGCCCGGCTGTGGCCCCGGGTGGGCACACGTGGGGTGGTGCCGGCGCAGCCAGGTGCCAGGGGCACAGACAGCAGCAGCAGCAGGGACTGGCGCCCTGGGGGCACCTTGGCAATACCCCGGTGGTTTGTGACAGCGGTACCGCGCCAGGGCATGGCAGTGCCAAGGTGGTAGTGTGGTGGTGCCATGACAGGGCTTGGTGCTACCCTGGTGGTGGCACAGGGGTGCCATGCTGGTACAGTGGTGGTGGCACAGGGGTGCCATGCTGGTGTCCTGGCAGTGCTGTGTGGCTGGCACAGGGGTGGTGGCACAGGGGTGCCATGCTGGTGTCCTGGCAGTGCTGTGTGGCTGGCACAGGGGTGGTGGCACAGGGGTGCCATGCTGGTGTCCAGTGGTGGTGGCACAGGGGTGCCATGCTGGTGTCCTGGCAGTGCTGTGTGGCTGGCACAGGGGTGGTGGCACAGGGGTGCCATGCTGGTGTCCTGGCAGTGCTGCTGGCAGTGTGGCTGGCACAGGGGTGCCATGCTGGTACAGTGGTGGTGGCACAGGGGTGCCATGCTGGTGTCCTGGCAGTGCTGTGTGGCTGGCACAGGGGTGCCATGCTGGTGTCCTGGCAGTGCTGTGTGGCTGGCACAGGGGTGCCATGCTGGTGTCCTGGCGGTGCTGCGTGGCTGGCACAGGGGTGCCATGCTGGTACAGTGGTGGTGGCACAGGGGTGCCATGCTGGTATCCTGGCAGTGCTGTGTGGCTGGCACAGGGGTGCCATGCTGGTGTCCTGGCAGTGCTGCGTGGCTGGCACAGGGGTGCCATGCTGGTACAGTGGTGGTGGCACAGGGGTGCCATGCTGGTATCCTGGCAGTGCTGTTTGGCTGGCACAGGGGTGCCACACTGGCACGCTGCAGCGCCGTGTGGCTGGCAGCGCAGGCAGGCAGCGGGTGGGCACCGAGCCGATGCCCAGGCGGTGGCTCCACGGCACAGCCCGGCCCTGCCCGGCTGCCGCCCGCCCCGCGCTGCCAGCGCCCGGCCTGGCACCCGGCAGGGGCTGACTGCAGCGTCCCCCAGGTCAGCCGCGGTGGCACCGGGGGCCTGGCAGAGAGCTCCTTCCCCCGAGGACACGGTGGCAGACAGCCTGGTGGGCACCCGCGGGCACCGCTACTACCGGCAGCTCTCCGACGACGAGGACCTGGTGGCATCCGCAGGTGAGCTGGCACCGGGGGCACCCCGCGGGGCTGGGGGATGGATCTCGCCTCTGGGGGGTGCCATCCTGGGTGCCAGCTGTGCTGTGCCCGCTGGAGCTGGCACCAGGACCTGGTGGCACCCAGAGGCAAGGGGGCATCCTGGGTGCCAGCTGTGCTGTGCCCCCTGGAGCTGGCACCAGGACCTGGTGGCACCCAGAGGCAAAGGGACATCCTGGGTGCCAGCTGTGCTGTGCCCCCTGGAGCTGGCACCAGGACCTGGTGGCACCCAGAGGCAAAGGGACATCCTGGGTGCCAGCTGTGCTGTGCCCCCTGGAGCTGGCACCAGGACCTGGTGGCACCCAGAGGCAAGGGGGCATCCTGGGTGCCAGTTGTGCTGTGCCCCCTGGAGATGGCACCAGGACCTGGTGGCACCCAGAGGCAAAGAGGCATCCTGGGTGCCAGCTGTGCTGTGCCCACTGGACATGGCACCAGGTCCTGGTGGCACCCAGAGGCAAGGGGGCATCTTGGCTGCCAGCTGTGCTGTGCCCCCTGGAGCTGGCACCAGGACCTGGTGGCACCCAGAGGCAAAGGGACATCCTGGGTGCCAACTGTGCTGTGCCCGCTGGAGATGGCACCAGGACCTGGTGGCACCCAGAGGCAAGGGGGCATCCTGGGTGCCAGCTGTGCTGTGCCCACTGGACATGGCACCAGGTCCTGGTGGCACCCAGAGGCAAGGGGGCATCTTGGCTGCCAGCTGTGCTGTGCCCCCTGGAGCTGGCACCAGGACCTGGTGGCACCCAGAGGCAAAGGGACATCCTGGGTGGCAGCTGTGCTGTGCCCACTGGACATGGCACCAGGTCCTGGTGGCACCCAGAGGCAAAGGGACAGCCTGGGTGCCAACTGTGCTGTGCCCGCTGGAGATGGCACCAGGACCTGGTGGCATTCAGAGGTGAGGTGGCACCAGGGCTGAGGGGCACCGTCACTGGATGTCACCTCTGGTAGGTGCAGTGCCAGTTGTGCTGTGCCCCCTGGAGATGGCACCAGGACCTGGTGGCACCCAGAGGCAAGGGGGCATCTTGGCTGCCAGTTGTGCTGTGCCCCCTGGAGCTGGCACCAGGACCTGGTGGCACCCAGAGGCAAAGGGACATCCTGAGTGCCAGTTGTGCTGTGCCCCCTGGAGCTGGCACCAGGACCTGGTGGCACCCAGAGGCAAAGGGACATCCTGGGTGCCAGCTGTGCTGTGCCCCCTGGAGCTGGCACCAGGACCTGGTGGCACCCAGAGGCAAGGGGGCATCCTGGGTGCCAGCTGTGCTGTGCCCCTGGAGCTGGCACCAGGACCTGGTGGCACCCAGAGGCAAAGAGGCATCCTGGGTGCCAGCTGTGCTGTGCCCCCTGGAGATGGCACCAGGACCTGGTGGCACCCAGAGGCAAAGAGGCATCCTGGGTGCCAGCTGTGCTGTGCCCACTGGACATGGCACCAGGTCCTGGTGGCACCCAGAGGCAAGGGGGCATCTTGGCTGCCAGCTGTGCTGTGCCCCCTGGAGCTGGCACCAGGACCTGGTGGCACCCAGAGGCAAAGGGACATCCTGGGTGGCAGCTGTGCTGTGCCCCCTGGAGCTGGCACCAGGTCCTGGTGGCACCCAGAGGCAAAGGGGCATCCTGGGTGCCAACTGTGCTGTGCCCGCTGGAGATGGCACCAGGACCTGGTGGCATTCAGAGGTGAGGTGGCACCAGGGCTGAGGGGCACCGTCACTGGATGTCACCTCTGGTAGGTGCAGTGCCAGTTGTGCTGTGCCCCCTGGAGATGGCACCAGGACCTGGTGGCACCCAGAGGCAAGGGGGCATCTTGGCTGCCAGTTGTGCTGTGCCCCCTGGAGCTGGCACCAGGACCTGGTGGCACCCAGAGGCAAAGGGACATCCTGAGTGCCAGTTGTGCTGTGCCCACTGGAGATGGCACCAGGACCTGGTGGCACCCAGAGGCAAGGGGGCATCTTGGCTGCCAGTTGTGCTGTGCCCACTGGAGATGGCACCAGGTCCTGGTGGCACCCAGAGGCAAAGGGACATCCTGGGTGCCAGCTGTGCTGTGCCCACTGGACATGGCACCAGGTCCTGGTGGCACCCAGAGGCAAGGGGGCATCTTGGCTGCCAGCTGTGCTGTGCCCACTGGACATGGCACCAGGTCCTGGTGGCACCCAGAGGCAAAGGGACATCCTGGGTGCCAACTGTGCTGTGCCCGCTGGAGATGGCACCAGGACCTGGTGGCACCCAGAGGCAAGGGGGCATCCTGGGTGCCAGCTGTGCTATGCCCCCTGGAGATGGCACCAGGTCCTGGTGGCACCCAGAGGCAAAGGGACATCCTGGGTGCCAACTGTGCTGTGCCCGCTGGAGATGGCACCAGGACCTGGTGGCACCCAGAGGCAAGGGGGCATCCTGGGTGCCAGCTGTGCTGTGCCCCCTGGAGATGGCACCAGGACCTGGTGGCACCCAGAGGTGAGGTGGCACTGGGGTCACTCCATGGGGCTGGGGGGCACCATTGCTGGGTGTCACCTCTGGTGGGTGTGGTGCCAGTTGCGCTGTGCCCAGTGGAGCTGGCAGCAGGGCCTGGTGGCATCCGGAGGTGAGGTGGCACCAGGGGCACCGGGGCTGAGTGGCATCATCACTGGATGTCACCTGGGGTGGTTGCAGTGCCATCTGTGCTGTGCCCACTGGAGATGGCACCAGGGCCTGGTGGCACCTGGAGGTGAAGTGGCATCCTGGGTGGCAGTTGTGCTGTGCCCACTGGAGCTGGCACCAGGACCTGTTGGCACTCAGGGGCTGGAGGGCAGCGTGAGTTGGTGTCCCCATGGGTGCCACCCTAAGTGGGTGCCACTCATCCTGTCTGGGTTGCAGATGGCACCAGGACGTGGTGGCAGCTGGTGCCAAGGGTGAGTGGGTGCCAGCAGGGGTGGCACATCAGAGGCTCTGGGCTGTCACCAGGAGTGGGCATCACCATGGGTGGTGCCACCTTGGGTGCCACTCACGCTCTCCCCACTGTAAATGGCAGCAGGACCTGGTGGCATCCATTCATGAGCTGGCACTGGGTGCCATGGGTGGGCATCACCCTGGGTGTCACTTAGCTGGGTGCCACCCTGAGTGCCACCCAGACTGTCCCCATTCCAGAGGGCAGCAGCACCTGGCACCGCCTCTGGTGGCTTCTGGTGCCATGCATGGGTGGGTGCCACCACGGGTGCCACCTGCACTGTCCCCAGTACAGGTGCCAGTGGCACCAGCACCTAGTGGCATTCAGCAGTAAGGTGGCACCAGGTGCCATGGATGAGTGGCATCATGGGAGGGCACTACCATGGAGGGGTGCCACTCTGGGTGCCACCCATGCTGATGGCAGCAGCACCCGGTGGCATTTGGCGGTAAGGTGGCACTGGGTGGGTGGCACCGTGAGTGCAGAGTCACCATGAGTGGGTGCCACCCTGGGTGCCATTTATGCCATGCCCATCACAGATGGTACCAGGACCTCATGGCACCTGGTGCCAAGGTGGCACTAGGTGGAAAATGGCACTAGGTGCCACCATGGATTGGTGCCACCAAGGATGGGGGTTGCCAGGTGTGCCATCTTGCAGCTGGCACTGGCACCCCTGGTGGCATCCAGGGGTAAGGTGGCACTGGGGGCGCCAACCACACTGTCCCCATCCCAGATGGCACTGGGACCTGGTGGCACCAGGTCTCTGGCTGCCATGATGGGTAGGTGCCACCCTAGGTGCCACTCACACTGGAGCCGTTGCGGCTGTCAGCAGGGCCTGGTGCCATCTGGCAGTCGGGTGGCACTGGGTGGTGGGTGGCTTGGTGCCAGCAGGGTTGGCTGTCACCGTGGGTGCCACTCACGCTGTCCCTGTCGCAGATGGCACCAGGGCCTGGTGGCACCTGGCAGTCAGGTGGCACTAGGTGTGTGCCACCACGGATGGCAGCTGTCATGGGTGGGTGGCACTGAGTGGGTGCCACCCTGGCTCCCACTTCCCCATTGCAGATGGCACTGAGCCCTGGTGGCACCTGGTGGTCACCGTGGGTGGGAGGCACCGGGAGTGGGTGGGTGGCACCCAGGGTGCTGCCTGCACTACAGATGGCACTGGCGCCTGGTGGCATCTGGCGGCAAGGTGGCTCTAGGTGGGTGCCACCGTGGCTGGGTGACACCAGGGATGGGCATCGCCGTGGTCGGCTGGCACCGTGCGTGGCTGCCAGCCTGGGTGCCACCTGTGCTGTCCTCTTGCAGATGGCAGCGGCGAGGGAGGGCAGCGGAGTGCCCTGGCCCCTGGCTGGCACCACCCTGGCACCTCCCATCGGGCTGGCACCCACTGGTAAGGGGGTGCCCCGGGGTGGCCTCTGTGCCCCGGCTGTCGCCTGCCTGGCACCGCTCTCAAGCTCTGTCTCCATCCTCCTCCTCCTCTTCTTCCTCCTCTTCTTCCTCCTCTTCCTCGGTGGGCAGTGCCCGGCCCCCCCCCGCGCCCGCGGGCATGGTGGTGGCCGAGGATGACCTCCCCTGAGTAAGTGCCAGCTGCGGGCACCCGCTGGGGGCATCCCCCCGCGCCCCCCAGCGCTGCCCCTCAGCGGGGGAGGGAAACCCCTGAGAGTGAGAAGGCTCGGGGGGGGGGGCGGGAGCACAGCTGGATGGAGCACAGCTGGATGGGAGTCAGCCATATGGGTTAGCACAGCTGGGTGAGGGCACAGCTGGGTGAGGGCACAGCTGGATGGGAGTCAGCTGTATGGGGTGGCACAGGGGGATGAGGGTAGCACAGCTGGGTGGGGGCACAGCTGGAGGGGGGCAACAGCTGGAGGGGGGCAACAGCTGGATAGGCGTCAGCTGCATGGGGTGGCACAAAGGGATGAGGGGGCACAGCTGGGTGGGGCACGGCTGGGTGCGGGCACGGCTGGGTGCGGGCACGGCTGGACGGGGCACAGCTGGATTGGGGCACAGCTGGACGGGGCACAGCTGGATCGGGGCACAGCTGGACGGGGCACAGCTGGGTGGGGGCACAGCAGGGTGGGGGCACGGCTGGATGGGGCACGGCTGGGTGGGGGCACGGCTGGGTGGGGGCACGGCTGGACGGGGCACGGCTGGATTGGGGCACGGCTGGGTGGGGCACGGCTGGGTGGGGGCACGGCTGGATTGGGGCACGGCTGGACAGGGCACGGCTGGGTGGGGGCATGGCTGGATTGGGGCACGGCTGGATTGGGGCACGGCTGGGTGGGGCACGGCACGGCTGGATTGGGGCACGGCTGGATTGGGGCACGGCTGGGTGGGGGGGCATGGCTGGATTGGGGCACGGCTGGATTGGGGCACGGCTGGGTGGGGGGCACTGGCTGGGTGGGGGCACGGCTGGATTGGGGCACGGCTGGACAGGGCACGGCTGGGTGGGGGCACGGCTGGGCGGGGCACGGCTGGATTGGGGCACGGCTGGGTGGGGCACGGCTGGGTGGGGGCACGGCTGGATTGGGGCACGGCTGGATGGGGGCACGGCTGGGTGGGGGCACGGCTGGACGGGGCACGGCTGGATTGGGGCACAGCTGGACGGGGCACAGCTGGATCGGGGCACAGCTGGACGGGGCACAGCTGGGTGGGGGCACGGCTGGGTGGGGGCACGGCTGGGTGGGGGCACGGCTGGGTGGGGGCACGGCTGGACGGGGCACGGCTGGATTGGGGCACGGCTGGGTGGGGGCACGGCTGGATTGGGGCACGGCTGGATTGGGGCACGGCTGGGTGGGGGCACGGCTGGGTGGGGCACGGCTGGGTGGGGGCACGGCTGGATTGGGGCACGGCTGGACGGGGGCACGGCTGGGTGGGGGCACGGCTGGGCGGGGGCACGGCTGGATTGGGGCACGGCTGGGTGGGGGCACGGCTGGACGGGGCACAGCTGGATTGGGGCACAGCTGGACGGGGCACAGCTGGATCGGGGCACAGCTGGACGGGGCACAGCTGGGTGGGGGCACGGCTGGGTGGGGCACGGCTGGGTGGGGGCACGGCTGGGTGGGGGCACGGCTGGACGGGGCACGGCTGGATTGGGGCACGGCTGGGTGGGGGCACGGCTGGGTGGGGCACGGCTGGGTGGGTGGGCACGGCTGGGTGGGGCACGGCTGGGTGGGACACGGCTGGGTGCGGGCACGGCTGGATTGGGGCACGGCTGGGTGGGGGCACGGCTGGGTGGGGGCACGGCTGGGCGGGGCACGGCTGGACAGGGCACGGCTGGGTGGGGGCACGGCTGGATTGGGGCACAGCTGCAGGAGGGCACAACTGAATGGGGACACAGCTGGGCGAGGGGGCACAGCTGGGGGCTCTTGGGGGCGCAGCTGCCACCACCCTGTCTCCCCACTCCCCCCGCCCGGGGTTGCGCCCCCTGACCCCCGGCGCCGCTCCCCCGCAGTCTATTTCCGGGCGCTGGTGAACTTCTCCCGCAGCATCGAGTACAGCCCGCGGCTGCAGGACCCCGACGGCCCCGAGTTCCGCGAGATCGCCGAGGCCCTGGTGGACACGGTGCGGGCAGGGGGCGCTGCGGGGCGGGGGGGCGCGGGGGGCACCCGCGTGCGGCGCTCTGACCCCCTCCCCCCGCCCCCTTCCCTTCCTCTCCTCAGCTGGAGTCGGAGTACTACAAAGTGCCCGGGGAGCAGGTGGTCAGCGTCGTCTTCATCAAGTGAGCTGGGGGGGCTGGGGGGAGGGCTTTGGGAGGGATTTGGGGGGCAGAGAGGGCTGAGGGGCTTGGGAGGGGGGCACATGAGGGGGTATTGGGGGGCAAAGAGGGCTGGGGGTGGTTGGGAGGGGTGTGGGGGGGATATGAGGAGGTTTGGGGGGGGGGATTGGGGGGACAGAGCACTGGGGAGGCTGCAGGGGGCTGGGGGTGTGGGGATATGAGGAGGTTTTGGGGGGCAAAGAGGGCTGGGGGGGGTTGGGAGGGGTGGGGGCAACATGAGGTTTTGGGGGTTGAGGGTGTGGGGAATGTGAGGGGGCTTGGAGGGCTTTGGGGGGCAGAGGGGGCTGAGCAGGTTGGGGGAGGCCGTGTGGGGCTGCGGGGGGTGCGGGAGGGAGGGTTTCGGGGTGCCGAGCCGCGGGTGTGCCCGCAGGGAGCTGGGGGGCGACGTGTTCGTGGAGCTGGACGTGGGCTCGGAGGGCAACGCGGAGGAGGCTCAGCTGGGGGCGGTGCTGCGGGACCTGCTGGCCGCGGGCTCCATCGCCTCCTACCACACCTCCCCCTCGGCTTCCAGTTCCGCCGCCTGGGGGCCGGTGAGACCCCGGGGGGGGCCCCCGACTCGGGGGGCGGGGTTAGGCCTGAGCACCCCGACTCGGTGCACAGGTCGGGAGCAGGGGCTGAGCACCCCCAGACTCGATGCAGAGGTGGGGGGCAGGGGCTGAGCACCCCCAGACTCGGTGCAGAGGTGGGGGGCAGGGGCTGAGCACCCCCAGACTCGGTGCAGAGGTGGGGGGCAGGGGCTGATGACCACACTAAGGGGGTGAAGTCCCTGGGAGGGGGTTGGGGGGCTCCGAGCGCTCCCACGATCCCCGGTGCTGGCAGGGCTCAGCCCCCTCCTCAGGGGATATTTTGGGGGGGGGTGTTCCACATTCATTGTGCTGCCCCCCGCCCCCCCCAGTGACCCCCAGCCCCGGGCCTGCACGGCGCTGGAGTTCAGCTGCGGCAGCGGCGAGTGTGTGGCTGCCGAGTACCGCTGCGACCGGCGCCCGGACTGCCGCGACGGCTCCGACGAGCAGGGCTGCGGTGAGACCCCCCGAGCCCCCCCACCTCCCTGTGGCAACCCCCTGCGCCCCCACCTCCCTGTGGCAACCCCTGAGCCCCCTGCCCCCAAATCCCTGCATCACCCCCGAGCCCACTGCACCCCCAATCCCTGTGTCACCCACCCTGCCCCCCAAATTCCTGCATCACCCCCGAGCCCCCTGCCCCCCAAATCCCTGTGTCACCCACCCTGCACCCCAAATCCCTGCATCACCCCCCCGAGCCCACTGCACCCCCAATCCCTGTGTCACCCCACCCTGCACCCCAAATCCCTGCATCACCCCCCGAGCCCACTGCACCCCCAATCCCTGTGTCACCCACCCTGCACCCCAAATCCCTGCATCACCCCTTGAGCCCCCTGCACCCCAAATCCCTGTGTCCCCCCCGAGCCCCCTGCACCCCCAATCCCTGTGTCACCCACCCTGCACCCCAAAGCCCTGCATCACCCCTTGAGCCCCCTGCACCCCAAATCCCTGCATCACCCCCCGAGCCCCCTGCACCCCCAAATCCCTGCATCACCTGCCCTGCCCCCCAAATCCCTGTGTCACCCACCCCGCCCCCCCCAAATACCCTGCGTCACCCCCTGAGTCCCCTGCACCCCAAATCCCTGTGTCACCCCCTGAGCCCCCTGCACCTCAAATCCCTGCATCACCCCTTGAGCCCCCTGCACCCCAAATCCCTGCATCACCCCCCGAGCCCCCTGCACCCCCAATCCCTGTGTCACCCACCCTGCCCCCCAAATCCCTGTGTCACCCACCCCGCCCCCCAAATACCCTGCATCACCCCCTGAGCCCCTGCACCCAAAGTCCCTGTATCACCTCTCCCTGCACCCCCATTTCCCCCTTCCCCCCTTCCCCCCAAACCCTCTCCCCCCCGCCCCCTCATTCCCCCGCACCCCAATTTCCTCCCCCCCCCCCCCCCAAACCCTCTCTCCCACCTCCCCATTTCCCCCCCCTCACCCCCTCTCCTTTGCCCCCCCCCCCCCAGACGCCACCACTCAGCCTCCCCCCAGCACCACCCCCGGCCGGGCACCAGCCGCCCCTGAGCACGCCCGGCGCCGCCACCACCCCCGGCCGGCGGGGCGGCACCCCCGCCCCCGCGCCCCCGGCCGGCGGCGGGCAGCGGGTGCCCGGCGGGCGAGGCCGCCTGCGGGGACGGGCGCTGCGTGCCCGAGGAGTACGTCTGCGACGGCGAGCCGGACTGCGCCGACGGCGGCGACGAGCGGGCCTGCGGTGAGCGCGGCGCCGGGCACGGCGGGCACCCGCCGGGCGGCACTGCCCTGCGCGGCGCCCGCCGGCCCTCACCCAGCCCCCGCAGCGCAGCACTCGCCCCCTGGTGCCCACCGCCCATCACCCACCACCCACTGCCCACTGCTCACCACCCATCAGCACCACCCCGTGCCTACCACCCCCCCACTGCCCACTGCCCACCTCTCCTCACCTACCGCCCCTCACCCCGTGCCCACCACACCCCCCACTGCCCACTGCCCACCTCTCCTCACCTACCACCCATCACCCCGTGCCCACCCACCCCCCCACTGCCCACTGCCCACCTCTCCTCACCTACCACCCCTCACCCCATGCCCACCACACCCCCCCACTGCCCACTGCCCACCACTCCTCACCTACCGCCCCTCACCCCGTGCCCACCACACCCGCCCACTGCCCACTGCCCACCTCTCCTCACCTACCACCCATCACCCCGTGCCCACCACACCCGCCCACTGCCCACTGCCCACCACTCCTCACCTACCACCCCTCACCCCGTGCCCACCACACCCCCCACACACTGCCCACTGCCCACCACTCCTCACCTACCGCCCCTCACCCCGTGCCCACCACACCCGCCCACTGCCCACTGCCCACCACTCCTCACCTACCACCCCTCACCCCATGCCCACCACACCCCCACACTGCCCACTGCCCACCTCTCCTCACCTACCACCCATCACCCCGTGCCCACCACACCCACCCACTGCCCACCACTCGTCGCCCACTGCCTGGCACTCCCCTACCCACCACCTCATGCCCACTGCTCCCTACCCTTTGCCCTCCACTCCACCCCATGCCCACCACCCCTTGCCCACCACTCCTCCACCCCCTGCCCACCACTCCCCTACCCCCTGCCCACCACTCCCTAACGCAGTACCCACCACCCATCACCCCCTGCCCACCACTCCCCCACTCCCCACTGCCCGCTGCTCACCCTCCCCTTTGCCCCGTGCCCATCTGGGTGCCCAGGCACTCCTTCTCCCTGCGAGCCCAACGAGTTCCAGTGTGCCAACGGGCACTGTGCCCTCAAGCTGTGGCGCTGCGACGGGGAGAACGACTGCGGCGACGGCTCCGACGAGACCCACTGCCGTGAGTGGTGCCCGGGGTGCCAGGCCGGGCACGGGGCTGCCAGGCGGGGCCTGGGGGCTGCCTGGTGGGGCTCAGGGGGTGCCAGGCCGGGCACGGGGCTGCCAGGCGGGGCCTGGGGGCTGCCTGGTGGGGCTCAGGGGGTGCCAGGCTGGGCACGGGGCTGCCAGGCGGGGCCTGGGGGCTGCCTGGTGGGGCTCAGGGGGTGCCAGGCCGGGCACGGGGCTGCCAGGCGGGGCCTGGGGGCTGCCTGGTGGGGCTCAGGGGGGTGCCAGGCTGGGCACGGGGCTGCCAGGCGGGGCCTGGGGGCTGCCTGGTGGGGCTCAGGGGGTGCCAGGCCGGGCACGGGGCTGCCAGGCGGGGCCTGGGGGCTGCCTGGTGGGGCTCAGGGGGTGCCAGGCCGGGCACGGGGCTGCCAGGCGGGGCCTGGGGGCTGCCTGGTGGGGCTCAGGGGGTGCCAAGATGGGCACATGGGTGTCAGGTGGGGCTTGTGGGGTGCCAGGCAGAGCTCAGGGGGTGCCAGGCAGAGCTCGGGGGTGCCAGATAGAGCTCAGGGGGTGCCAGATGGGGCTCAGGGGGTGCCAGGCAGAGCTCAGGGGGTGCCAGATGGGGCTCAGGGGGTGCCAGGCAGAGCTCAGGGGATGCCAGATGGGGCTCAGGGGGTGCCAGGCAGGGTTCAGGGAGTGCCAGGCGGGGCTCAGGGGGTGCCAGGCAGGGTTCAGGGAGTGCCAGGCAGGGCTCAGGGGATGCCAGGCAGAGCTCAGGGGGTGCCAGATGGGGCTCGGGGGTGCCAGGCAGAGCTCGGGGGTGCCAGGCAGAGCTCGGGGGTGCCAGATAGAGCTCAGGGAGTGCCAGGCAGGGTTCAGGGAGTGCCAGGCAGGGCTCAGGGGGTGCCAGGCAGAGCTCAGGGGTGCCAGATGGGGCTCAGGGGGTGCCAGGCGGTGCCCACAGCCCCTGCTGAGGCGCTGGCACCCCCTGCAGCCACCAAGGCTCCGGACGCCGCCTGCGGGCCGGCAGAGTTCCGCTGCCAGGCCTCGGGCACCTGCATCCGTGCCAGCTACCAGTGCGACCGCGAGCCCGACTGCCCCGACCGCTCCGACGAGGTCGGCTGCGGTGAGTGGCACCAGCGGGCACCACGCGGGCACCGCTGCCAGCCCCGCGCTGCCCCGGCCCTGCTGCTGCCCGCGCAGCTCCTGGGTGGCCGCGTGCCCGGGGGGATGGCACCTGTGCCCTGGCACCGGGCTGTGGTGCCCAGGGCTGGGGTGGCAGGCTGGGGACAATGTGGGATGGCACCAGGCTGGGCACGTGGTGCCCAGGGCCGTGGCACCGGACTGGGGATGCTGTGCCTGGAGACACTGTGGCGTAGAACCAGGCTGGCAACAGTGTGCCCTGGGTGGTGCTGGGTGGTGCCAGGTGGTGTTGGGGTGGTGCCAGGGTGGTGCTTGGTGGTGCCAGGTGGTGCCAGGGAGGTGTTGGGTGGTACTAGGTGGTGCCAGGATGGTACTGGGTGGTACTGGGTGGTGCCAGGGTGGTGCCGGGGTGGTGACGGGGTGGGGCGGGCAGTGCCCCCGCAGGTGGTGACGCTGCCCCAGGAGTCGGTGCGGGCAGTGCCCGGCCAGACAGTGACCTTCACCTGCGTGGCCACCGGGGTGCCCACCCCCATCATCACCTGGCGCCTCAACTGGGGGCACACCCCCAGCAGCCACAGGTGCGGGCGGGGCATGGGTGGGGCACGGGCGGGGCATGGGGGTGGGGCTTAGCACTGGGGTGGAGCTCCTGGTTGGGTGGGGCTTGTGCTGGGGGTGCTGGGCATTGGGGGTGCTGGGCACTATGGGTGCTGAGCACTGGGGGTGCTGGGAGCAGGGGGTGCTGGGCACTGGGGGTGCTGGGCACTATGGGTGCTGAGCACTGGGGGTGCTGGGAGCAGGGGGTGCTGGGCACTGTGGGTGCTGAGCACTGGGGGTGCTGGGCGCTGGGGGTGCTGGGTGCTGGGCACAGGGGGGTGCTGAGCACTAGGGGTGCTGGGGGTGCTGGGCACTACGGGTGCTGAGCACTGGGGCTGCTGGGAGCAGGGGGTGCTGGGCACAGGGGATGCTGGGCACTGGGGGTGCTGGGCACTATGGGTGCTGGGCGCTGGGGGTGCTGGGCACTATGGGTGCTGAGCACTGTGGATGCTGGGCACTATGGGTGCTGGGCGCTGGGGGTGCTGGGCGCTGGGGGTGCTGGGCACTATGGGTGCTGAGCACTGTGGATGCTGGGCACTATGGGTGCTGGGCACTGGGGGTGCTGAGCACTGTGGATGCTGGGCACTATGGGTGCTGAGCACTAGGGGTGCTGGGCACTATGGGTGCTGAGCACTGTGGATGCTGGGCACTATGGGTGCTGAGCACTGGGGGTGCTGGGCGCTGGGGGTGCTGGGTGCTGGGCTCTGGGGATGCTGGGCACTAGGGGTGCTGGGCACTGGGGGTGCTGAGCACTGGGGGTGCTGGGTGTGCTGGGCTCTGGGGATGCTGGGTGCTGGGCACAGGGGTGCTGGGCACTGGGGGTGCTGGGCACTGGGGGTGCTGAGCACTGGGGGTGCTGGGTGTGCTGGGCTCTGGGGATGCTGGGTGCTGGGCACAGGGGGTGCTGGGCACTGGGCATTAGGAGTGCTGGGCTAGGGGTGCTGGACACTGAGAGTCCTGGGTGTGCCAGGCGCTGCATGTGCCAGGCACTGGGTGTCAGGCAAGCTGGGTGCCAGGTGTGCTGGTCGCTGGGGGGTGCTGAGTGCTGGGCGCTGGGCCTGCTGGGTGCCGGGTGTGCTGGGCGCTGGGGGTGCTGGGTGCCGGGTGTGCTGGGCGCTGGGGGTGCTGAGTGCTGGGCGCTGGGGGTGCTGAGTGCTGGGCGCTGGGGGTGCTGGGTGCCGGGTGTGCTGGGCGCTGGGGGTGCTGGGTGCCGGGTGTGCTGGGCGCTGGGGGTGCTGGGTGCCTGGGGTGTGCTGGGCGCTGGGGGTGCTGGGTGCCGGGTGTGCTGGGCACTGGGGGTGCTGCTGAGTGCTGGGCGCTGGGCCTGCTGGGTGCCGGGTGTGCTGGGCACTGGGGGTGCTGAGTGCTGGGCGCTGGGCCTGCTGGGTGCCGGGTGTGCTTAGCGCTGGGGGTGCTGGGTGCCGGGTGTGCTGGGTGCTGAGGGTGCTGAGTGCTGGGCGCTGGGGGTGCTGGGTGCCGGGTGTGCTGGGTGCTGGGGGTGCTGAGTGCTGGGCGCTGGGCCTGCTGGGTGCCGGGTGTGCTGGGCGCTGGGGGTGCTGGGTGCCGGGTGTGCTGGGTGCTGGGGGTGCTGAGTGCTGGGCGCTGGGCCTGCTGGGTGCCGGGTGTGCTGGGCGCTGGGGGTGCTGGGTGCCGGGTGTGCTGGGCATCGGTTGCCCTGGGTGCCGGGTGGCGCGCTGAGTGCTGGGCGGCGGCAGGTGCGGCGGGCGCTGGGCGCTGGGGGGGTGCTGGTGCCAGGTGCTGAGTGGGGCGTGCCCGCAGGGTGTCGATCGTCAGCGAGGCCGGGCAGGGCACCCTGACCATCCGGGGGACGTGAAGGAGGCCGACCAGGGAGCCTACACCTGCGAGGCCATCAACAGCCTGGGCATGGTGTTTGGCATCCCCGACAGCATCCTCACCGTCACCCGTCCTGGTGAGTGCCCCCTGCCCAGCCCCCTGCCCCCTGCCCCCATTCCCTGCCACCTGTCCTGCCCAGACCCCTGTCCCCTGCCCTCTGTCCCCTGCCCTCTGTCCCCTGCCCCCTGCCCCTGCCCTGCCCCCTGCCCCCTGTCCCCTGCCCCCTGTCCTGCCCTGCCCCCTGCCCCCTGTCCTGCCCTGCCCCTGCCCTGCCCCCTGCCCCCTGTCCTGCCCTGCCCCTGCCCTGCCCCCTGTCCTGCCCTGCCCCTGCCCTGCCCCCTGCCCCCTGTCCCCTGCCCTGCCCTCTGTCCCCTGCCCTCTGTCCCCTGCCCCCTGTCCCCTGCCCCCTGTCCCCTGCCCCCTGTCCTGCCCTGCCCAGCCCCCTGCCCCCATCCCCTGTCCCCTGCCACCTGCCCTGCCCTGCCCCCTGTCCCCTGCCCTCTGTCCCCTGCCCCCTGTCCTGCCCTGTCCCCTGCCCCTGTCCTGCCCTGACCCCTGTCCCCTGCCCTCTGTCCCCTGCCCTCTGTCCCCTGCCCCCTGTCCTGCCCTGCCCCTGCCCAGCCCCCTGCCCCCATCCCCTCTCCCCTGCCCCCTGCCCTGCCCATGCCCCTGCCCTGCCCCCTGTCTTGCCCATCCGCCATCCCCCTGCCCCCTGCCCCCTGTCCATTTCTATTCCCCTGTCCCCACCATGGCACTGCTGCTGGCACTGGCACTGGCACTCACCCCTCCTCTGGCACAGGGCCTTGCCCCGAGGGCCACTTCCAGGTGCCAGGGAGCTCTCGCTGCCTGCCCTGCTTCTGCTTCGGTGCCACCACCTCCTGCCGTGCCACCTCCCGGCAGCGCCAGCGCCTGCACCTCCGCTTCGACCGCCCCGGGGACTTCAAGGGTGAGTGAGGGGCATGAGGGGCAGCAGGGCACCAGGGGGGCAGCAGGGCATAGGGGGGCAGTAGGGCACAGGAGAGGAGCAGGGCATAGGGGAGCAGCGGGGTACAGGGGGGCAGCGGGGCACGGGGGGGCAGCGGGGCACAGGGGGGCAGTAGGGCACAGGAGAGGAGCAGGGCACAGGGAGCAGCGGGGTACAGGGGAGCAGCGGGGCACAGGGGGGGCAGGGCAGGAGGGCACACGGGGGGCAGCAGGGCACAGGGAGCAGCAGGGCACGGGGGCAGCGGGGCACAGGGAGCAGCAGGGCACGGGGGGCAGCAGGGCACGGGGGCAGCAGGGCACAGGGGCAGCGGGGCACGGGGGGCAGCAGGGCACGGGGGCAGCAGGGCACAGGGGCAGCGGGGCACGGGGGGCAGCGGGGCACGGGGGCAGCGGGGCACAGGGGGCAGCGGGGCACGGGGGCAGCGGGGCACGGGGGCAGCGGGGCACGGGGGCAGCAGGGCACGGGGGCAGCAGGGCACAGGGGCAGCAGGGCACGGGGGCAGCAGGGTACGGGGAGCAGCAGGGCACGGGGGCAGCAGGGCACGGGGGGCAGCAGGGCATGGGGGCAGCAGGGCACAGGGACCCCAGGGGCTGAGCCCTCTCCCGGCAGGGGTCAACGTGACGGTGCCAGCCTCGCCCTCCTCGCCGGTGCTCTCTGCCACCCAGCTCCATGTGGATGTGGGCACAGAGGAGTTCCAGCTGCTGGACCTCTCCCGACGCTTCCTGGCCCTTGATGCCTTCTGGGCACTGCCAAGCACCTTCCTTGGGGACAAGGTGACAGCAGCTGGGGGTGGGGCTGGGGGTGGGGCTAGGGGTGGGACTGGGGGTGGGGCTGGGCTGTGGCTGGGCTTGGCTGGGGCTGGGGGTGGAGCTAGGCTGTGGCCTGAGCTGGGCTGTGGCTGGGCTGGGCTGGGGTGGAGCTAGGCTGTGGCTGGTCTGGGCTGTGGCTGTGGCTGGGCTGGGGGTGGAGCTAGGCTGTGGCCTGAGCTAACTGTGGCTGGGCTGGGCTGGGGCTGGGCTGGGGTGGAGCTAGGCTGTGGCCCGGGCTTGGCTGGGGCTGGGCTGGGGGTGGAGCTAGGCTGGGGCTGGGCTGGGCTGGGCTGGGCTGGGGCCTGGGCTGGGGTGGAGCTAGGCTGTGGCCTGAGCTGGGCTGGGGCGGGGCTGGGGGTGGAGCTAGGCTGTGGCCTGAGCTGGGCTGTGGCCTGAGCTGGGCTGGGGCTGGGCTGGGGTGGAGCTAGGCTGTGGCCTGAGCTGGGCTGGGGCGGGGCTGGGGGTGGAGCTAGGCTGTGGCCTGAGCTGGGCTGTGGCCTGAGCTGGGCTGGGGCTGGGGCTGGGGTGGGAGGCTGTGGCTAGGCTGTGGCCTGAGCTGGGCTGGGGCTGGGCTGGGGTGGAGCTAGGCTGTGGCCTGCTGGGCTGGGCTGGGCTGGGGTGGGGCTGAGCTGGGCTGGTGGCTGTGGCCTGAGCTGGGCTGGGGCTGGGGCTAGGCTGGGGCTGGGCTGGGCTGGGGCCTGGCTGGGCTGGGCTGGGGCTGGGCTGGGGTGGAGCTAGGCTGTGGGCTGGGCTGGGGGCTGGGCTGGAGCTGGGCTGGGTGGTGGAGCTAGGCTGTGGCCTGAGCTGGGCTGGGGCTGGGCTGGGGCTGGGCTGGGGTAGGCTGTGGCCTGAGCTGGGCTGGGGCTGGGCTGGGGCTGGGCTGGGGTGGAGCTAGGCTGTGGGGCTGGAGCTAGGCTGTGGCCTGCTGGGCTGGGCTGGGGCTGGGCTGGGGCTGGGCTGGGGGGTGGGGCTGGGGCTGGGCTGGGGTGGCTAGGCTGGGCTGGGCTGGGGCTGGGCTGGGGCTGGGGGCTGGGGTGGAGCTAGGCTGTGGCTGGGCTGGGGCTGGGCTGGGGCTGGGCTGGGGTGGAGCTAGGCCTGGGCTGGGCTGGGGGGGCTGGGGGGGTGGGGCTGGGCTGGGGGTGGGCTAGGCTGTGGCTGGGCTGGGCTGGGTGGCCTGGGCTGGGCTGGGGCTGGGCTGGGGTGGGGAGCTAGGCTGTGGCCTGAGCTGGGCTGGGGCTGGGCTGGGGCTGGGCTGGGGTGGAGCTAGGCTGTGGCCTGGGCTGGGCTGGGGCTGGGCTGGGGTGGGGCTGGGCTGTGGCCTGGGCTGGGCTGTGGCCTGGCTGGGCTGGGCTAGGCTGTGGCCTGGGGGAGGGCTGGGCTGGGGGTGGAGGGCTGTGGTTGGGCTGGGGCTGGGCTGGGGTGGATCTAGGCTGTGGCCTGGGCTGGGCTGGGGCTGGACTGGGGTGGAGCTAGGCTGTGGCCTGGGCTGGGCTGGGGCTGGGCTGGGGTGGAGCTAGGCTGTGGCCTGAGCTGGGCTGGGGCTGGGCTGGGGCTGGAGCTAGGCTGTGGCCTGGGCTGGGCTGGGGCTGGGCTGGGCTGGAGCTAGGCTGGGCCTGGGCTGGGCTGGGGTGGAGCTAGGCTGCGGCCTGGGCTGGGCTGGGGCTGGGGGGCTGGGGTGGAGCTAGGCTGTGGCCTGAGCTAGGCTGTGGCCTGAGCTGGGCTGGGGCTGGGCTGGGGCTGAGCTGGGGTGGAGCTAGGCTGTGGCCTGAGCTGGGCTGGGGCTGGGCTGGGGCTGAGCTGGGGTGGGGTGGGAGCTAGGCTGTGGCCTGAGCTGGGCTGGGGCTGGGCTGGGGCTGAGCTGGGGTGGAGCTAGGCTGTGGCCTGGGCTGGGCTGGGGCTGGGCTGGGGCTGGGGTGGAGCTAGGCTGTGGCCTGGGGCTGTGGCTGGGCTGGCCTGGCCTGAGCTGGGCTGGGGCTGGGGCTGGGCTGGGTCTGGGGCTGGGCTGGGGGCTGTGGGCTGCTGGGCTGGGGCTGGGAGTGGGGGTGGGGCTGGGGCTGGGCTGGGGTGGAGCTAGGCTGTGGGCTGGGGCTGGGGCTGGGCTGGGCTGGTGCTGGGCTGGGGCTGGGGCTGGAGCTAGGCTGGGCTGGGCTGGGGCTGGGGTGGAGCTGGGCTGGGGCTGGGCTGTGGCTGGGCTGGAGCTAGGCTGTGGCTGAGCTAGGCTGTGGGGCTGGGCTGCTGGGGTGGGCTAGGCTGTGGGGGCTGGGGCTGGGCTGGGGCTGGGCTGGGCATGGGCTGGAGCTGAGGCTGTGGCTGGGCTGGGCTGGGGGCTGGGGCTGGGCTGGGCTGGGGCTGGGCTGGGGGGTGGAGCTAGGCTGGGGCTGGGTTGGGGCTGGGGCTGGGGCTGGGCTGGGCTGGGCTGGGGCTGGAGAGGCTGGGGCTGGGCTGGGGTGGAGCTAGGCTGTGGCCTGGGCTGGGCTGAGGGCTGGGGCTGGGGCTGGGGCATGGAGCTATGGCCTGGCTGGGCTGGGGCTGGGCTGGGGTGGAGCTAGGCTGTGGCCTGGGCTGGGCTGGGGCTGGGCTGGGGGATCTAGGCTGTGGCCTGGGCTGGGCTGGGGCTGGGCTGGGGTGGAGCTAGGCTGTGGCCTGGCTGGGCTGGGGCTGGGGGTGGAGCTAGGCTGTGGCCTGAGCTGGGCTGGGGCTGGGCTGGGGTGGAGCTAGGCTGTGGCCTGAGCTGGCCTGGGGCTGGGCTGGGGTGGAGCTAGGCTGTGGCCTGGGCTGGCCTGGGGCTGGGCTGGGGTGGAGCTAGGCTGTGGCCTGAGCTGGGCTGGGGCTGGGCTGGGGTGGAGCTAGGGTGTGGCTGGGCTGGCGCTGAGGCTGGGCTGGGCGTGGAGCTAGGCTGTGGCTGGGCTGGCGCTGAGGCTGGGCTGGGCGTGGAGCTAGGCTGTGGCTGGGCTGGGGCTGGGCTGGGCTGGGGTGGAGCTAGGCTGTGGCTGGGCTGGGCTGGGGCTGGGCTGGGGCTGGGCTGGGGTGGAGCTAGGCTGTGGCTGGGCTGGGGCTGAGGCTGGGCTGGGGGTGGAGCTAGGCTGTGGCTGTGGTTGGGCTGGGGCTGGGGCTGGGGCTGGGGGTGGGCTGGGGTGGAGCTAGGCTGTGGCCTGGGCTGGGCTGGGGCTGGGCTGGGGTGGAGCTAGGCTGTGGCCTGGTCTGGGCTGGGGCTGGGGCTGGGGCTGGGCTGGGGGTGGGCTGGGGTGGAGCTAGGCTGTGGCCTGGGCTGGGCTGGGGTGGAGCTAGGCTGTGGCCTGGGCTGGGGTGGAGCTAGGCGTGGCCGGGCTGGGGCTGGGCTGGGGCTGAGGCTGGGCTGGGCATGGAGCTAGGTTATGGCCTGAGCTGGGCTGGGGCTGGGCTGGGCTGGAGCTAGGCTGTGGCCTGGGCTGGGCTGGGGCTGGGCTGGGGTGGAGCTAGGCTGTGGCCTGGGCTGGGCTGTGGCCTGAGCTGGGCTGGGACTGGGCTGGGGTGGAGCTAGGCTGTGGCCTGGGCTGGGCTGTGGCCTGAGCTGGGCTGGGGCTGGGCTGGGGTGGAGCTAGGCTGTGGCCTGGGCTGGGCTGGGGCTGGGCTGGGGTGGAACTAGGCTGTGGCCTGGGCTGGGCTGTGGCCTGAGCTGGGCTGGGACTGGGCTGGGGGTGGAGCTAGGCTGTGGTTGGGCTGGGGTGGAGCTAGGCTGTGGCTGGGCTGGGGCTGGTCTGGGCTGGGGCTGGTCTGGGGGTGGAGCTAGGCTGTGGCCTGGGCTGGGCTGGGGCTGGGCTGGGGTGGAGCTAGGCTGTGGCCTGGGCTGGGCTGGGGCTGGGGCTGGGGCTGGGCTGGGGTGGAGCTAGGCTGTGGCCTGGGCTGGGCTGTGGCCTGAGCTGGGCTGGGGCTGGGGTGGAGCTAGGCTGTGGCCTGAGCTGGGCTGGGGCTGGGCTGGGGTGGAGCTAGGCTGTGGCCTGAGCTGGGCTGGGGCTGGGCTGGGGTGGAGCTAGGGTGTGGCCTGGGCTGGGCTGGGGCTGGGCTGGGGGTGGAGCTAGGCTGTGGCTGTGGTTGGGCTGGGGCTGGGCTGGGGTGGAGCTAGGCTGTGGCCTGGGCTGGGCTGGGGCTGGGGCTGGGCTGGGGGTGGAGCTAGGCTGTGGCCTGGGCTGGGCTGGGGCTGGGCTGGGGCTGGGCTGGGCATGGAGCTAGGTTATGGCCTGAGCTGGGCTGGGGCTGGGCTGGGGTGGAGCTAGGCTGTGGCCTGGGCTGGGCTGGGGCTGGGCTGGGGTGGAGCTAGGCTCTGGCCTGAGCTGGGCTGGGGCTGGGCTGGGGTGGAGCTAGGCTGTGGCCTGGGCTGGGCTGGGGCTGGGCTGGGGTGGAGCTAGGCTGTGGCCTGGGCTGGGCTGGGGCTGGGCTGGGGTGGAGCTAGGCTGTGGCCTGGTCTGGGCTGGGGTGGAGCTAGGCTGTGGCCTGGGCTGGGCTGGGGCTGGGCTGGGGTGGAGCTAGGCTGTGGCCTGGGCTGGGCTGGGGTGGAGCTAGGCTGTGGCCTGGGCTGGGCTGTGGCCTGAGCTGGGCTGGGGCTGGGGCTGGGCTGGGGCTGGGTTGGGGTGGAGTTGGGCTGGGGTGGAGCTAGGCTGCGGCCTGGGCTGGGCTGGGGCTGGGCTGGGGTGGAGCTAGGCTGTGGCCTGGGCTGGGCTGGGGTGGAGCTAGGCTGTGGCCTGAGCTGGGCTGGGGCTGGGCTGGGGTGGAGCTAGGCTGTGGCCTGGGCTGGGCTGGGGCTGGGCTGGGGTGGAGCTAGGCTGTGGCCTGGGCTGGGCTGGGGTGGAGCTAGGCTGCGGCCTGGGCTGGGCTGGGGCTGGGCTAGGGCTGAGCTGGGGTGGAGCTAGGCTGTGGCCTGAGCTGGGCTGGGGCTGGGCTGGGGTGGAGCTAGGCTGTGGCCTGGGCTGGGCTGTGGCAGGGCTGGGCGTGGAGCTAGGCTATGGCCTGGGCTGGGGTGGAGCTAGGCTGTGGCCTGGGCTGGGCTGGGGCTGGGCTGGGGTGGAGCTAGGCTGTGGCCTGGGCTGGGGTGGGGCTGGGCTGGGGTGGAGCTAGGCTGTGGCCTGGGCTGGGGTGGAGCTAGGCGTGGCTGGGCTGGGGCTGGGCTGGGGCTGAGGCTGGGCTGGGCGTGGAGCTAGCTTATGGCCTGAGCTGGGCTGGGGCTGGGCTGGGGTGGAGCTAGGCTGTGGCCTGAGCTGGGCTGGGGCTGGGCTGGGGTGGAGCTAGGCTGTAGCCGGGCTTGGCTGGGGCTGGGCTGGGGTGGAGCTAGGCTGTAGCCCGGGCTTGGCTCGGGCTGGGGCTGGGACTGGGCTGGGGCTGGGGGTGGAGCTAGGCTGTGGCCTGGGCTGGGCTGTGGCCTGAGCTGGGCTGGGGCTGGGCTGGGGTGGATCTAGGCTGTGGCCTGGGCTGGGCTGGGGCTGGGCTGGGGTGGGGCTGGGCTGAGGTGGAGCTAGGCTGTGGCCTGGGCTGGGGTGGGGCTGGGGCTGGGCTGGGGGTGGAGCTAGGCTGTGGCCTGGGCTGGGGTGGGGCTGGGGCTGGGCTGGGGGTGGAGCTAGGCTGTGGCCTGGGCTGGGGTGGGGCTGGGGCTGGGCTGGGGGTGGAGCTAGGCTGTGGCTGTGTTGGGGCTGGGCTGGGGCTGGGGCTGCGGCTGGGCTGGGGTGGAGCTAGGCTGTGACTGAAGGTGGGGCTGTGGCTGGGCTGGGGCTGGGACTGGGGGTGGGGCTGGGGCTGGGGCTGGGGCTGGAGTTGAGGCTCGGGGTGGGGCTGGGGGTGGAGCTAGGCTGTGGCTGTGCTTGGGCTGGGGCTGGGCTGGGGTGGAGCTAGGCTGTGGCCTGAGCTGGGCTGGGGCTGGGCTGGGGTGGAGCTAGGCTGTGGCCTGAGCTGGGCTGGGGCTGGGCTGGGGTGGAGCTAGGCTGTGGCCTGGGCTGGGCTGGGGCTGGGCTGGGGTGGAGCTAGGCTGTGGCCTGGGCTGGGCTGGGGTGGAGCTAGGCTGCGGCCTGGGCTGGGCTGGGGCTGGGCTAGGGCTGAGCTGGGGTGGAGCTAGGCTGTGGCCTGAGCTGGGCTGGGGCTGGGCTGGGGTGGAGCTAGGCTGTGGCCTGGGCTGGGCTGTGGCAGGGCTGGGCGTGGAGCTAGGCTATGGCCTGGGCTGGGGTGGAGCTAGGCTGTGGCCTGGGCTGGGCTGGGGCTGGGCTGGGGTGGAGCTAGGCTGTGGCCTGGGCTGGGGTGGGGCTGGGCTGGGGTGGAGCTAGGCTGTGGCCTGGGCTGGGGTGGAGCTAGGCGTGGCTGGGCTGGGGCTGGGCTGGGGCTGAGGCTGGGCTGGGCGTGGAGCTAGCTTATGGCCTGAGCTGGGCTGGGGCTGGGCTGGGGTGGAGCTAGGCTGTGGCCTGAGCTGGGCTGGGGCTGGGCTGGGGTGGAGCTAGGCTGTAGCCCGGGCTTGGCTGGGGCTGGGCTGGGGTGGAGCTAGGCTGTAGCCCGGGCTTGGCTCGGGCTGGGGCTGGGACTGGGCTGGGGCTGGGGGTGGAGCTAGGCTGTGGCCTGGGCTGGGCTGTGGCCTGAGCTGGGCTGGGGCTGGGCTGGGGTGGATCTAGGCTGTGGCCTGGGCTGGGCTGGGGCTGGGCTGGGGTGGGGCTGGGCTGAGGTGGAGCTAGGCTGTGGCCTGGGCTGGGGTGGGGCTGGGGCTGGGCTGGGGGTGGAGCTAGGCTGTGGCCTGGGCTGGGGCTGGGGCTGGGCTGGGGGTGGAGCTAGGCTGTGGCCTGGGCTGGGGTGGGGCTGGGGCTGGGCTGGGGGTGGAGCTAGGCTGTGGCTGTGTTGGGGCTGGGCTGGGGCTGGGGCTGCGGCTGGGCTGGGGTGGAGCTAGGCTGTGACTGAAGGTGGGGCTGTGGCTGGGCTGGGGCTGGGACTGGGGGTGGGGCTGGGGCTGGGGCTGGGGCTGGAGTTGAGGCTCGGGGTGGGGCTGGGGGTGGAGCTAGGCTGTGGCTGTGCTTGGGCTGGGGCTGGGCTGGGGTGGAGCTAGGCTGTGGCCTGAGCTGGGCTGGGGCTGGGCTGGGGTGGAGCTAGGCTGTGGCCTGAGCTGGGCTGGGGCTGGGCTGGGGTGGAGCTAGGCTGTGGCCTGGGCTGGGCTGGGGCTGGGCTGGGGTGGAGCTAGGCTGTGACTGGAGGTGGGGCTGTGGCTGGGCTGTGGCTGGGGCTGGGACTGGGGGTGGGGCTGGGGCTGGAGTTGAGGCTCGGGGTGGGGCTGTGGGTGGAGCTAGGCTGTGGCTGTGGTTGGGCTGGGGCTGGGCTGGAGGTGAGGCTGGGGGTGGAGCTGGGCTGGGGCTGGGGCTGGGGCTAGAGCTGAGGGTGGGGGTGGGGCTGGGGGTGGGGCTGCCAGCCGCTGACTGCCCCCTGCGGTGCCAGGTGGATGCCTACGGGGGGGCACTGAGCTATGGGGTGCGGTACCGCCTGGGCCGGGGCCCCCCCGAGCCGACCGCCCACCCTGACGTGGTGCTGCGCGGGCACGGGCGCCAGCTGCGGGCACGAGCCGGCGCCACCCGCCCCGACGTCACCAACCGGCGGCGCGTGCCCTTCACCGAGGTGCGGGCGGGGTGCCAGGGGGGTGGGGGGGCGTGGGGGGGATGGAGGCGGGCGATGGGTGGGGGTGGAAGGGTGGTGATGGGCGGGGGCGGTGGCGACGGGTAGGTGCTGGTGGTGCTGGCGCCAAGCGAGCGCTGCCAGGGCTGCCGAGCGGCAGACGACGCCGGCGGGGGCGCCACCCCCGGGCGTGACTCCGCCGTGCCCCCCCGGCAGGAGCACTGGGAGGATGAGGAGGGCGCCCCCGTGAGCCGGGAGCTGCTGCTGCTGGTGCTGCAGGACCTGGAGGGCGTCTTCCTGCGGGCGGTGTACGACGGGCACATGGCCAGCGTGGGGCTCAGCGCCGTGGCCATGGACGTCACCGGCCCCGGGGACGGCGGCCTGGGCCCCGCCGCGGAGGTGGAGGAGTGCAGGTGACCGCCGCGGGCGCCGGGGGGCAGGCTGGGGGCCGCCCCTGCCGCGCCGCCGCCCTGACGGCGCCCCCCCCGCAGGTGCCCGGTGGGCTACGCGGGGCTGTCGTGCCAGCGCTGCGCCAGCCGCTTCGAGCGGGTGCGGAAGGGACCCTACCTGGGCGGCTGCTCCGGCTGCGGCTGCCACGGCCACTCCGGCACCTGCGACCCCGTCTTCGGGCACTGCCTGGTGAGGAGGGGGCGGGGCCCGGGGCCGGGGCGCGGCGCGGCGCGGGCGGCCGCTGATGCCAGGCGTGCCCCCCAGAACTGCCAGCACAACACGGAGGGGCCGCAGTGCGAGAAGTGCAGGCCGGGCTTCTTCGGCGACGCCACCAAGGGCACCGCCGCCGCCTGCCACCCCTGCCCCTGCCCCTACACCGAGCCCTCCCGCAGGTGGGTGCCAGGCCCGCCCCCGCCCCGAGTGCCAGCGTGCGGCGGTGCCAGTGTGTGGTGGTGCCAGCCCGGCTGTGCCAGCGTGCGGCGGTGCCAGTGTGTGGTGGTGCCAGCCCGGCTGTGCCAGCCTGTGGTGGTGCCAGCGTGTGGTGGTGCCAGCCCGGCTGTGCCAGCCTGTGGTGGTGCCAGCGTGTGGTGGCACTAGCGTGAGGTCGTGCCAGTGTGTGGTGGTGCCAGCCCGGCTGTGCCAGCGTGCAGCGGTGCCAGTGTGTGGTGGTGCCAGCCCGGCTGTGCCAGCCTGTGGTGGTGCCAGCGTGTGGTGGTGCCAGCCCGGCTGTGCCAGCGTGCAGCGGTGCCAGTGTGTGGTGGTGCCAGCCCGGCTGTGCCAGCCTGTGGTGGTGCCAGCATGTGGTGGCACTAGCGTGAGGTGGTGCCAGTGTGTGGTGGTGCCAGCCCAGCTGTGCCAGCGTGCAGCGGTGCCAGTGTGTGGTGGTGCCAGCCCGGCTGTGCCAGCCTGTGGTGGTGCCAGCGTGTGGTGGTGGCAGCCTAGCTGTGAGCGTGCAGCGGTGCCAGTGTGTGGTGGTGCCAGCCCGGCTGTGCCAGCCTGTGGTGGTGCCAGCCTGTGGTGGCACTAGCGTGAGGTGGTGCCAGTGTGTGGTGGTGCCAGCCCAGCTGTGCCAGCGTGCAGCGGTGCCAGTGTGTGGTGGTGCCAGCCCGGCTGTGCCCAGCGTGTGGTGGTGCCAGCCCGGCTGTGCCAGTGTGGCAGTGCTAGCGTGAGGTGGTGCCAGTGTGTGTTGGTGCCAGCCCGGCTGTGCCAGCCTGTGGTGGTGCCAGCCTGTGGTGGCACTAGCGTGAGGTGGTGCCAGTGTGTGGTGGTGCCAGCCCGGCTGTGCCAGCGTGCAGCAGTGCCAGTGTGTGGTGGTGCCAGCCCGGCTGTGCCAGCATGTGGTGGTACCAGTGTGTGTTGGTGCCAGCCCGGCTGTGCCAGTGTGCGGCAGTGCCAGCGTGTGGTGGTGCCAGTGTGTGGTGGTGCCAGCCCGGCTGTGCCAGCCTGTGGTGGTGCCAGCGTGTGGCGGCGCCAGCGTGAGGTGGTGCCAGCCTGGCTGTGCCAGCATGTGGCGGTGCCAGCCTGGCTGTGCCAGCGTGCGGCGGTGCCAGCGTGCGGCGGTGCGCTGTGCCCACAGGTTCTCCGAGTCCTGCTTCCTGGACACCGACGGCCAGGCCACCTGCGACGCCTGCGCCCCCGGATACGCCGGGCGCCGCTGCGAGAGGTGGGCACGGCGGGCACCCCGGCACCCCCGAGCCTGCCACACCCATCTGAACCCCCCAGCCATCACCCACCCTCACCCATCCTCCTCCACCCACCCCTCACCCCTCTCTCACCCCTCTGCTCCCTTCTCACTCCTGCCCCGCCCTGCCCCGCCCTGCCCCGCCCTGCCCCGCCCTGCCCCGCCCTCACGCCTCCTCCCCCGCAGGTGCGCTCCAGGCTACGAGGGGGATCCCATCCAGCCCGGAGGCAAATGCAGCCCCGTTGGTGAGTCTGCCTGGGGGTGCTGCCCCCACCCCCCTCCCCCGAGGGTGCCCCCTCCCCACCTCTGGCTGCCCCCTCCCCAGCCTCACCCTCGCTGCCCGCAGGTCAGGAGCTCGCCAAGTGTGATGCCCGCGGGGGCAAGGACGATGCCAGCGGCACCTGCCGCTGCAAGGTGAGGGCAGGGTGCCAGGGGGTGAGGGGGGGGCTGGGTGCTGCCACCCTCCATGGCGCCCAGGGCCGTCCCTGGGTACCCAGTGCCATCCTCCACAGCACCCAGTCTCGCCCTGCCGCATGGCACCCCGTCCGGTGCCCCCGTGGCACCCAGCCCAACCCCCTGCCCCAGCACCCAGTGTGACCCCCATGGTACCCAGTGCAACCTCTCCCCACCGGCACCCATTCCAATGCCCCCGTGGCACCCAGTCTGAGATCTGCCACAGCACCCAGTCTGACCCCATGGCACCCAACCTGGGCCCTTGGGACACCCATCCTCCTTGGCATCACTCCAAACCTGCAATGGCATCCAGGCCGACCCCTGCATGGCACCCAGTCCAACTTCCTGTGGCACCCACTTTGCCCCTGCATGGCACCCTGGGGCCCTCAGTCCCCTGGGCCTTCCGCAGCACCCAGTCCAGTCCCCCAGGGCACCCAGGGCAACCTGCCAGTGCCACCCAGTCCAACCCCCCCCTTGGCACCCATTCCACCCCCCTTGGCACCCATTCCCAACCCCTTGGCACCCATTCCAACCCCCTTGGCACCCATTCCCTACCCCCTTGGCACCCATTCCAACCCCTTGGCACCCATTCCAACCCCTTGGCACCCATTCCCACCCCCTTGGCACCCATTCCTTACCCCCTTGCCACCCATTCCCAACCCCCTTGGCACCCATTCCCAACCCCTTGGCACCCATTCCCTACCCCCTTGGCACCCATTCCCTTCCCCCTTGGCACCCATTCCCTTCCCCTTGGCACCCATTCCCTACCCCCTTGGCACCCATTCCAACCCCCTTGGCACCCATTCCCTACCCCCTTGGCACCCATTCCAACCCCCTTGGCACCCATTCCAAACCCCCTTGGCACCCATTCCCAACCCCCTTGGCACCCATTCCCAACCCCCTTGGCACCCATTCCAACCCCCTTGGCACCCATTCCCAACCCCCTTGGCACCCATTCCCAACCCCTTGGCACCCATTCCCTACCCCCTTGGCACCCATTCCAACCCCCTTGGCACCCATTCCAACCCCCTTGGCACCCATTCCCAACCCCTTGGCACCCATTCCCTACCCCCTTGGCACCCATTCCCAACCCCCTTGGCACCCATTCCCTACCCCCTTGGCACCCATTCCCAACCCCCTTGGCACCCATTCCCACCCACCCCCTTGGCACCCATTCCCTACCCCCTTGGCACCCATTCCCATTCCCCCTTGGCACCCATTCCAACCCCCTTGGCACCCATTCCCAACCCCCTTGGCACCCATTCCCAACCCCCTTGGCACCCATTCCTACCCCCTTGGCACCCATTCCCTATCCCCTTGGCACCCATTCCCTACCCCCTTGGCACCCATTCCAACCCCTTGGCACCCATTCCCAACGCCCTTGGCACCCATTCCCAACCCCCTTGGCACCCATTCCCAACCCCCTTGGCACCCATTCCCTGGCACCCATTCCCAACCCCCTTGGCACCCATTCCCTACCCCCTTGGCACCCATTCCCTACCCCTTGGCATTCCCTACCCCCTTGGCACCCATTCCCAACCCCTTGGCATTCCCCCCCCTTGGCACCCAACCCCTTGGCACCCATCCCAACCCCCAATTCCCCCTTGGCACCCATTCCCTACCCCTTGGCACCCATCCCCAACCCCTTGGCACCCATTGGCACCCCAACCCCCTTGGCACCCATTCCCAACCCCCTTGGCACCCATTCCAACCCCTTGGCACCCCCATTGGCACCCATTCCCTATCCCCTTGGCACCCATTCCAACCCCCTTGGCACCCATTCCAACCCCCTTGGCACCCATTCCCAACCCCTTGGCACCCATTCCAGACCCCTTGGCACCCAATCCAACGCCCCCTTGGCACCCATTCCCACCCCCTTGGCACCCATTCCAACCCCTTGGCACCCATTCCCAACCCCTTGGCACCCATTCCCTACCCCCTTGGCACCCATTCCAACCCCCTTGGCACCCATTCCCAACCCCCTTGGCACCCATTCCAACCCCCTTGGCACCCATTCCAACCCCTTGGCACCCATTCCCTACCCCCTTGGCACCCATTCCAACCCCCTTGGCACCCATTCCCAACCCCCTTGGCACCCATTCCCATTACCCCCTTGGCACCCATTCCAAACCCCTTGGCACCCATTCCAACCCCTTGGCACCCATTCCCAACCCCCTTGGCACCCATTCCCTATCCCCTTGGCACCCATTCCCACCCCCTTGGCACCCATCCCCAACCCCCTTGGCACCCATTCCTACCCCCTTGGCACCCATTCCCAACCCCCTTGGCACCCATTCCCAACCCCCTTGGCACCCATTCCCAACCCCCTTGGCACCCATTCCCAACCCCTTGGCACCCATTCCCTATCCCCTTGGCACCCATTCCCAACCCCCATTCCAACCCCCTTGGCACCCATTCCCAACCCCCTTGGCACCCATTCCCCCCCTTGGCACCCATTCCCAACCCCCTTGGCACCCATTCCAACCCCTTGGCACCCATTCCCACCCCCCTTGGCACCCATTCCAACCCCTTGGCACCCATTGGCCCTACCCCCTTGGCACCCATTCCCTACCCCTTGGCACCCATTCCAACCCCCTTGGCACCCATTCCAACCCCTTGGCACCCATTCCAGACCCCCTTGGCACCCATTCCCAACCCCCTTGGCACCCATTCCCAACCCCCTTGGCACCCATTCCCTACCCCTTGGCACCCATTCCAACCCCTTGGCACCCATTCCAACCCCTTGGCACCCATTCCAACCCCCTTGGCACCCATTCCCTATCCCCTTGGCACCCATTCCCTACCCCCTTGGCACCCATTCCCAACCCCCTTGGCACCCATTCCCTACCCCCTTGCACCCATTCCCAACCCCTTGGCACCCATTCCAACCCCCTTGGCACCCATTCCCAACCCCCTTGGCACCCATTCCCAACCCCCTTGGCACCCATTCCAACCCCCTTGGCACCCATTCCCAACCCCCTTGGCACCCATTCCAACCCCTTGGCACCCATTCCCAACCCCCTTGGCACCCATTCACTACCCCCTTGCACCCATTCCAACCCCTTGGCACCCATTCCCCACCCCCTTGGCACCCATTCCTACCCCCTTGGCAGCCATTCCAGACCCCTTGGCACCCATTCCCTATCCCCTTGGCACCCATTCCCAACCCCTTGGCACCCATCCCCAACCCCCTTGGCACCCATTCCCTATCCCCTTGGCACCCATTCCCTACCCCCTTGGCACCCATTCCAACCCCCTTGGCACCCATTCCCAACCCCCTTGGCACCCATTCCCTACCCCCTTGGCACCCATTTGTCCCCCCTTGGCACACATTTGTCCCCCCTTGGCACCCATTCCAACCCCCTTGGCACCCATTCCCTATCCCCTTGGCACCCATTCCCTATCCCCTTGGCACCCATTCCTACCCCCTTGGCACCCATTCCAGACCCCTTGGCACCCATTCCCTACCCCCTTGGCACCCATTCCCAACCCCCTTGGCACCCATTCCCTACCCCCTTGGCACCCATTCCAACCCATTCCAACCCCCTTGGCACCCATTCCAGACCCCTTGGCACCCATTCCCTAACCCCTTGGCACCCATTCCCTATCCCCTTGGCACCCATTCCCTACCCCCTTGGCACCCATTCCAACCCCCTTGGCACCCATTCCCAACCCCCTTGGCACCCATTCCAACCCCCTTGGCACCCATTCCCTATCCCCTTGGCACCCATTCCAACCCCCTTGGCACCCATTTCCAACCCCCTTGGCACCCATTCCCTATCTCCCCTTGGCACCCATTCCCTACCCCCTTGGCACCCATTCCCAACCCCCCATTCCCAACCCCCTTGGCACCCATTCCCTATACCCCCTTGGCACCCATTCCCCTTGGCACCCTTGGCACCCCCTACCCCCTTGGCACCCATTCCCAACCCCACCCATTCCCAACCCCTTGGCACCCATTCCAACCCCCTTGGCACCCATTCCCAACCCCCTTGGCCCCCTTGGCACCCATTCCCAACCCCCTTGGCACCCATTCCCAACCCCTTGGCACCCATTCCATTCCCTACCCCCTTGGCACCCATTCCAACCCCCTTGGCACCCATTCCCAACCCCTTGGCACCCATTCCAACCCCCTTGGCACCCATTCCCAACACCCCTTGGCACCCATTCCCACCCCCTTGGCACCCATTCCAACCCCCTTGGCACCCATTCCCAACCCCTTGGCACCCATTCCCAACCCCCTTGGCACCCATTCCCAACCCCCTTGGCACCCATTCCCAACCCCCTTGGCACCCATTCCAACCCCCTTGGCACCCATTCCCAACCCCCTTGGCACCCATTCCAGACCCCTTGGCACCCATTCCCAACCCCTTGGCACCCATTCCCACCCCCTTGGCACCCATTCCAACCCCCTTGGCACCCATCCATTCCAACCCCCTTGGCACCCATTCCAACCCCCTTGGCACCCATTCCACCCATTCCCAACCCCTTGGCACCCATTCCAACCCCTTGGCACCCATCCCCAACCCCCTTGGCACCCATCCCCAACCCCCTTGGCACCCATTCCCAACCCCCTTGGCACCCATTCCCTACCCCCTTGGCACCCATTCCAACCCCCTTGGCACCCATCCCCAACCCCCTTGGCACCCATTCCCCACCCCCCTTGGCACCCATTCCCAACCCCCTTGGCACCCATTCCAGACCCCTTGGCACCCATTCCAACCCCTTGGCACCCATTCCCAACCCCTTGGCACCCATTCCTACCCCCTTGGCACCCATTCCAGACCCCTTGGCACCCATTCCAACCCCCTTGGCACCCATTCCCCCTTGGCACCCCCCAACCCCCTTGGCACCCATTCCCAACCCCCTTGGCACCCATTCCAACCCCCTTGGCACCCATTCCAACCCCCTTGGCACCCATTCCGATCCCCTTGGCACCCATCCCCAACCCTCTTGGCACCCATCCCCAACCCCCTTGGCACCCATTCCTACCCCCTTGGCACCCATCCCCAACCCCCTTGGCACCCATTCCTACCCCCTTGGCAGCCATTCCAGACCCCTTGGCACCCATTCTCTATCCCCTTGGCACCCATCCCCAACCCCCTTGGCACCCATTCCTTACCCCCTTGGCACTCATTCCAACCCCCCTGACACCCATTCCCAACCCCATTGGCACCCATTCAAGATCCCTTAGCACCCATCTGTACCCCTCTTGGCACCCATTCCAGATCCTTTGGCACCTGCTCCAACCCCTTGGCACCCATTCCCCCCCCCCCTGGCACCCATTCCCTCCCCCCCTGGCACCCATTCCCTACCCCCTTGGCACCCATTCCATTCCCCCCTTGGCACGCATTCCTACCCCCTTGGCACTCAGTCCAGCTGCCCAGTCCCCCCCCCCCCCTGCTGCCCCTGTGCCCAGCCCGTGCCCACTGTGCCCGCAGCCCAACGTCGAGGGCCGGCTGTGCGACGCCTGCGCCGCTGGCACCTTCCACCTGAGCGCTGCCAACCCCGAGGGCTGCCTGCCCTGCTTCTGCATGGGCATCACCCGGCACTGCCACAGCTCCGCCTGGAGCCGCCACCAGGTACCCCCGGCCGTGCCAGGCCGTGCCAGGCCTCTCTCTGCTCATGTCCAGCTGGGATGTGTTGTGCGGTGCCATGCTGTGCTGTGCCATGCCACGTTGTGCCATGCCAGGCTATGCAATCTTGTGCCATGCCGTGCCGTGCCATGCCGTGTTGTGCCAGGTTGTGCCACGTTGCAAGTGGCCATGCCATGCTGTGCCATGTCATGTTGTGCTGTGCCAGGTAGTGCCACGCGGTAACTTGCTATGCCATGCTGTGCCAGCTTGTGCCACGTCATACTAGTTTGTGCTGGGTAGTGCCATGCCATGGTGTGCCATGCTGTGCCGTGCCATGTCCTGTGCTGTGCCAGGTAGTGCCATGTTGTAACTTGCCATGCCATGCCGTGCTATGCCATGCCATATTGTGCCATGCCATGCTGTGCAATGTTGTTCCATGCCATGCCGTGCTGTGCCATGCTGTGCCATGGGGTGCCATGCTGTTCCATGCCGTATTGGGCCATGCCATGCTGTGCTGTGCCACGTCATGGCATGCTGTGGATGTTGGGCCGTGCTGTGCCGTGCCACACTGTGCCATGCCATGCCGTGCTGTGCCATGCTGTACCACACTGTGCCATGTTGTACCATGCTGTGCTGTGCCATGTCATGTTGTGCTGTGCCATGCAGTGCCAGGTAGTGCCATGTTGTAACCTGCCATGCCATGCTGTGCCAGCTTGTGCCATGTCATACTGGCCTGTGCTGGGTAGTGCCATGCCACGCTGTGCCATGTCATGTTGCGCTGTGCCAGGTAGCGCCACTCTGTGCCCTGCTGTGCCATGTCGGTTTGTGCTGTGCCATGCCAGCCATGCCCACCACCAGGCCTTCCCTTCCAGGTGCTGCTGACAGCCGAGGGCACCGCGCCGCTGCCCCTGGCCAACCTGGCTGGCACCCAGTCGGGCACCGGTGCCAGCTTCGCCGCGCCGCAGGAGCTGCTCTTCGACGCCTTCCAGACCCTGCCCCAGGAGGTCTACTACTGGGTGCTGCCCGAGGCCTTCACCGGGGACAAGGTGCCCGGGCACGGGGCAAGGGGGCAAGGGGGAGGAGGGTGGCAAGAGGGACATGGGTGGCAAGGGTGGCAAGGGGGACAAGAGGGACAAGGGTGGCAAGGGGGGCAAGGGGGACAAGAGGGACAAGGGTGGCAAGGGGGGCAAGGGGGACAAGAGGGACAAGGGTGGCAAGGGGGGCAAGGGTGGCAAGGGGGACAAGAGGGACAAGGGTGGCAAGGGGGCAAGTGTGGCAAGGGGGACAATGGTGGCAAGGGTGGCAAGTGGGACGAGGCTGGCAAAGGGGATAAGGGTGGCAGGGGGGACCAGGGGGACAAGGCTGCCGAAGGGGACAAGGGTGGCCAGAGGAACAAGGGGGCAAGGGGGACAAGAGGGGCAAAGGGGACAAGGGTGCCAGGTCTGGCAAAGGGGGCAAGGGTGGCAAGAGTGGCAAGGGGGCAAGAGGGACAAGGCTGGCCAAGGGGACAAGAGGGATGAGGGTGGCGAGGGGGCGAGAGGGCCGTGCCCGTGCCGTGCCCGTCCTGACCGTGCCCCCCGCCGCAGGTGACGTCGTACGGCGGCGAGCTGCGCTACAGGGTGGCACACCGGGCGCCGCCGGGTGCCCAGCCGCTGCCGCGCCAGCCGGACGTGGTGCTGCAGGGCAACGGCATCCTCCTGGAGCACTTCTCCGACGCCAGCTTCCCCCCGGGGTGCCCACCGCCGTCACCGTGCCCTTCCGGGAGGTGAGCGCCGCCCCGTGCCCTCCCTCGGCCCCGGGGCCGGGGCAGGGCACTGAGCCGGGGTTGTGCCCGCAGCACGCCTGGCGCCGGGCGGATGGGCACGGTGCCACCCGCGAGCACCTCCTGATGGCGCTGGCAGACGTCGACCTCCTGCTGATCCGAGCCACCTACTCGGAGCGGCCAGAGGAGAGCAGGTACCGGGCACCGGGCGGGCACCCGGGGGGCGGGGGCTGAGGGCGGGCGGGGCGCCGGGCCCTGGGCACAGCCTGTCTCGCCCCACAGACTGGCAGACGTCAGCCTGGACGTGGCAGTGCCAGACGCCACCGGCCGCCCGCCCGCGCTGGAGGTGGAGGACTGCAGCTGCCCCGATGGGTACCGCGGAGCCTCCTGCCAGGTGTGCCCCCGGTGCCCACGGAGCCCTGCCCGCATCTTGGGCTGGTGCCCACCCTGCTTGTGTCTGTGTGCCCCTGGGGGCGGTGAGTGGTGCCCACCCTGCTTGTGCCTGTGTGCCCCTGGGGCGGTGAGTGGTGCCCACCCTGCTTGTGCCTGTGTGCCCCTGGGGGCGGTGAGTGGTGCCCACCCTGCTTGTGTCTGTGTGCCCCTGGGGGCGGTGAGTGGTGCCCACCCTGCTTGTGTCTGTGTGCCCCTGGGGGCAGTGAGTGGTGCCCACCCTGCTTGTGTCTGTGTGCCCCTGGGGGCAGTGAGTGGTGCCCACCCTGCTTGTGCCTGTGTGCCCCTGGGGGCGGTGAGTGGTGCCCACCCTGCTTGTGCCTGTGTGCCCCTGGGGGCGGTGAGTGGTGCCCACCCTGCTTGTGCCTGTGTGCCCCTGGGGGCAGTGAGTGGTGCCCACCCTGCTTGTGCCTGTGTGCCCCTGGGGGCAGTGAGTGGTGGCCACCCTGCTTGACCCTGCGTGCCCGCTGCAGGACTGTGCCACCGGCTACACTCGCAGCACCTCTGGGCTCTACCTGGGCACCTGTGAGCCGTGCCAGTGCCATGGCCACGCCAGCGAGTGCCACCCCGAGACTGGTGTCTGCCAGGTGAGCTGGGCACAGCCGGGAGACACCCTTGGCACCCCCTGGTGTTGCCACCCGCGCCATCACCTTCCCCTCTGCAGGGCTGCCAAGACCACACAGAGGGTCCCCAGTGCGACAAATGCCAATCCGGCTACTACGGTGATGCCACCCAGGGCACCCCAGGAGACTGCCAGCCCTGTCCCTGCCACGGACCACAGGGTGCCAGCCAGTAGGTGCCGCCTCCTGGTGCCCTCCGTGCCCGGGGCCGCTGGCAGGGCCTCACCCATCCCCTTGTGCCCTCTGCAGGGAGACCAAGATCTGCTTCGCGGACACGGACGGGCAGCCCACCTGCAGCGCCTGTGCCCCCGGGCACAGCGGGCGCCTCTGCCAGAGGTGACAGGGGACACCGGGCTGGGCACGGGGGTGGCTTTGGGGTGCAGAGCCCTCCCCTCACTGGCACCTTGTGCTGTGCCCCCACAGGTGCTCGCCCGGCTACGTGGGGGACCCGCTGCGGGGAGAGCCCTGCCGAGGTTGGTGCCACAGGGAGGGGGCAAGGGCAGGTGCCCTGCGCTGGCACCGAGGGGGGGCTGTGTGTAATCGCTGTTGTCACCACCCCCAGAGCCAGGTGCCCCCAGCGGGCCGTGCCAGTGTGACCCCCGTGGCAGTATCGGTGAGGGCTGCGATGCCAGCGGGCAGTGCCAGTGCAAGGTGAGCCTCGGGCCTGCCCCGGAGCCCCGGGAGGGGGTTGCGGGGCCTTGGCACCCACCCCGTGTCCCCCTCCCAGGCCAACGTGGAAGGTCCCCACTGCGCCACCTGCCGTGCCCACCATTTCCACCTGAGTGCCAGCGAGCCGGCCGGGTGCCTGCCCTGCTTCTGCATGGGCATCGTCCAGCACTGTGCCAGCACCTCCTATGCCCGCAGCGCCGTGAGTGTGCCCCCTGACGGCCCCAGGCGTGCCCGGCGTGCCCCCCCCGCTCACCACCCCTGTCCCGCCCCCAGGTCCGGACGCCCTTCGCCCCTGGCAATGCCCAGGGCTTCGCCTTGGTGAACCGGCAGCGCAGCACCCGGGTGGGCACCGGCCTGGTGGTGGAGCCTGGCACGGCCCAGCCCCGCCTCAGCTACCACCGCTTCAGGGAGCTGCCCCCCGACTCCTACTACTGGCAGCTGCCACCCCCTACCAGGGGGACAAGGTGGGGGGGCTGTCCCCACATCCCCCCAGGGGCAGGGGTGCCCATGGGAGCACCCAGCCTGCCCCTGCTCCCCGCGGGCTGTGCTCTGCCCCCGGGCGGGAGGCTGCAGCCTTCCGTCTGCTGCCCTCTCCTTTTCTCTTCTCCTCTCTTCCTTTCCCCTTCTCACTTCTCCCTTCCCCTTCCCCTTTCCCCTTCCTCATCCCTATCGCATCCCCTCCCCTTTCCCTCTCCCTTTCCCCTCTCCCTTTCCCCTCTCCCTTTCCCCTCTCCCTTTCCCCTCTCCCTTTCCCCTCTCCCTTTCCCCTCTCCCTTTCCCCTCTCCCTTTCCCCCTCTCCCTTTCCCCTCTCCCTTTCCCCTCTCCCATCCCACCCCACTTCCATCCCCACCTCAATCCCGATCCCATCCCCAATCTGACCCCAACCCCATTCCCATCCCCAATCCCAAACCCACCCCAATACCCACCCCAATACTCACTCCACCCCAATCCCAAACCCACCCCAATACCCACCCCAATCCCACTCCCACCTCAATCCCAACCCCACTCCCATCCCATCCCCACCCTACCCCAATCCCAAACCCACCCCAATACCCACCCCACCCCAATCCCATCCTCACCCCAATCCCAACCCCAATCCTAATGCCACCTCAATCCCAACCCCACTCCCATTCCTACCCTACCCCAATCCCATCCCCACCCCAATCCCACGCCCACCCCAATACCCACCCCAATACCCACCCCACCCCCATCCCAACCCCACTCCCATCCCATCCCCACCCTACCCCAATCCCATCCCCCCCCAATCCCACCCCCACCCAATACCCACCCCACCCCAATCCCAACCCCACCCCACTGCCACTCCCACGCCCACCCCCTCCCCTCTGCCCTAGGTGGGCTCCTACGGGGTCGTCTCCGCTACACCCTGACGCACAGCCCGGGGGGGCAGGGAGCTGCCCTGCCCGACGCCGACATCCAGATCACGGTAAGGGGGTGCCAGGGGGTGCCAGTGCTGGGGTGGGACCGGCACAGGGCGGCACCAGGGCCCCCCGCGACGCCCTCTCTCCGCAGGGCAACGACATCACGCTGGTGGCCTACCAGCCCGCCCCGCCCCCGCACGGCCCCCAGGCCATGGAGATCATCTTCCGGGAGGTAGGAGCCCGCAGGGGGCTGTTGTCCCTGCGTGTCCCCGGGGCCCTGCGTGTGTCCCCTGCCCCACACCTCCCCTGTGCCCGCAGCAATACTGGCAGCGGCCCGACGGGCAGCCGGCGACCAGGGAGCATCTGCTGATGGCTTTGGCCGACCTGGAGGAGGTCCTGATCCGAGCCACCTACTCCAGCAGCACCTCTGCCTCCAGCATCGCCGACGTCAGCATGGACACCGCTGTGCCCCCCAGCCCGGCCTCCCCCGGCCCTCGAGGTGGAGGAGTGCCGCTGCCCCCTGGCTACCACGGCCTGTCCTGCCAGGTGAGGCTGGCACACCCATCATCACCATCCATCACCCCCCACCAACCCCTACCCCAGGGGTGTTTGCTGGGGGGTGGGGGGTGGGGGAAACATAGAATCACAGAATCAGCCAGGCTGGAAAAGAGCTCAGAGCTCATCAAGTCCAACCTAGGACCTGACACCCAACACCTCCTGACAACCAAACCATGGCTCCAAGTGCCACATCCAATCCCCTCTTGAACACTGCCAGGGATGGGGACTCCACCACCTCCCTGGGCAGCACATCCCAAGGGCCAATCACTCTCTCTGGGAAGAATTTCTTCCTCACCTCCAGCCTAAACCTCCCCTGGCACAGCTTGAGACTGTGTCCTCTTGTTCTGGGGCTGCTTGCCTGCCTGGGAGAAGAGATCAACCCCTTCCTGGCTCCAACCTCCCTTCAGGGAGTTGTAGAGAGCAAGAAGGTCTCCCCTGAGCCTCCTCTTCTGCAGGCTAAGCAACCCCAGCTCCCTCAGCCTCTCCTCCCAGGGCTGTGCTCCAGACCCCTCCCCAGCCTTGTTGCCCTTCTCTGGACACCTTCCAGCAGCTCAACATCTTTCCTAACCTGAGGAGCCCAGAACTGGACACAGGACTCAAGGTGTGGCCTCAGCAGTGCTGAGCCCAGGGCAGGATGAGCTCCCTGCTCCTGCTGGCCACACTGTTCCTGCTGCAGGCCAGGATGCCATTGGCCTTCTTGGCCCCCTGGGCACATTGCTGGCTCCTGTTCAGCTGCTCTCCACCACTCCCCCCAGGTCCCTCTCTGCCTGGCTGCTCTCAGCCCCTCTGCCCCCAGCCTGTAGCTGCCTGGGGTTGCTGTGGCCACAGTGGGCAGACTGAGGGAGTTGGGGTTGTGCAGGCTGGAGAGGAGAAGGCTCCCAGGAGACCTTCTTGTGGCCTTCCAGGATCTGCAGGGGGCTCCAAGCAAGCTGGGGAGGGACTTTTGAGGGTGTCAGGGAGGGATAGGACTGGGGGGATGGAGCAAAACTAGAAGTGGGTAGATTGAGCTTGGATGTGAGGAAGAAGTTGTTGCCCATGAGGGTGGTGAGAGCCTGGCACAGGCTGCCCAGGGAGGTGGTGGAAGCCTCCTGGCTGGAGGTGTTTGCAGCCAGGCTGGAGGTGGCTGTGAGCAACCTGCTGTGGTGTGAGGTGTCCCTGCCCGTGGCAGGGGGTTGGAGCTGGCTGAGCCTTGAGGTCCCTTCCAGTCCTGGCAGTTCTGTAATTCTAAGTGCAGAGCCTGGCACTTGGACTTGTTAAATGCCATCCTGTTGGACTCCACCCGATGCTGACCCTCCCCCTTTTCTGTGCCCCCCTTGGCAGGACTGTGCCCCTGGTTACACCCGCTCCGGGGGGCTGTACCTGGGGCACTGCGAGCTGTGTGAGTGCAATGGGCACTCGGAGAGCTGCCACCCCGAGAGCGGCGTCTGCTCCGTAAGCCTTCACATCATCGGGGGGGTTTTGGGGGCTGGGGGCTCGTGCCAGCCCTAACCCCCCCGATTTGTATCATCCTTCCCCCCAGGGATGCTTGCACAACACTGCAGGGGATTTCTGTGACCAGTGTGCCCCTGGGTTCTATGGCGACGCAACCGCCGGTACCCCTGAGGACTGCCAGCCCTGCGCCTGTCCCCTCCCCTACCCTGAAAACCAGTGAGTGCCAGTGCTGGGGGGTGGGGGGTGCTGGGGAGGGGCTGTGCCCCCACCTCACCCTGGCCCTCCCCACAGGTTTTCCAGGACCTGTGAGAGTCTGGGAGGCGGTGGGTACCGCTGCACCGCCTGCGAGCCAGGCTACACCGGGCAGTACTGCGAGCGGTGAGGGGCGGCACCCCCGGGCTCACCCCAAAATGCTCCCCATGAGAAACCCACCCTGACAGGCTCACCCCAGAATAGCCACCCCCAAAACCCACCCCATGGGCTCACCCCAAAATGCTCACCCTGATAAACTCACCCTGCCAGGCTCACCCCAATATAGCCACCCCCAAAACCCACCCCATGAGCTCACCCCAAAATACTCCCCATGAGAAACCCACCCTGACAGGCTCACCCCAATATAGCCACCCCCAAAACCCACCCCATGAGCTCACCCCAAAATACTCCCCATGAGAAACCCACCCTGACAGGCTCACCCCAATATAGCCACCCCCAAAACCCACCCCATGAGCTCACCCCAAAATACTCCCCATGAGAAACCCACCCTGACAGGCTCACCCCAATATAGCCACCCCCAAAACCCACCCCATGAGCTCACCCCAAAATGCTCACCCTGAGAAACTCACCTTGATGGGGTCACCCCAATATGCCCACCTCCTAAACCCCACCCTGACAGGCTCACCCCAAAATGCTCCCCATGAGAAACCCACCCTGACAGGCTCACCCCAGAATAGCCACCCCCAAAACCCACCCCATGGGCTCACCCCAAAATGCTCACCCTGATAAACTCACCCTGCCAGGCTCACCCCAATATAGCCACCCTCAAAACCCACCCCTGGGCTCACCCCAAAATGCTCCCCATGAGAAACCCACCCTGACAGGCTCACCCCAGTATACCCGCCCCCCAAAACACACCCCATGAGCTCACCCCAAAATGCTCACCCTGATAAACTCACCTTGATGGGGTCACCCCAATATGCCCACCTCCTAAACCCCACCCTGACAGGCTCACCCCAAAATGCTCCCCATGAGAAACCCACCCTGACAGGCTCACCCCAATATAGCCACCCCCAAAACCCACCCCATGGGCTCACCCCAAAATGCTCACCCTGGTACACCCACCCTGATATACTCACCCTATGCACCCCAAAAGGGTCACCTCTGTACCCACCCTGATGTGCTCACCCCAAAGTGCTCACCTTGATAGATCCACCCCAGTGTGCTTATCCCTATGAGCTCACCTCAGTGAGCTCACCCCAAAACATGCACCCCTGTGGGCTCACCCCAACACACCCACCCCAATGCCCTCTGCTCTGCCCACCCCGATATACCCACGCTGATGGCCTCACCCCAATGGTCTCACCCTGGCATACTCACCTCAAAGTGCTCACCCCCAGTTGCTCACCCTTATACCCACCCCGACATACCCACCCCCACATGCTCACCCCAATATACTCACCCCAATGTTCTCCTGCTGTACCCACCCCAGTGCACCCACCCTGGCACACCCACCCTGATATACTCACCCTATGAGCTCACCCCAGTGGGTCACCTCTATACCCACCCTGATAGGCTCACCCCAAAGTATTCACCTTGACAGATCCATCCCAGTGTGCTCACCCCTGTGAGCTCACCCCAATATCTGCCCTGTGGTGGACTCACCTTTGTACCCACCCTGATGGGCTCACCCCATCATCCCCATTCTGATGGGGTTCACCCCAAACTGCTCACCCTGGTACACCCACCCCAAGAGTCTCCTGCTGTACCCACCCTGGGTCAGCCACCCTGATGTACTCACCCTATGCACCCCAAAGGGTCACTCCTATACCCACCCCGAAGTACTCACCCTGTGCACCCCAAAGGGTCACTCCTATACCCACCCTGATGTACTCACCCTATGCACCCCAAAGGGTCACTCCTATACCCACCCCGAAGTACTCACCCTGTGCACCCCAAAGGGTCACTCCTATACCCACCCTGATGTACTCACCCTATGCACCCCAAAGGGTCACTCCTATACCCACCCCGAAGTACTCACCCTGTGCACCCCAAAGGGTCACTCCTATACCCACCCCGAAGTACTCACCCTGTGCACCCCAAAGGGTCACTCCTATACCCACCCCGAAGTGCTCACCCTGTGCACCCCAAAGGGTCACTCCTATACCCACCCCGAAGTACTCACCCTGTGCACCCCAAAGGGTCACTCCTATACCCACCCCGAAGTGCTCACCCTGTGCACCCCAAAGGGTCACTCTTATACCCACCCCGCACCCCAAAGTACTCACCCTGTGCACCCCAAAGGGTCACTCCTATACCCACCCTGATGTACTCACGCTGAGGGGCTCACCCCAAAGTGCTCACCTTGATAGATCCACCCCAGTGTGCTCACCCCTCTGAGCTCACCCCAATACATGCACCCCAAGAGGTCACCTCTATACCCACCCTGAGGGGCTCACCCCAGATTGTTCACCTTGATATACCCACCCCAGTGTGCTCACCCCTCTGAGCTCACCCCCGTAGATGCACCCCAAAGTGCTCACCCCAATATCCTCATCCCAATGTCCTCCTGCTATAGCCACCCTGACATGCTCACCCCAACATTCCCACCCTGCTGGGCTCACCCCAAAGTGCTCCCCCTGCTATACCCACCCCAATCTACTGACCTATGTGAGCTCACCCCCATGTAGGCACCCCTGTGGGCTCGCCCCAAGGTACCCACCCCAGTGTCCTCTGCTGTACCCACCCCAGCATACCCACCCTGATATATGCACCCCAAGATGCTCACCTCACTATACCCACCCCGTTGTGTGCCCCCCAATACCCCCACTCCCATGGGCTCCCCCCAAATACCCAACCCAGTAAGCTCACCCTGCTGTACCCACCCTGACACCTTCACCCCAGGCTCTCACCCCCAGGAGCTCACCCCCAAATATCCACCCCCGTGGGCTCACCGCCACCTCAAACTGCTCACCCCCCTATACCCACCCCTCTGTGCCCACCCCAAGATGCTCACCCTGCTATATAGACCCCCACTATACCCACCTCAGTGGGCTCACCCCAATATATGCACCCCACTCTACCCACCCCAATATTCTCACCCTCATACAGGTACCCATGATACCCACCCCACTGTACCCATATCAGTGGGCTCACCTCCATACATGTGCCCACTGTACCCACCCTACTGTACCCACCCCAATATGCTCACCCCATATATATACCCACAATGCCCACCCTGCTGTACCCACCCCAGGGGCTCTCACCCATACATGTGCCCATGATACCCACCCCACTATACCCACCCCACTGTGCCCCCCCCCAGGATGCTCACCCTGCTATATAGACCCCACTATACCCACCCCAGGGGGCTCTCCCCCATACATGTGCCCACGATACCCACTCTGCTGTACCCATCCCTATATGCTCACCCCACATGTGTACCCACAATGCCCACCCTGCTGTGCCCACTCCAGTGGGCTCCCCCTCAATCTCTGCACCCCCTCACTCCCCCCTCTCTCCCCCCACAGCTGTGCCCCTGGCTACAGTGGTGACCCCACGGCCCTCGGGCAGGGCTGTGTGCCGGTGGGCTCCGCGGTGCCCCTGGCTGTCCACATCCACCCCCGCGCACGGCGGTGGCACAGGGCAGCGCCGTCACCCTGCGGTGCCAGGCCACCGGCCAGCCCCCTTCTACTACCACTGGGCACGAGAGGATGGCAAACCCCTCCCTGAGGGTGCCCAGAGCCGGAGACAAGGTATTGGGTGGCTCTGGGAGGGGGGCATTGGGGGTGTCCTTAAGGCTGGGGGGGGGGGACACGTGGGTGTCAGCTGTGTGCCAGCCCCAGGCGAGGAGCTGTGTGCCCACAATACTCACCCCCTTATACCCACTCGAGTCAGCTCACCCCCATCCATGTGCCCACTATACCCACCCCACTCACCTCACCCCAGTGGGCTCACCCCCATACATGTGCCCACGTGGATGTGTGTGCCAGCTGTGTGTCACGCCCAGGCAAGGAGCTGTGTGCCCACAATAGCCACCCCACTCTACCCACCCCAGTGGGCTCACCCCTAGGTGCCCACTATACCCACCTGCTGTGTGCCACCCCCAGGCGAGGAGCTGCACTTCGCCAGCATCCAGCCCTCCGCTGCCGGGGTCTACGTCTGCTCCTGCCGCAACCTGCGGCACAGCAATGCCAGCCGCGCCGAGGTCATCGTCACCGGTAGGTCACCGGCGGGGTGGGTGGCTGGCACCGGGAGGTCAACATCAGGGTGGGTGGCTGGCACCAGGAGGTCACTGTCAGGGTGGGTGGCTGGCACCGAGAGGTCAACATCAGGGTGGGTGGCTGGCACCAGGAGGTCACTGTCAGGGTGGGTGGCTGGCACCGGGGGGGGCTGCTGTCAGGGTGGGTGGCTGGCACCGGGAGGCCACCGTTGGAGTGGGTGACTGGGACTGGGAGGTCGCTGTCAGGGTAGGTGACTGGTGCCAGGAGGTCAACATTAGGATGGGTGACTGGCACCGGAAGGTCGCTGTCAGGGTGGGTGGCTGGCACCGGAGGTCAACATCAGGGTGGGTGGCTGGCACTGGGGGGTCGCTGTCAGGGTGGGTGGCTGGCACCGGGGGGGTCGCTGTCAGGGTGGGTGGCTGGCACCGGGGGTCGCTGTCAGGGTGGGTGGCTGGCACAGGAAGGTCGCTGTCAGGGTGGGTGGCTGGCACCGGGGGGGCTGCTGTCAGGGTGGGTGGCTGGCACTGGGGGTCGCTGGCACCCGGCTGGGGGCACCCTGCTGCAGGCAGCAGCTGGACTCAGCTCTCCTGCCTCGCTGCAGAGAGCCCTGACAAAGCCATCACGGTGACCGTGGAGGAGAAGCGGGTACAGCGGGTACAGCCTGGCACCGACGTCACCTTCGTCTGCACTGCCAAGAGCAAGGTGAGCTGAGCGGGGGTGTGGCGCGGTGGGGCACATGTGGGCACCTTTGGGAACCCACCTGGGCACACAGAGGAGAGGGACATCCCTGGGCGGTGCTAATGGGGATGTGCAGGGCGCAGGGACACCCCTTGGTGCCCATGAGGACATGCAGGGCACATGTGTGCCCTTGGGGCCATGCAGGGCACAGGGACACCCCTAGGTGCCCACGAGGACATGCAGGGCACATGTGTGCCCTTGGGGCCATGCAGGGCACAGGGACACTAAGTGCCCATGAGGATATGAAGGTGTATGGGAACACCCCTAGGTCCCCATGGGGCCAGGCAGGGCACAGGGGCACCCCTAGGTACCCGTGAGGACATGCAGGGCACATGGGTGCCCTTGGGGCCACGCAGGGCACAGGAACATCCCTAGGTGCCCACAAAGATATGCAGGGCACACATGTGCCATTGGGGCCATGCAGGGCACAGGAACATCCCTAAGCACCCACGAGGGCATGCAGGGTACAGGGACACCTCTTGGTGCCCACAAGGACATGCAGGGCACACATGTGCCCTTGGGGCCACGTAGGGCACAGGGACACCCCTTGGTGCCCACGAGGACACGCAGGGCAACGTGTGCCCTTGGGGCCCCGCAGGGCACAGGGACACCTCTTGGTGCTCACGAGGACACGCAGGGCAACGTGTGCCCTTGGGGCCCCGCAGGGCACAGGGGAGCCCTTGGGTGCCAATCCAATCATAGGAATCCTCCAAGCCCCCCGGGGCACCTCCACACTTTCTTGGGACACACCACCACCCCCGGGTGCCCACCCTGCGGGTGCCCGGCCTACCCAGCGGAGCCCTCTCCCTGTGCCCACGCCGTGCCCCTCTCTCTCTGCCAGTCTCCCGCCTACACGCTGGTGTGGACGCGGCAGAGCCACGGGACGCTGCCGCCCGGCGCCGTGGACTTCAACGGCATCCTGACGCTGCGGCGCGTGCGGCCCGAGGACGCCGGCGTCTACGTCTGCACCGGCTCCAACATGCTGGCCATGGACGAGGGCACCGCCACGCTCTACGTGCAGGGTGAGCCCCGCCGCCGGGCACGCCGGGCACGCCGCGGCTGCCAGCGGGACGGACGGGCTCGGCGCCCAGGTCCCGTGCTGATTCGACGCTCGGATGCCAGGGTGACAGCCGTGCTTGGTGCCCAGGTCCTGCAGCCCTGGGCACTCTCCGTGCCCAGATGCCAGGGTGACAGCCGTGCTTGGTGCCCAGAACCTCCAGCGCTGGGCACTCTCCATGCCCAGATGCCAGGGTGACAGCTGTGCTTGCTGCCCAGGTCCTGCAGCGCTGGGCACTCTCCATGCCCAGATGCCAGGGTGAAGGGCATGCTCTGCCTAGACACTGGGTGAATGCTTGCCAGTCATAGGCCAAGGGTGATGGGCATGCTCACTGCCCAGATACCATGGTGATGAGCACACTTGGTGCCAGATGCCAAGTCAGTGGGCATACTTGGTGCCCAGACACTGGGGTAATGAGCATGCTTGGTCCCCAGACACTGAAGTGATGCATTCACTTGGTCCTTAGATGCCAATCTGATGAGCACCCTCCACACCCAAATGCCAGGGCAATGGGCACACTTGCTGCCCAGACAGTGGGATGATGGCCCACTTGGTGCCCAAATGCTGAGCATGGTGCCCAGAAGCCCTGGCAATGGACAGGGTCACTGTCCAGATACTGGGCGTGATGGGCAAGCTCAGCAGCCAGGTGCCAGGGTGATGGGCACCATCCTGGGGTTGGTGAGGATGCTCACCTCTCCTAGCCTGGGAGCAGTGGCTGTGCCAGGGTGATGGGCACGCTTGGCGCCTGGATGCTGAGGTGATGAACACCCTTGGTGCCCAGGTGTCAGGGTGATGGGCTCCATCAGTGCCCAGCTGGCAGGGCAGTGGGCAGGCTTGCTGGCCAGACACAGGCAATGGGCACAGATGCCCTGGCCATGGGCAGGGCAGCCTCGCTGCCCGATGCTGTGGGTGCTGGCCTGGTGCCCAGGCTCTGTGGTGACGAGCAGGGTGATGGGCACGCTGGGTGCCCAGAGGCGGGAGCGATGGACACCCTCCCCTGAGCCCTGTGCCCTCTTGCAGCCCCCTCGAAGACCCAAATGTTCTATGGCCCTGTGGAGTTCATGGAGGGGCACAGACCCGGTGAGTCTCCGCCGCGGGGCACGGGGTCCGCGCGCTGCCCCCCACCCGCTGCATGCCTGGGCACCACCGCGCACCCGCTCGTGCCAGCCGTGTCACGCTGACCCCCCTGCTTCGCACCACCCCCGCCACCCGGGGCCAGCACCGTGGTGGTAGGTGCCCAGCACACCCTGAGCCCCCCACCCCCGCCTCTCACCGCAGCTGGCACCACCACCGCCCCCACTGCCAGCGTGGAGCCGGCGCAGCTGAGCGTGGCACCGGGGCAGCCGGCAGAGTTCCGCTGCCTGGGCACCGGCAACCCCCCGCCCACCCTCGAGTGGCTCGGTAGGTGCCCGCTGGGGTTGGGAGGGGGAGGGGGGTGCGTTGGCACCGGGGCTGGGCAGAGGGTGAGCAGGGGTGACCGGGGCTGGCGTCCCGCAGGCTCGCTGCCGCCGCGGGCGGTGGTGCAGGGCGGGACGCTGCGGATCGGCGCCGTGGAGCCTGCCGACGAGGGGCACTACGCCTGCCGGGCACGCAGCAGCGCCGGGCACCACACTGCCAGGGCCTTCCTCCACGTGCAAGGTGAGCCCCAGCAGCAGCAGCACTGCCATCCCCATCAGCTCCATTGTCCCCACTGTCCTGTTGTCCCCATTGCCCACGTTGTGCCATCATCCCCGTTGTGCCACCCTCTCCATTGTGCCACCACCTCCATCGTGCCATCATCTCCACTGTCCCCATCCCCCCTGTTGTTCCCCTCCTGCCCATCCACTGCATCACTGCTGTCACCTCCTTTGCCCTCACATTCCCTGGTGCCACCCTGATCCCTGTGCCTGCAGGGCCTGGCAGCCCCCAGGTGCAGGTGAGCCCGGAGCGGACGGAGGTGCAGGAGGGCTCCACGGTGCGGCTCTACTGCCGCGTCTCAGGGTCACCTACTGCCACCATCACCTGGGAGAAGCAGGGTGGCACCCTGCCCCCGCAGGTGAGCTGGCACCAGCACCCTGGGTGCTCTGGGGGGGTGTGGGTGCACAGCAGTGCCACTCACCCCCACCCTGGTGCCTCAGTCCCGCGCGAGCAGGGTGACATCGCCACGCTGGTCATCCCCTCCGTGGCACCGCCCGATGGTGGCGTCTACCTCTGTGTGGGCACCAGCGCCGCTGGCACGGCCCGTGCGGCCATCGAGGTGGCCGTGGTTCCAGGTGAGGCGGGTGGGGGACGGTGTCATGGTACAGGGATGCTTTTGGTGGGACCACAACCCACCCAGGTGCCCCCTGGCAGGGATGGCAGCGCCAGTCCGCATCGAGTCCTCGTCCCCATCCGTCACCGAGGGCCAGACCCTGGACCTTGACTGCGTGGTGGCAGGACCTGGCTCCAGCACTGTCACCTGGTACAGGCGCGGCGGCTCCTTGCCCGCCGGGCACCAGGTAGGGCCCAGGCAGCACGAGCAGCACCCCAAACCCCGCCCTGTCCCCCACCCTGTGACACTGATGGCTGTCCCCAACCCCAGGTCTCAGGCTCCCGGCTGCGTGTGCCCCACGTCACGGCAGCCGACTCCGGCGAGTACGTGTGCAGGGCCAGCCTGGGCACCGGTGCCCGCGAGGCCTCCGTCGTCGTCACCGTGGTGCCCGGCTCCGGCTCGTCCTACGGTGAGAGCAGGCTCAGCGGTACTGCTGGGGACGTGCTGGGCCCAGCCAGGTGACCGCAGCTGCATCCCCCTCCCTCCAGGGCCATCGGCTTCGGGTGTCCCTGTCCGGATCGAGGCTTCCTCGTCCACCGTGGCCGAGGGACAGAGCCTGGACCTCAACTGTGTGGTGGCAGGGCAGGGCCAGGCCACCGTCACCTGGTACAAGCGTGGAGGGTCCCTGCCAGCCAAGCATCAGGTAGGGGACACTAGAGGGATGTCCCCAAGGGGAGGGGGTCTGGGTTGATCCCTGGCCCCTTGCAATCTCTGGTGGCTCCATGCAAGCCCAAGTGACCTCGTGGAAGCCCCAGTGGCCCCATACCCACCCGTGTGGCCCCATGGAAGTGCTCTGTATGACCCAGGTGGCCCCATGCAAGCCCAAGTGACACCATGGGAGCTCAGGTGGCCTTGTGGCAGCCCGGGTGGCTCTGTGCAAGTGCTGCTGTCCCTGAGCAAGCTGAGGGGTCCCTGCTGAGCCCTGTGTGCCCTCCCTGCAGATGTCTGGCTCCCGGCTGCGGCTGCTGCAGGTGACGGCGGCCGACTCGGGCGAGTACGTGTGCAGGGTGACCAGCGGGGCCACCACCAAGGAGTCTGCTGTGATGGTCACAATCCAGCCCAGCTCTGCCAGCACCTACCGTGAGTGGGGGTGGGGGGGGGGGTCAGTTCCGGTGGGTGGGTCCCCGTGTGCCACCGCACCGAGCCCGGCCCTGCGCCGGTGCCAGCAAGGCTGTGCCGCGGTCCCCGGCGTCAGCCCCAGGTCTCGGTCCCCAGTGCCGGGCGGCAGCGCCCCGCTGCGCATCGAGTCCCCGTCCTCCACCCTGGCCGAGGGACAGACCCTGGACCTCAACTGCGTCATCGCCAGCCCCGCGCAGGCCACCGTCACCTGGTACAAGCGCGGGGGGTCCCTGCCCGCCCGGCACCAGGTAGGGACATGGAGGGGATGTCCCCAGGAGGGGAGGGCTTGTCCTGGGGTCCTGTGTAAGCTAAAGTGGCCCCAGGCAAGGTCAGGTGGCCCAATGCAAGTGCAGGGAGACCCCACGCCAGCCCTGCTAGCTCGGCCAAGCCCAGGTGGCCCCATTCAAGCCCTGGTGGTCCATGCAAGCCCAAGTGATCCCACACAAGCCCAAGTGATCCCACGCAAGTCCAAGTGGTCCCACGCAAGTCCAAGTAGTCCCATGCAAGCTCTGGTGGTCCATGCAAGCCCTGGTGGTCCATGCAAGTCCAAGTGGTCCCATGCAAGCCCAAGTCATCCCATGCAAGCCCAAGTGATCCCACGCAAGCCCAAGTGGTCCCATGCAAGCCCAAGTGATCCCACGCAAGCCCAGGTGGTCCCATGCAAGCTCTGGTGGTCCATGCAAGCCCAGGTGGTCCCATGCAAGCTCTGGTGGTCCATGCAAGCCCAAGTGGTCCCATGCAAGCTCTGGTGGTCCATGCAAGCCCAAGTAGTCCCATGCAAGCTCTGGTGGTCCATGCATGCCCAAGTGGTCCCATGCAAGCTCTGGTGGTCCATGCAAGCCCAAGTAGTCTCAGGCAAGCTCTGGTGGCCTTATGCAAGTCCAGGAAGACTCCATGCCAGCCCCGGTAGCTCAGCCAAGACCAGGTGGCCCTATGCACGCCCAAGTGGTCCCATGCAAGCTCTGGGGGCCCCATGGAAGGTTAGGTGGCCGTACGTAAACCTAGGAGACCCTATGCCAGCCCTGGTGTCTCCATTCAAGCTCAGGCAGCCCATGCCAAGTCACCGTTGTGGCACATTGCATCGGGCCACCTGTGTTGTGTGGCCATGGCACCTGGGGACATGGTCTAATGCTTAGGTTGGTGGTTGGACTTGATGGTCCTGCAAGGCTTTTCCAACCAAAACAACTCTCTGAGTCTGTGACTTTATGCAAGGCCAAGTGGCCCTGTGCAAGCTCTGGTAGTCCCATGCAAGCCCTGGTGGCCCAGTGCAAGCTCTGGTGGCCCCATGGAAGGCCAAGTAGCCCTTGCAAGCCCAGGTGGCCCCATAGAAGTCCACCTAGCCCATGCAAGCCCAGGTGGTCCATGCAAGCCCAAGGAGGCCATGCGGGGGCCGGTGGCCCATGCAAGCTCAAGTGACTGCCTGGGAGCCCAGTAGCTTGTGCAGGCCCTGGTGGCCCCATGGGAGCTCAGGTGGCCTTGTGGCAGCCAGGGTGGCTCTGTGCAAGTGCTGCTGTCCCTGAGCAAGCTGAGGGTCCCTGCTGAGCCCTGTGTGCCCTCCCTGCAGGTGTCTGGCTCCCGGCTGCGGCTGCTGCAGGTGACGGCGGCCGACTCGGGCGAGTACGTGTGCAGGGTGACCAGCGGGGCCACCACCAAGGAAACCTCCATCATGGTCACAATCCAGCCCAGCTCTGCCAGCACCTACCGTGAGTGGGGGCCGGGGGGGGGGGACAGGGGACATTAGCCATGGGTGGGTGGCTATGCCCAGTGGCATCCCTGGCTGTGGAGCGAATCACTCCCTGGGCTCCTGGTGCCCCTTGGAGGGCCGGAGGTTGATGCAGTCTGCGATGCGTTCTGGTCCCCAGCGCCGTCCAGCACCACCCCGCTGCGCATCGAGTCCTCGTCCCTGTCCTCTCCTGTGGCCGAGGGACAGACCCTGGACCTCAACTGCGTCATCGCCAGCCCCGCGCAGGCCACCGTCACCTGGTACAAGCGCGGGGGTCCCTGCCCGCCCGGCACCAGGTAGGGACACGGAGGGGATGTCCCTAAAGGGGCAGCTGGGGCTTGACCCATGGCTCTGTGCGAGCCCAGCTAGCCCAAGGTGGCCCCAGGAAAGCCCAAGTGACCTCGTGGGAGCCCAAGGGACCCCATTCAAGCCCAAGTGACCTCATGTGAGCCCAGGTGGCCCCATGCAAGCCCAGCTGACCTCATGGGAGCCCCGGTGGCCCCATACAAGCCCGAGTGACCTCATACATGCCCAGGTAGCCCCCTGCAAGGCCAGGTGGTCCCATGAAAGCCCAGGTGACCCAATGCAAGCCCAAGTGACCTCATAGGAGCCCAAGTGGCCCCAGGCAAGCCCAAGTGACATTGAGGGAGCCCAAATGACCTCATACATGCCCAGGTGGCCCCAGAGAAGTCCCAGGTGGCTCTATGCCTGCCCAGGTAGTTCTATGTGACCCAGGTGGCCCCATGCAAGCCCAAGTGACACCATGGAAGCTCAGGTGGCCTTGTGGCAGCCCAGGTGGCTCTGTGCAAGTGCTGCTGTCCCTGAGCAAGCTGAGGGGTCCCTGCTGAGCCCTGTGTGCCCTCCCTGCAGATGTCTGGCTCCCGGCTGCGGCTGCTGCAGGTGACGGCGGCCGACTCGGGCGAGTACGTGTGCAGGGTGACCAGCGGGGCCACCACCAAGGAAGTCTCCATCGTGGTTGCAATCCAGCCCAGTGCTGCCAGCACCTACCGTGAGTGGGGGCCAGGAGGGGCCAGGGGGCCGAGGGATCATGCCACGACCCTTGGGGTGACTCTCCCATCTGTGTCCCCAGCCATTGGTGTCACCCCCCCACTGCGCATCGAGTCCTCATCCTCCTCCGTGGCTGAGGGACAGACCCTGGACCTCAACTGCATCGTGGCAGGGCATGCTCAGGCCACTGTCACCTGGTACAAGCGTGGGGGTCCCTGCCCGCCAAGCACCAGGTAGGGGATGCTGGGGGAGCATTTTGGGGTGAAAAAAAGGGGTTTTGGGGTGTTCTGAAGGCTTCGTGTCCCTCTCCTGACGCGTGTCGCCCCCTCAGGTGTCGGGCACCCGGCTGCGCATCCCGCAGGTGGCGGCAGGGGACTCTGGGGAGTACGTGTGCAGGGTGGCATCGGGCGGCATCACCCACGAGACCTCCCTCATCGTCACCATCCAGACCGGCGCTGGCTCCTCCTACGGTACCGGGGCTGGGGGGAGGCGCCGTGGGGACGCGCTGGGGACGTTTGGTGGCTGCCCCCGCTGATCCCCCTCGCCACCCCCAGCTGTCGGTGTCACACCGCCGGTGAGGATCGAGACCTCCTCCGCCGCCGTCACCGAGGGACAGACCCTGGACCTCAACTGCATGGTGGCAGGACAGGGTCACCCCACGTCACCTGGTACCGGCGCGGGGGGGCTCTGCCTCCCAACAGCCAGGTGGGACACGGGGGAGGTGGCACCGACCCGCAGGGCACGGCCCCAGCTCAGGCAGCTGACGTGTCCCCAACTTGTCCCCGCCCCAGGTGTCGGGGACCCGCCTGCGGCTCTCGCAGGTGGCGGTGGCGGATTCGGGGAGTACGTGTGCAGGGTGACCCTGGGCACTGTCACGCAGGAGGCCTCCGTCATCGTCACCGTGCCCAGCAGCGCTGGCACCTATTACAGTGAGTGTGAGCAAGGGGGCAGCGCTTGGGGACGGGTTGGTGCCGCCTCGGTGACCAACATCCCCTTTCCCTGTGCCCTCCAGCCTCCGGTGTGTCCCAGCCCCTCCGCATCGAGTCCTCGTCCTCGGCCATCGCTGAGGGACAGACCCTGGACCTCAACTGCATGGTGGCAGGGTCTGGCCCTGTCTCTGTCACCTGGTACAAGCGCGGTGGCTCCCTGCCCGCTGGCCACCAGGTAGGGCACACAGAGGAGTCACACTGCACTGGTCCTGTCCCCTGCCCTCTGGTGCTGACTTGTCCCAATCATTGTCCCCTCCAAGGTGTCCGGCACCCGGCTGCGCATCCCCCAGGTGACAGCTGCCGACTCCGGGGAGTACGTGTGCCGGGTGACGTCGGGAGGTGTCACGCAGGAGACGTCCCTCGTTGTCACCATCGATGACGGGGACAACCCAGCCCACCGTGAGTGCCACCCTTGGGCCAACAGGTCCCCAGCGGTGCCAGGGACCCGTGGGGACATTCACCTCTAACTCTGCCCACACAGCCTCTGGCATCACCCCCCCATCCGCATCGAGTCCTCGGCATCCTCCGTCACCGAGGGGCAGACCCTGGACCTGGACTGCCTGGTGGCCGGCCAGGGCCAGGCCACCATCACCTGGTACAAGCGTGGCGGGGCCCTGCCAGCCAAGCACCAGGTAGGGTGGGGACGCCGCTGGGGCGGGGAGCAGCGGCTGGACGGGGGTGTTGGTGCCACCGCCTGGCTGCCGTCATGTCCCCAGGTGTTGGGGTCCCGCCTGCGGCTGTCGCAGCTCTCGGTGGCTGACTCCGGGGAGTACGTGTGCCGGGCGGACGTGGGCAGCACCTCGCGCGAGGCCTCCGTCGCCATCACCGTCACCTCCCGGGACAGCTCCAGCTACCGTGAGTGCGGCCGCAGGGTCACCGTGGGGTGCGTGGGGGCGTGGGTGTCCTCAGCGGCTTCCTCGTCCCCACAGGTCTGCAGAGCCCTATCATCTCCATCGACCCCCACAGCATGGCGGTGGCGCCGGGCGAGGATGCCACCTTCAAGTGCCGCGTCCACGACGGCGCCCAGCCCATCAACATCACCTGGCGGATGGGACCTGGCCAACACCTCCAAGGTATGGTGGCCCCCAGGGTTCCCCTGGCACGGTCCCCAGGGTGACCCTGATGCTGATGGCTTCTCCTTGGCCAGACAACGTGAAGGTCAGCAGCAATGGCTCCGTCATCTCCATCACCCGTGCCCACGTGGGCAACCAGGGCGCCTACCACTGCGTGGCCTCTAACCGCTTCGGCGTCGCCAGCAGCGTGGTCAACCTCCTGGTGCAAGGTACGAGGTGGCCGAGGTGGCCCTGGCCCTGTCCTCCTGTGCTTCAGATGTCCCCAGGCTGGCGGTGTCCTCGTCCCCATGTCCTCTCCATGCTTCAGGTGCTGCTGGAGCGGTGGTGCCCGTGTGGCCTTACTGATGCCCTCCAGGTGCTCCTGAGGTTGATCATGTCCCTATCCCTGTGCTGATGTCCTCCCCATGCTCCAGATGCCCCCAGGGTGGTGGGATGCCCATTTCCATGTCCTCTCCATACTTCAGGTGTTGATGGAGTGATGGTGCCCATGTCCCCATGCCCATGCCCGAGGCTTGTGATATCCCTGTCCCCATGCTGATATCCTCCATGGGCTCCAGATGCTCCTAGGGTGGTGGTGTCATGCCCCTATCCACAGCCCGGTGCTGATGTCCCCCATGCGCTCCAGAGGCTGCGGTAGTGTCCCCGTGGTAGTGTCCCCATGGTAGTGTCCTCATGGTAGTGTCCCCATGGTAGTGTCCCCGTGGCTATGTCAACATCCTTAGTGGTGGTGTCCCCATCCCCATGCCTGTGTCCCCCTCCTGCAGGTGCCCCCACGGTGTCGGTGATGCCTCCAGGCCCGGTGACGGTGAAGGAGGGCAAGTCCCTGAGCGTGGAGTGCCTGGGCCGGGGTGAGCCGCGGCCGCTGGTGCGCTGGAGCCGGCCTGGCTCCCGGCACAAGGTGGAGCACCAAACGCTGCTGCACATGGACAGCCAGGCAGTGCTGCAGGTCAGCAGGGGCACCCTGGGGTGCTACTGGGTGTCCCGGGGTGCCCCTGGGTGCCACTGGGTGTCACTGGGTGCCGCTGGGTGCCACTGGGTGCCCCTGGGTGCTGTGGGGTGCCCCTGGGTGCCGCTGGGTGTCACTGGGTGCCGCTGGGTGCCACTGGTACTGCTGGGTGCCACTGGGTGCTGCTGGGTGCCACTGGTGCTGCTGGGTGTCACTGGGTGCTGCTGGGTGTCGCTGGGTGCCACTGGTGCTGCTGGGTGCCACTGGGTGCCACTGGTGCCGCTGGGTGCCACTGGGTGCCGCTGGGTGCCACTGGTGCTGCTGGGTGCCACTGGGTGCCGCTGGGTACCACTGGTGCTGCTGGGTGCCACTGGGTGCTGCTGGGTGCCACTGGTGCTGCTGGGTGCCACTGGGTGCTGCTGGGTGCCACTGGTGCTGCTGGGTGCCACTGGGTGCTGCTGGGTGCCGCTGAATGCCGCTGGGCGCTCACCACCCAACCTGTCCTACCTCCACCAGTTCTCCCCAGCCAAGCTGGAGCACACCGGGAGCTACGTCTGCACGGCACACAGCGCCCTGGGCTCGGCGCAGGCGCGGCTGGAGGTCACCGTGGAGCCGGCGCAGCGGCACCCAGGGGCCCCCGAGGTCACCGCGCCCTCTGCCGTCACTGTGGTGGCTGGGGACACCGCCACGCTGCACTGCACGGCCACAGGTACCGGGGAGCGGGGGAGAAGGGGAGTGGCGGTGGGGGGTGGACATCCTTCACCTCTGGCAGCTTTAGGCTCTGTCTGCTTATCACAGGTTAGAATGGAATGGAGTAGGATAGGATAGGATAGGATAGGATAGGATAGGATAGGATAGGATAGGATAGGATAGGATAGGATGGAATGGAATGGAATGGAACGGAATGGAATGGAATGGAATGGAATGGAATGGAATGGAATGGAATGGAATGGAATGGAATGGAATGGAATGGAATGGAACGGAGAAGAAGAGAAGAGAAGAGGAGGAGAGAGGGAGAGAGAAGAGGAGAGAGGAAGGGAAGGGAAGGGAAGGGAAGGGAAGGAAGGGAAGGGAAGGGAAGGGAAGGGAAGGGAAGGAAGGGAAGGGAAGGGAAGGGAGGGGAGGGAAGGGGAGGGAGGGAGAGGGAGGAGAGGAAGGGAAGAAGGAAGGGAAGGAAGGGAAGGGAAGGGAAGGGAAGGGAAGGAAGGGAAGGGAAGGAAGGAAGGAAGGGAAGGGAAGGGAAGGAAGGGAAGGGAAGGGAAGGAAGGGAAGGTTTGGGAAGGAAGGTTTGGGAAGGGAAGGTTTGGGAAGGGAAGGTTTGGGAAGGTTTGGGAAGGTTTGGGAAGGGAAGGAAGGGAAGGTTTGGGAAGGGAAGGGAAGGGAAGGGAAGGAAGGGAAGGGAAGGAAGGAAGGGAAGGGAAGGGAAGGGAAGGGAAGGGAAGGGAAGGAAGGGGGAAGGGAGGGGAGGGGAGGGAGGGAGGGGAGGGAGAGGAGAGGAGAGGGAGAGAGGAGAGGAGAAGAGAAGAGAAGAGAAAGAGAAGAGAAGAGAAGAGAAGAGAAGAGAAGAGAAGAGAAGAGAAGAGAAGAGAAGAGAAGAGAAGAGAAGAGAAGAGAAGAGAAGAGAAGAGAAGAGAGAAGAGAAGAGAAGAGAAGAGGGAGGGGAGGGGAAGAGGAGAGGAGAGGAGAGGAGAGGAGAGGAGAGAGAGGAGAGGAGAGAGGAGAGGAGAGAGGAGAGGAGGAGAGGAGAGGAGAGGAGAGGAGAGGAGAGGAGAGGAGAGGAGAGGAGAGAGGAGAGGAGAGGAGAGGAGAGGAGAGGAGAGGAGAGGAGAGGAGAGGAGAGGAGAGGAGAGGGGGGAGGGGAGGGGAGAGGGAGAGGAGGGGAGGGGAGAGGAGGGGAGGAGAGGAGAGGGGGAGGGGGAGAGGAGGGGAGATGGAATAGAATCAACCAGGTTGGAAAAGAGCTCAGAGCTCATCAAGTCCAACCTATTACCTGATACCTCACACCTCCTGACAACTAAACCATGGCTGCAAGTGCCACACCCAAGCCTTTCTTGAACACCTCCAGGGACAGTGACTCCACCACCTCCCTGGGCAGCACATTCCCCTGGCACATTCATTTGCTTCCAGCTGAGCTGGTCTGGCCAATTTCATGTTGGGGGGGCACCAATTTTCAACCCCCATTCACCATGCCTGCCCTGCCCTCACGGTGGTGTCGCCCCCAGGGGACCCGGCGCCGCGGGTGGAGTGGTCGAAGCTGCGGGCACCGCTGCCCTGGCAGCACCGCGTGGTCAACGGCAGCCTGGTGATCCGCGCGGCGCAGCAGGACTCGGGGCAGTACATCTGCAACGCCAGCAGCGCCGCCGGCCACACCGAGGCCTTCATCACCCTCGACGTGGAGAGTAAGGGGGGACGGGGTGGCCCTGGCTCCCTCCTGTCCTCTCCACCAACTCTCTTGCCCCTGCTGTTGCCATCCCCTGTCTTGGGCTCCTCTCCATCCTTACCTTGCGTGTGGCCATCTCCGGTGCTGCTCCCACCCTGCCGTGGATCCACCTTGCTCCGTCCTACACTCATCCTCCTCCCCAGCTCCATCTTCCAGCCCTTGCCATGGATGTGTCCCATCCCTGTGCACATTCACCCCTGCTTCTGCTCTGTCCTCCTTCCATCCCCTGTTCATCCGCCACTCACCCATCCCAACTCATACCCAATCTCCCCACCTCTGCCCACATCCTTCCATCCACCCCTTCCTGGTGGATTCATCCACCTCACCTCACCTCACCTCACCTCACCTCACCTCACCTCACCTCACCTCACTCTCACCTCACCTCATCGTCTCTCAGTTTCATCTCATCACACCTCCATCTCCCCATCTTCCCTGAAACGTCTCCATCCACTCCTTCCTTGTGGAGTCATTCATCACTCATCCACCCCAGCTCACATCTACCTCTTCATCTCCTCTCACACCCCTCCCTCCATCCCTTCCTGGAGGACTCATCTCTTGCTCAGCTCTCCCAGCACATGTCCATCCCTTCTTTTCCTAACTCCAGTCATTCCTGCCTGCTGGATCCATCCATCTCTGGTCCATCCCAGCACATGCTCATCCTTCCATCTTCTCTGAAACTTCTCCACCCATCCCTTCCTTGTGTGTCCAGCTGCTAGTTGTCCATCTCACCTCACATTCATCTCTCCCTCACCTCACATTCATCTCCCTCCCTCATCTCTCCCTCACATTCATCTCTCCATCTCTGCTCACACTTCTCCATCCACCCCTCCTCGTGGATCCATCCATCTCGGTGCCATCCCAACACAAGCCCAACCCAATCTCCCCCACACTCTCCTACCAATGCTCTCCTTGCCCTGTTGCCCCAGGCGTTGCTCTGCTGTCCCAGGCATTGTCCCTTGCCCCACTCACTGCCCCATTCTCTGCCCCATTCACCCCATTCATTGCCCCATTGCCCCATTTAATGCCCCATTTATTGCCCCACTGCCCTTTTCATTGCCCCATTCATTGCCCCATTCACTGTCCCATTCATTGCCCCATTTACCCATTCCCTGCCCCAATGCCCATTCCTTGCCCATTGTCCCTTTCACTGCCCCATTAACCCATTCACTGCCCCACTGCACCATTTATTGCCCCAGTGCCCATTTCATTGCCCCACTGCCCTATTCACTGTCCCATTTACTGCCCCATGAACCCATTCACTGCCCCATTGCCCCATTCATTACCCCATGAACCCATTCACTACCCAGTTGCCCCATTCATTGCCCCATCAACCCATTCATTGTCCCATCCATTGCCCCACTGACTGCCCCATTAACCCATTCACTGCCCCACTGCACCATTCATTGCCCATTGCCCCACTCACTGCCCCATTCTCTGCCCCATTCATTGCCCCACTGCCCCTTTAATTGCCCCTTTCATTGCCCCTTTCATTGCCCCACTGCCCCTTTCATTGCCCCTTTCATTGCCCCATTCATTGCCCCATAGCCCCTTTAACCCTTTCATTGCCCCATTCACTGCCCCACTCGTTGCCTGTCCTGGTGCTGACGGTGCCAACCCTCCCCCCAGCTCCGCCCTACGCCACCAGCCTGCCGGAGGAGGCCACGGTGCGTGCCGGCGAGGGGCTGCAGGTGCAGTGCGTGGCCCATGGCACCCCACCCCTGGACTATGCCTGGGAGAAGGTCAATGGCAGCCTGTCGGCACGAGCCGTGCACCGCGGCGGCCTCCTGCGCATCAGCCCTGCGCTGCCAGCCGACGCCGGCACCTACCGCTGCCGAGTCACCAACCGCGTGGGCACCGCCGAGACCTTTGCCCGCGTGCTCGTCCACGGTGAGCCCCCACACCCAGCTGGGAGCAGGAGTGGAGCTGTCAGGGGCTAGGAGGCTCTGCAGAAGGCCCTGGACAGGCTGGAGAGATGGGCAGGAGGTGTAGCAAGTCCAAGTGCCAGGTTCTACACATTGGCCACAGCAGCCCCAGGCAGCTACAGGCTGGGGGCAGAGGGGCTGAGAGCAGCCAGGCAGAGAGGGACTTAAGGGTACTGATTGGCAACAGCTGAACATGAGCCAGCAGTGTGCCCAGGGGGCCAAGAAGGCCAAGGGCATCCTGGGCTGGGTCAGCAACAGTGTGGCCAGCAGGAGCTGGGAAGTCCTTGTGCCCTGTGCTCAGCACTGCTTAGGCCACACCTGGAGTCCTGTGTCCAGTTCTGGGCTCCTCAGGTTAGGAAAGTTGTTGAGCTGCTGGAAGGTGTCCAGAGAAGGGCAAGAAAGCTGGGGAGGGGTCTGGAGCACAAGGCTGGGGAGGGGTCTGGATCTGTGCCCCATGAGGAGCTGAGGGAGCTGGGGGTGTTCAGCCTGGAAGAGAGGAGGCTCAGGGGAGACCTTCTTGCTCTCTCCAGTGCCCTGAAGGGAGGTTGGAGCCGGGGGGGGGTTGGTCTCTTTTCCCAGGCCCCCAGCACCAGAACAAGAGGACACAGTCTCAAGCTGTGCCAGGGGAGGTTCAGGCTTGAGCTCAGCAAGAAGTTCATCCCAGAGATTCCCTTTGGGATGTGCTGCCCAGGGGTGGGGTTGGCATCCCTGGAGGTGTTTAAGCAGAGCCTGGGTGAGGCACTTGGTGCCAGGGTCTGGTTGATCAGTTAGGGTTGGGTGATTGGTTGGACATGGTGACCTTGGAGGTCTCTTCCGGCCTGGCTGTTTCTGTGACCTGCTGGGTACCATCCTGGCTCTTCATCCCACCCAGGTGGTGCTGGTTATGGTGAGGATGCCCTCGGCGGTGCCCTGACGGTGCGGGTGACGCCGGGCAGCCTGGTCCGGGGGTCGGTGGCACTGCCGAGTTCTCCTGCGGCGTCTCGGGGGACCCCGGGCACGGCTGGAGTGGCTGAAGCTGGGCGGGGAGCTGCCCCCACCCACAGTGTGCGGGACGGGGTGCTGCGGTAAGGAGGGGGCACGGGACGGGGGCTGCCCTGCCTGTGCCCCCCGCGGGGTCCTACCCCTGGGCTGTGTCCTACCCCTGGGCTGTGTCCCTGCAGGCTGCCGGAGCTGGTGTGGGGGCGCAGGGGGTGTACGTGTGCCGTGCCAGCGCGCCCGGCGGGCAGGCGGAGGACAGGGCCACCCTCACCATCCAGGGTAGGAATGGCACCCATGTGCCAGGGGTGTGGGCACCCCTCAGCCTGTCCCCCATAAACACTGCACCCTTGGGCCTTCCATCTCCCCAAAACCAGGGGCACCCCCTGGCCCGGTCCCCCATGCCCATGGGCACCCTGGTACCTCCCAGCTCTTCCCAGACCACCTAATACTCCTATTTCTTCCCATACCCACGGGCACCCTCCCAGCATCTCTCCCAGCATCCTTGGGCACCCTGGCATCCTACCATGTCTCTCCATGCCCATGGGCACCCCGGTGCCCCCATCTCTCAATGCCCATGAGCACCTCGATACCCCAATTCTCTCCTCATGCCCACAGGCATCCCAATACCCCCAGTGCCTCCCCGTGCCCATGGGCAGCTGCTTGCCCTATCTCCCCACACCCCAAGGGCACCCTGCTGCCCCACATCTCCCTGTCAGATGCCCATCAGCATCTCCATACCCCCAACATCTCCCCATACCCAGGAGCACCCCAATACCCTCAAACTCTCCCCACAGCCATGGGCACCCCAGTACCCCCAAATCTCCCTGCACCCATTGGCACCCTGTTACTCTTCACACCCATGAGCACCCTGGTACCCCCTGTCTCTTAACACCATGGACACCCCAATACCCCAAATGTCTTCCCATGACTGTGGGCACCCCAGTACCCTTCATCTCTCCCCAAACCCCTGAGCACCCTGGTACCCCCATCTCTCCCCATGCCCATGGGCACCCCAATACCTCTGCTCTCTCCCCATGCCCATGAGTATCCCAACATCCCCAATCTCTCCCTGCCTCCCACAGCCACCCCCACCATCCCCCAGTGCCCTCAAGCACCCTGTTTCTCCCCATCCCTCTGGCACCCCAGCCCATGATGCCTCCTCCATGCCAGGGGGCACCCCAAAACCCTGTTGTCCCCGCTCCAAGCTCTCCCCAGGGCCGTGATCAACATCCGGACAGCGGTGCAGACGGTGCTGGCAGGCACAACGGTGGAGCTGGAGTGCCTGGGCTTGGGAGATCCCCGTCCCCATGTCACCTGGAGCAAAGTGGGGGCCAGATCCGTCCCGGGGTGCTGGTCCACGAGGGCACCCTCACCATGGAGCAGGTGGAGCGGGCGGACGCTGGGCAGTATCGCTGCACCGCCACCAACCCCCTGGGCACCGTCCAGTCCCACGTCATCCTGCACGTGCAAGGTGAGGCTGGGGCCCTGGGGCCGGGGGGCAGGGCACACAGGGGGACACCCTGGGGGTGATGACACCCGGGTGTGTCCCCAGCCACCCCAGATCGCCGGGCAGCCCGAGGTGAAGGAGGTCTCGCTGGGTTCTGCGGCTGTTTTGCCCTGCTTGGCATCCGGCTTCCCGGTGCCAGAGATCAGCTGGAGCAAGGTGAGCTGAAGGGAGGTGCCCCTGGGCAGTGTGGGTGGGAAGCTGATCTGCTGGAGGGCAGGAGGCTCTGCAGAGGGACCTGGCCAGGCTGGCTGGAGGTCAGTGGGATGAGGTTCAACAAGGCCAAGGGCTGGGTCCTGCACCTGGGTCACAGCAACCCCACGAAAGCTCCAGGCTGGGGGCAGAGTGCCTGGAAACTGCCTGGCAAAGAAAGCCCTGGGGGTGCTGGGTGACAGCAGCTGAAGATGAACCAGCAGTGCCCAGGTGGCCAAGAAGGGCACCAGCAGCCTGGCCTGGATCAGCAATGGTGTGGCCAGCAGGAGCAGGGCAGGGATTGTCCCCCTGGACTGGGCAGTGCTGAGGCCTCACCTTGAGTCCTGGGTTCAGTTTTGGGCTCCTCACTCCCAGAAGGACATTGAGGAGCTGGAGCAGGTCCAGATAAGGGCAAGGAAGCTGGGGAAGGGTCTGGAGAACAGGGCTGGGGGTGTTGAGTGTGGAGAAGAGGAGGCTGAGGGAAGACCTCTCTGCTCTCTACAGCTCCCTGTAAGGAGGCTGGAGCCAGGGTGGGTTGGGCTCCTTCCCCTGGTGACAAGTGAGAGGATGAGAGGAAATGGCCTCAAGTTGCCCCAGGGGAGGTTTAGGTTGGACATGAGAAGAAACTTCTTCACCGAAAGGGTTCTCAGACAGTGGCCCAGGCTGCCCAGGGAGGTGGTTGAGTGCCCATCCCTGGAGGGGTTTCAGAGCTGTGGTGCTGAGGGCCACGGCTCAGCCTTGGCAGAGTCAGGGAAGGGTTGGTCTGGATGCTCGGACAGAACTTTTCCAACCCAAACAATTCCATGCGGGGATGGGGCAGTGGGGGGGGAGGGGCTGGGGGGCGGGGCACATTATGGGTGCTGAGCCCTCCCTGGCTCCGCCGCAGCTGGAGGGGAGCTGCCAGCGGGTGCCCGGGTGGAGGGCAACGTCCTGACGCTGCCAGCCGTGCGCCACGAGGACGCCGGAGTCTACGCCTGCGCCGCCGCCAACCGCCGCGGCCAGCAGACGGCTTACTACGTGCTGAAGGTCCGAGGTGAGGACGGACGGACAGACGGCCGGCCGGGGCGGGGGCGGGGAGGGAGGTGCCCCCCCCTCCTGACGGCCTGTGCCCGCAGAGCGCCTGGTGCCCTACTTCGGGCAGACCCCGCGCTCCTTCCTGCCGCTGCCCACCATCAAGGACGCCTACAAGAGGTTCGAGATCCTCATCACCTTCCGGCCCGACGCTGCCGACGGTGAGCGCCAGCCAGACCCCAGTGCCCCCAGCATCTGCCCTCCAGGGCCTCTCCTCCTCCCTCCCCTCCCCTCTCCCTCCATCCATCCCTCCATCCATCCCTCCATCCATCCCTCCATCTTTCTACTCATGCATCCATCCCACATCCATCCATCCATTTCCCATCCATCCATTCATCTGTCCCACATCCGTCCATCCATCCATCCATCCATCCATCCATCCATCCTTCCATTTCTCAACCATCCATTCCCATCCATTATCCATCCATCTAGCCATCATCCATCCATCCATCCCTCCATCCATCCATCCCTCCATCCATCCATTTCCCATCCACCCATCCATTTCCCATCCATACATCCATCCATCCATCCATCCACCTCTCCATTCCTCCATCTATCCGTCCATTTCCCATCCCTCCATCCATCCTTCAATCCATTCTTCCATTTCCCATCCGTCCCTCCCTCCCTTCCTCCATCCCTGTTTCCCTCCATCCCTGTCTCACTCCATCCATCCTTTCATTTCCCATCCCTCCTTCCCTCCCTCCCTCACTCCCTCCCTCCCTTCCTCCATCCCTGTTTCCTTCCATCCCTGTCTCCCTCCATCCATCCTTCCATTTCCCATCTATCCCTCCCTACCTCCATCCTTGTTTCCCTCCATCCCTGTCTCCTTCCATCCATCCTTCCATTTCCCATCCATCCCTCCCTCCCTCCCTCCCTCCCTCCATCCCTGTTTCACTCCATCCCTGTCTCCTTACATCCATCCTTCTATTTCCCATCCATCCCTCCCTACCTCCCTCCCTACCTCCATCCCTGTTTACCTCCATCCCTGCCTCCCTCCATCCATCCTTCCATTTCCCATCCATCCATCCATCCATCCATCCATCCATCCATCCATCCATCCATCCATCCATCCATCCATCCGTCCATCCTTCCAAGTCTCCCTCTCTCCCATTCTCTGTTCAACTCCCCACCCTCTGGGAGGTTTCTCCTCCCACTCAGGGGTACTTTGGGGTGCCCCTGGGGCATGACCCTGCCCTGGGGTGGGCACCATCCTGCCTCACCTGCTGCCACCCGCCCCCAGGTCTCCTCCTCTACAACGGGCAGCGGAAAACCAGCGGCGCCGACTTCATCTCCTTCGGTTTGGTGGGCGGGCGCCCCGAGTTCAGGTGAGAGCCAGGAGTGGGTGCAAGGGGAGGAGGCACACAGGGGTGCCAGCACCCAGGCCCCCCCACCCACACCCCTTGCCCCCCCCCCCAAAACCCCCAAGGTTTGACGCCGGGTCGGGCATGGCCACCATCCGGCACCCGACGCCGCTGCGCCTGGGCGAGTACCACACGGTGCGGCTGCTGCGCAACCTCACCCGCGGCTCCCTGGCGCTGGAGGGGCACCCCCGGTGAATGGCACCTCCCAGGTACTTGCAGGGTGTGCGGGGGGAGGTTGCTCTGTGCTGGGGGTGCAGGGGTCGGGGTGCTGGAGGTCGGTGCCCACCTGCTTGTGCCCTTCAGGGCAACTTTCAGGGGCTGGATCTGAACGAGGAGCTGTACCTGGGCGGTTACCCTGACTTCAGCGCCGTGGCCAAGACAGGGCTGAGCCAGGGCTTTATGGGTGAGTGAGGGAGTGCCAGGGGGGGTGGCTGGGGTGGGGGCGGCTGAGCACTGTGCCACCCTCCCCTGCCCCCATCTCCGTCCCTCCAGGCTGCGTGCGCCAGCTCCGCATCCAAGGGGAGGAGGTGGCCTTTGGGGACATGGACCTGCAGGCACATGGCATCAGCAGCTGCCCCACCTGCCAGGACCACCCATGCCAGGTGAGGCTTGGGGAGGGGTGATGCCCACCCACTGCCACCCAACCCCAGCCACGGCTGACACCCACCCCCCCACCGTGTCACCCTTGCCCCCAGAACGGTGGCGTGTGCCAGGACGCCGACAGCGACTCCTACATCTGCCGCTGCCCCCGGCTTCACCGGCAGCAACTGCGAGTACTCACAGGCTCTGCACTGCCACCCAGGTAGGTGCCCATCCCCTGGCCATGCCACCCCTCAGGGTGCCCCTCCCTGCAGGGCTCCTCACGGCTTGTCACCCCCCAGAGGCGTGCGGGCCTGATGCCACCTGCGTCAACCGGCCGGACGGGCAGGGCTACACCTGCCGCTGCCACCTGGGCAAGGCGGGCCAGAGGTGCACCGAGGGTGAGCATCACCAGGATGTGGGCACAGGGCTGGCATCACCCTGGGGACATGGCCATGGGGTGGGGATGGCCCCAGGGAAGTGGGCGTGGGGTTGGGACCTCACTGGGGCGACGGGCACAGGGTGGGCACCACCCTCAGGATACAGCACTGGGGCTGGGATCACACTGGGGGCAGGGGCATGGAGTTGGCACCACTCTAGGGAGCTGGTTGTGGGTTGGGAACCACCCCAGGGAGACGGGGACATGGCTGGAGACCACTCTGGGAACAGGGACACGGGGACACCCTGAGGACATGGGCACAGGGCTGGCACCACCCTGGGGGATAAACATAATGTGGACATGGGTTTAGGGGAGATGGGCATCATGGATGTGGTGAAGATAAGCCCTTGGGTGCCATCTCAGGGATCGGGGCACAGTGGGCATAGGGAACTGGGCACCACCTTGGGGAGCCAGGCTGAGGACCACCCTGGGTGGGCATGGGTCTAGGTAGCAGCCTGGGGACATGGGCACAGGGCTGGGACCGTCCTGGGGAGGTGGGCAGGGACTAAGAGTACCCTGGGGCATGATGGGGGTGATGGGAATTCAGGATCAGGTGCCAGCTGGGGGAGGTGGGCACCACAGGGTGGAGGATGGGGTCCCAGCTGGGGGAGGTGGGCACCACGGGGTGGAGGATGGGTGCCACCAGGCTGGCACTGATGCTGGGCCCTGGCAGGCGAGGTGGTGTCTGTGCCATCCTTCACCGAGGACGGAGCCTTCGTGTCCTACCCTCCCCTCACCAACGTGCACCACGAGCTGCGCCTGGAGGCCGAGTTCCTGCCCCTGGCACCCGATGGGCTCCTGCTCTTCAGCGCCGGCAAAGCTGCCCCCGTGGAGGACTTCGTGGCCTTGGCCATGGTCGGAGGCCACCTGGAGTTCCGCTACGAGCTGGGCTCAGGTGGGCAGGCACGGGGGCAGGGGTCCTCCTGGCATGGGGGCAGGGGTCCTGCTGGCATGGTGCCAGGGGTCCTGCTGGCACGGGGGCAGGGGTCCTGATGGCACAGTGGTATGGGTCCTGTTGGCACGGGGGCAGGGGTCTTGCTGGCACGGGGGCAGGGGCAGGGGTCTTGCTGGCACGGGGGCAGGGGTCCTGCTGGCACAGGGGCAGGGGTCCTGCTGGCACAGGGACAGGGATCCTGCTGGCACAGTGGTAGGGGTCCTGCTGGCACAGGGGCAGGGGTCCTGCTGGCACCGAGGTGGCACCGTGGGGGTTTAGTGGCACGAGGGTCCATGGGTACAGGTGGGGTGACCTGGCATTAGGTGTCACTGGGGTCCCCAGGCTGCAGCAGGGTCCATTGGTGCCCTGGCATCAGGAGGGCTCTTGGTGTCATTGGGGTCCCACAGCATCACCGTTAGGGTGCCCAGGTGTCGCCAGTGTCCCCTGGCCTCATTGGAGTCCCCAGGACGTGCCAAGGTTCCTGGGCATCCTGAGAGCCCCCTGCCAGCAGCACTGGAGTCCCCTGGTGTCATTTGGGTCCCCTGGCATCATATCCTTGTGGTCCCTTAGGGACATTGGCATCTCTGGGCAGTGCCAGGACCCCTGGGCATCATCAGGGCTCCCTGGCACCTGTGGGGTCCTGAAATGTCAGCAGGGTCCCTTGGTGTCACCAGGGTCCCTTGGTGTCAGCAGGGTCCCTTGGCATCACATCCCTGAGGTCCCGTGCCATCACCTGAGTCCCCAGGCACTGCCAATGTCCCCAGGCATCACTGTCATACCACCAAGGTCCCTTGGCATCTCTTTTGTCCCAAAATGATACCAGGCTCCCTGGGCATCAGTGGAGTCCTCTTATGTCCCTGGGGTCCCCTGTCACCACTAGGGTCACCTAAGGACCACCAGAATCCCCTGGCATAGCACAGGCTCCTCCCTGGTCCCCAGCACCCCTGGTGTCCCTTGGTGTCACCGGGGTCCTCCAATGCTGCCAGGGTCCCTGGGCATCAGTGGCACCCCCAGTGGTGCCACTTGGGTTCCCTGGCACCTCTACCATCCCCCAGGCTCACTGGGGGCACTTCCCAGGTCCCTAAACATCCCTGGTGTCCCTCGGTGTCACTGGGTCCTCTGTTACCACGGAGGTCCCCAAGTGTCACTGGGATCCCTTGGCATGGTGGAGGTCCCCGGGCACTGCCAGTGTCCCCAGGCATCGCTGTCAGACCACCCTTTGGTCCCTTGGCATCACTTTGGTCTCCAGGCGTTGCCAGAGTCGCTGGGCATCACTGGGGTCCCTTGGTGCCACCTGGGTCCCCTGGCATCACACCCCTGGGCTCTCTGTTGTCACCTGGCATCCTCGGGCTCTGCCAGCATCCCCAGGCATCGCTGGGGTCCTCTGCCACCGCTGGAGCCCCGCAGGACCACCGGGGGCATCTCCCAGGTCCCCGACCAGCCTTGGTGTCCCCTGGCTGCCACCCTCCTGTCCCCACAGGCACTGCAGTCCTGCGGAGCACCGAGCCGGTGGCGCTGGGCCGCTGGCACCGGGTGACGGCCGAGAGGGTGCACAAGGACGGCAGCCTGGCGCTGGACGAGGCGGCGCCGGTGAAGCGCTCCTCCCCGGCAAGAGCCAGGGCCTCAACCTCCGCTCCCCTCTACCTGGGGGCACCGAACCCCCTGCGCCCCCCACCAACGCCACCTTCCGGGGCTGCATTGGAGAGGTGAGAGCCCCCAGAGCCCTCCTGTCCCGGGGCACCTCGGTGGGTTGGGGAGGGGAGGTGGCAGTGGTGTCCCCATCCCCTGTGGAGCTGCGTCAGTGAGACCCCCAAGACCACTCCCTGTGCTGGGTCCCCTTACTGGCTTGGGGACCCAGGGGAGAGAGCCCCTCAAAAGCCCTCATCTCAGGGCCCTTCGGTGGGCTGGGGACATGGGGGTGGCAGTGGTGTCCCTGTGCCTTCTGGGGCTGCATTGAGAGGTGAGACCCCCCAGCCCCACCTGTGCTGGGTGTCCTCGGGGGGCTGGGGGCAGGGGGTGACAGTGGTGTCCCCGTGGCAGGTGTCCGTCAACGGGAAGAAGCTGGATCTGTCCTACAGCTTCCTGCGCAGCCGCGGCGTGAGGCAGTGTGGGCAGAGCTCCCCCTGCCTGCGCGCTGCCTGCCTGCACGGCGGCCGCTGCCTGCCCCTGCCCCTGCCCGCGGGCACCGCTGCCTACCGCTGCCTCTGCCCGCCCGGCTACGGCGGTGAGCGCGGGGCGGGCACGTGGTGGGCGTCTGTGGGCATGGGAGGGGCATGAGTGGGCGCACGCGGACGTGGAGTGGGCACGTGTGGGCATGTGGGGGTGGAGTGGGCACGTACGGGCACGGGGCAGGCATGTGGGGGTGCACATGGACATGAAGTGGGCATGTGGGCATGGAATGGGCACATATTTGGGCATGGGATGGGCATATCGACGTGGGCACATATGGGCATGGGGCAGGCATGTATGGGCACACATGGGCATGAGGTGGGCATGTGGGCATAAAATGGGCACATATTTGGGCATGGACAGGCATGTGTGGGTGCACATGGGCATGAAGTGGGCATGTGGGCATGGAATGGGCACATATTTGGGCATGGACAGGCATGTGTGGGCGCACATGGACATGGAGTAGCCATGTGGGCATGTCTGGGCACATGGACGTGGAATGGGCACATGTGGGCATGGGGCAGGCATGTGTGGGCAGACATGGGCATGCAGTGGGCACATGTGGGCATGAGATGAGCACGGGGTGTGTATGTGTGGGCATGAGTTGGGCATGTGTGGGCATGGGACAAGCATGGGGCAGGCATTCACAGGCACACATGGTCCTGGAGTGGGTGTGTGGGGGGCTCGGGTGTGGGAATATGTGGGCATGGAGTGGGCACACGTGGGTATGGGACAAGCACACACAGGCATGGGTGGGCACGTGGGCATGGGGAAAGCATGTGTAGGCACACATGGGCATGGAGTGAGGTCATGTGGGTATGGGATTGGCACGTGTGGTCTTGGGGCAGGAATGTGGGCATGGAGTGGGCACATGCAGGCCATTTGCGTGAGTGTGTGGAGGGCATGGGCTGTGCACTATGCATGCGTGGGCAGAGGTGGCACCGTGTGTGTGTGTGCACCATACATGTGTGTGCCATGTGTGCGTGCCTGTGCCTCTGTGTGTGCAGCCTGCATGTGTGTGCAGCTTGCAGCTGTGTGTGCACCCTGCAGGTGTGTCCAGCCTGCATGTGTGTGCAGCTGGCACAGGTGTGTGCATCTTGCAGCTGTGTGCAGCCTGCAGGTGTGTGTGCAGCCTGCAGGTGTGTGTGCAGCTTGCAGGTGTGTGTGCAGCCTGCAGCTGTGTGTGCAGCTTGCAGCTGTGTGTGCAGCTTGCAGGTGTGTGTGCAGCCTGCAGGTGTGTGTGCAGCCTGCATGTGTGTGCAGCTTGCAGCTGTGTGTGCAGCCTGCAGGTGTGTGTGCATCTTGCAGCTGTCTGTGTAGCCTGCAGGTGTGTGTGCAGCCTGCAGGTGTGTGTGCAGCCTGCAGGTGTGTGTGCAGCCTGCAGCTGTGTGTGCAGCCTGAAGCTGTGTGTGCAGCCTGCAGCTGTGTGTGCAGCCTGCAGCTGTGTGTGCAGCTTGCAGGTGTGTGTGCAGCCTGAAGCTGTGTGTGCAGCCTGCAGGTGTGTGTGCAGCTTGCAGGTGTGTGTGCAGCCTGCAGCTGTGTGTGCAGCCTGCATGTGTGTGCAGCTTGCAGCTGTGTGTGCACCCTGCAGGTGTGTCCAGCCTGCATGTGTGTGCAGCTGGCACAGGTGTGTGCATCTTGCAGCTGTGTGCAGCCTGCAGGTGTGTGTGCAGCCTGCAGGTGTGTGTGCAGCTTGCAGGTGTGTGTGCAGCCTGCAGGTGTGTGTGCAGCTTGGAGCTGTGTGCAGCCTGCAGCAGTGTGCAGCCTGCAGCTGTGTGTGCAGCTTGGAGCTGTGTGCAGCCTGCAGCAGTGTGCAGCCTGCAGCTGTGTGTGCAGCCTGCAGCTGTGTGTGCAGCTTGGAGCTGTGTGCAGCCTGCAGCAGTGTGCAGCCTGCAGCTGTGTGCACCTGCTGAGCGCACATGAGCGGTGCAGGGGTGTGCGTGTGCCCTGTCTGTGTGCCGTGCAGGTGTGGGCACCGTGCCCTGTGCCTGCCTGTGCCCAGGCTGCCTGCCCTGCTCATGCCCCCTGCTGCCCCTCGGTGTCCCCAGGGCCTCGCTGCGAGCGGGAGGAGGATGCCTGCCTGCAGCGCAACCCCTGCCTGCACGGCGGCACCTGCAAGGACAGCCGCTGCCTCTGCCCCCCGAGTACACCGGCACCTACTGCCAGCACAGTGAGTCAGGGCACATCTGGGCACCCCTGGGGTGGCGGAGGGCACCCCTGGGGAGGTGGAGGGCACACCTGGGGAGGCGGAGGGCACACCTGGTACCCCGTCCCCAACCCCTCTTCACCCACAGGCTTGGCACTGGCGGAGCTGGAGCAGGAGTGGCAGGAAGGCAGCGGAGGCAGCGGTGGGTCCCTGCCCGTGCACTTTTCCCACCCCTTGTTGGCACCCAGAAGCGATGCCCTGGGCCTGGCAGCAGGGTGGGACCCCCCTCAGCCTCCCTCTCCCTGCAGATGCCCCTGGACAGTTCAGTGCCGCCTTCCAGGACGGCTCCTACCTGGCCCTGCCTGGGTACCTCTTCCCCCGCGGGTGAGTGACAGCAGGGACGGGGCACCCTCAGCTGGGTGCTGCAGCCATGCCTGCAGCCTGGCACCCTGCCCGGGGTGCTGCAGCCTTTCCCATGGCAGTGTGGCACCCATCCCAGCACTGCACCCATCCTACATCACAGCACCTCCCCCTGCCCAGGGGTGCAACCATCCCAGGACTGCAGCCTTGCCATGGTGCTGCATCCATCGCAGCTTTGCAGCCTTCGTGGGTGCTGCACCCTTCCTGCTGCATGGCACCCTTCCTGCTGACAGCATTGCACCCTCCCAGGGTGCTGCACCCGTCCTGCTGCATGGCACCCTTCCTGCTGACAGCATTGCACCCTCCCAGGGTGCTGCACCCGTCCTGCTGCATGGCACCCTTCCTGCTGACAGCATTGCACCCTCCCAGGGTGCTGCACCCTTCCTGCAGCACTGCACCCGTTGCTGCTTGGCACCCTTACTGGGGTGCTACACCCATCATGGAATTGCAGCCTCCTGGGCTGCTGCACCCTGTATGGCACCACTGCAGACTCCTCGAGGTGCTGCACCCATCATGGCATTGCACCCTCCCAGGGTGCTGTAGTCTTCCTGGGGTGCTGCAGTCTTCCTGGGGTGCTGCACCCATTGCACCACTGCACGCTTCCCAGGTGCTGCACCCATTGCACTGCTGCACCCCTCTCAGGGTGCTGCACTTCTCCAGGTGCTGCACCCATTGCACCCTCCCCAGGGGGCTGCTCCCATCATGGCGTTGCATCCTCGGGGATGCTGCAACCATGGCACCACTGCATCCTTCTTGGGGTGCTGGCACGCTTCCCGGGTGCTGCCCCATGGCACCCGCTGCACCCTTCCCTGGTGCTGCCCCGTGGCACCCGCTGCACCCTTCCCTGGTGCTGCCCCTCAGCACCCGCTGCACCCTTCCCTGGTGCTGCCCCTCAGCACCCGCTGCACCCTTCCCTGGTGCTGCCCTGTGGCACCCGCTGCACCCTTCCCTGGTGCTGCCCTGTGGCACCCGCTGCACCCTTCCCTGGTGCTGCCCCTCAGCACCCGCTGCACCCTTCCCTGGTGCTGCCCCTCAGCACCCGCTGCACCCTTCCCTGGTGCTGCCCTGTGGCACCCGCTGCACCCTTCCCTGGTGCTGCCCTGTGGCACCCGCTGCACCCTTCCCTGGTGCTGCCCCTCAGCACCCGCTGCACCCTTCCCTGGTGCTGCCCCTCAGCACCCGCTGCACCCTTCCCTGGTGCTGCCCTGTGGCACCTGCTGCACCCTTCCCTGGTGCTGCCCCGTGGCACCCACTGCACCCTTCCCTGGTGCTGCCCTGTGGCACCCGCTGCACCCTTCCCTGGTGCTGCCCTGTGGCACCTGCTGCACCCTTCCCTGGTGCTGCCCCGTGGCACCCGCTGCACCCTTCCCTGGTGCTGCCCTGTGGCACCCTCTGCACCCTTCCCTGGTGCTGCCCTGTGGCACCCGCTGCACCCTTCCCTGGTGCTGCCCTGTGGCACCTGCTGCACCCTTCCCTGGTGCTGCCCCGTGGCACCCACTGCACCCTTCCCTGGTGCTGCCCTGTGGCACCCGCTGCACCCTTCCCTGGTGCTGCCCCTCAGCACCCGCTGCACCCTTCCCTGGTGCTGCCCTGTGGCACCTGCTGCACCCTTCCCTGGTGCTGCCCCGTGGCACCCACTGCACCCTTCCCTGGTGCTGCCCTGTGGCACCCGCTGCACCCTTCCCAGGTGCTGCCCCTCAGCACCCGCTGCACCCTTCCTGGTGCTGCCCCTCAGCACCCGCTGCACCCTTTCCTGGTGCTGCCCCACGGCACCCGCTGCACCCTTCCCTGGTGCTGCCCTGTGGCACCCGCTGCACCCTTCCCAGGTGCTGCCCCTCAGCACCCGCTGCACCCTTTCCTGGTGCTGCCCCACGGCACCCGCTGCACCCTTCCCTGGTGCTGCCCCTCAGCACCCTCTGCACCCTTCCCTGGTGCTGCCCTGTGGCACCCGCTGCACCCTTCCCTGGTGCTGCCCCACGGCACCCGCTGCACCCTTCCCAGGGGCTGCACCCCTCCCATTTTTGCACCCTCTTGGGTGCTGCAACCTTCCCAGGGTGCTTCACCCACCCTGAACTGTTGCCCCCTCCCCAGGGTGCTGCCCCCACCTCAGGGTGCTGCCCCCACCAAGCCCTCCCCCTCTCCTTGCAGCCCACCCGAGGCAGCTGAGACCATGGAGCTGGAGCTGCGGACGAACAGTGCCAACGGACTGCTGCTGTGGCACGGGGCGGTGAGCAGGGAGGAGTGGGCACCACCAGGGAGGGCACTGGGGTGCTGAACACCCTTAGGGTGGGGGTCAGGGTGTCCCCCCACCCTGCTCACCACCCCACTGCACCTGCAGGAGCCCAGTGAGGGTGGCAAAGCCAAAGACTTCCTTGGCCTCGGCTTGAAGGACGGACACCTGGTGTTCTGGTGAGAGGGGGCGCCCAGTGTCACCCAGGGGTGCCCTGGGTCACCCAGGGATGCTCCATGCCACCCAAGGGTGTCCCCTGTGCTGAGCCTGTGCCACCCTTGCAGCTACCAGCTGGGCAGCGGCGATGCCACCATCATGTCTGAAGACCCCATCAACGACGGCGAGTGGCACCGGGTGACGGTGACCAGGTGGGCAGGGTGCAGGGTGGGGGTCAGGGTGCTGGGTGGGGTCAGGGTGCAGGTGCTGATGGGTCCTGTGCAGGGAGGGCCGGCGTGGGCTGCTGCAGGTGGACGGTGAGGAGCCGGTGAGCGGAGAGTCACCAGGAACCAACATCATGGCCAACACCCAGGGCAGCATCTACCTGGGTACGGTGGCACCTGGGGGGCAAGGGGGGCGTGGGGTGGGCTGTGGAGTGGGGCACTGAGGGGGCTGGGGATGGAGAGGGGATGGACACAGGGTGGGACACGGGATGGACATGGGGTGGACAGAGGGGACACAAGCTGGGCCAGGGGTGGACGTAGGGTGGGACAGTGGATGGACATGGGGTGGACAGAGGGGGACACAAGCTGGGCCGGGGGATGGGACACAGGGTGGAACAGTGGATGGACATGGGAGGGACAGAGGGGGACAAGCTGGGCCAGGGGGTGGGACACAGGGTGGGACAGTGGATGGACATGGGAGGGACAGAGGGGGACAAGCTGGGCCATGGGGTGGACATAGGGTGGGACAGTGAATGGACATGGGATGGACAGAGGGGGACACAAGCTAGGCCAGGGGGTGGGACACAGGGTGGGACAGTGAATGGACATGGGATGGACAGAGGGGGACACAAGCTAGGCCAGGGGGTGGGACACAGGGTGGGACAGTGGATGACCATGGGGTGGACACAGGGTGGGACAGTGGATGGACGTGGGATGGACAGAGGGGGACACAAGCCAGGCCAGGGGGTGGGACACAGGGTGGGACAGTGAATGGACATGGGATGGACAGAGGGGGACACAAGCTAGGCCAGGGGGTGGGACACAGGGTGGGACAGTGGATGACCATGGGGTGGACACAGGGTGGGACAGTGGATGGACGTGGGATGGACAGAGGGGGACACAAGCTAGGCCAGGGGGTGGGACACAGGGTGGGACAGTGGATGGACGTGGGATGGACAGAGGGGGACACAAGCCAGGCCAGGGGTGGGACACAGGGTGGACAGGGGGTGTGGACTGCCTGACAGCATATGGGCTGGAAATTGGGGTGGGAGTTGGATGGGATGTGGGGTGGGAGACAGGGTGGGGGCATGGGATGGGACTTGGGATGGGTCATGAGATGGGACACAGGATAGACGTGGGGTGGGGACTACCTGAGAGCCTATGGGATGGAAATTGGGTGGGGGGTGGGACACAGGGCTGGAGCGGGATGGGACTTGGGTTGTCCATGAAATGGGCATTGAGCTGGGGCCACCTTCTGGGACATGGGACAGGGCACTGGGTGAGCTCCATGGGTTCCCCCATGTCCCCCTCATGTCCCCCACAGGCGGCGCCCCGGACCCCCCGCGGCCTGACGTGGGGCAAGTTCAGCTCTGGCATCAGTGGCTGCCTGCGGGGCTGGTGCTGGCCCCCGCCGGGACCCCCAGGCACCCCATTGACCTGCGGCACGGCGCGGTGGGGGGGGGTCCCCGTGCCCCCTGCCCTTCCTAACACCCCCCCCCAAATCCATTCTGGGGGGAGTTTGGCCAATTTTATTCATTTCCAAAACCAAACCACAACCCAAACCCCAAGCCAGGAGGACACGGTGCTTGCTGCCCCGGGGTGACGCCGGGGGGGGGGGGGGGGCCGGGACCCCCAAATCTGTTTACACCCCCACCCCACCCCGGACACCCCCCACCCCCCTACACGCACACACAGAGACTGTGCCGGGGCGGCCGGGCCGCCTGGGTGCCCCAGGGTGGTGGCCACAGGGTGGGGCTGCGAGGGACAATCGGGGGGGCTGGGGGGACCCCTCCGTGGGGACAGTTAATAAAGAGAGAGAGAAAGTGAGCGCGACTGGCCTGGCTGTGGGGGTGGGGAGATGGGATGGGGGAGGGGATGGGGGGGATGGTATGGATGGGGGGTGTGGGGGCTATGGTATGGATGGAGGGGTACGGATGGAGGGGGATGCGGGTATGGAGGGTATGGTATGGATGGGGGACTGAGGACTGTGGTATGGATGGGGAGGTATGGGGTGGTATGGTATGGATGGGGGCTATGAGGGTATGGTATAGATGGGGGGGTGGGGACTATGGTATAGGGGGTATGATATAGATGGGGGTATGATATAGATGGGGGTATGATATAGATGGGGGTATGATATAGATGGGGGTATGATATAGATGGGGGTATGCACGGGGAGTGTGGGGGTGCAGGGGAGGGTATGGTCAGAGGGTTGGGGGGCATGGGGGTGCAGGGGGAGATTAATCTGAAGATTAGGGAGGTGTGGGGGTGCGGAACGGGGGCTGTGGCGGTACAGGGGCGCTGCGGTGTGAGCACTGGGGGTATCAGGGAGCACAGCGGACCCCGGCCGCTCCGCCAGGCTCTCATGGCCCCGACCCGCGCCGTGCTCGGGCGGGGCACGCACAGACCCCGCCCCCGGCGGGGCAGGCTCCCCCTGGGTATTCGCACGTCGCTGTCCGTGACGTCATCGCATCGCGCCTGGCAACGCGTCGCGTTTGTGACGCCACGGAGCCTGACGGCGGCGGCAGCGGGAGGGGCCGGTTGGGACCGGGCCGGGGCCGGGGCAGACCCGAGCCAGAGGAAGGCGGCCGGGGAGAGCGGCAGTGGCGGCCATGGCCCCGCGGCTGCAGCTGGAGAAGGCGGCGTGGCGCTGGACGGAGACAGTGCCACCCGAGGCCGTGGCGCAGGAGCACATCGAAGCGGCCTATCGCGTCGGGCTGGAGCCTTGCCAGCGCGGAGCCTGCCGGTACCGCCGGGACCCCCGCCCCCGGGCTCGCTCTCCTTCCGGGGCTCACCTCCGCCTCCCCCCGCGACCCGTACCTGAGCCCTCAGGACATCCCAGGCATCCCCAGATGTGGGGTCTGGGGGCTCACACGTTCCTCTCTCTCGGTTCCTCAGCCCAGGGCTATGGGGGCCTCCATGTTCCTTCCCCCGCCGGCAGGCTGGGGAAGCAACCTGCGCATCCTGGGTCCCCCGGGAGCGGTGGGGACCTCCCATACTCCCTGCTTTGAGACCCCCATTCCCCAGTACGGGATTCCCACGTTGAGGGAACAGCTCTCCTTGCTCCTCAGGTGCAGGGACACCTCCGCGGCTGGGGTGACTTCTGTCCTTACCTGGATCCTCAGATTTTAGGGTTCCCTCCCGGAGTTACAGGGGACCTCTCTTCTTGCCTGGCTCCTCAACTACAGGGGACCCTCTGAGAGTTGTGGGGAACTCCTCTCTCTGCCTGGCCCCTCAGTTGAAGGGGACTTCTCTCCTTGCTGGGGTTTCCAGATTGACAGGACCTCCCCCAGCCCAGTTTTATGGGGGCCTCTCCCCTTGCCTGGCTTCTCAGAGGACTCCTTCTGGGCTTGTGAGGAACACCTCCTGCCTGGCTTCCGAGTTACAGGGAACCCCCTTAAGGTCCTGCACTCTTCCCTGGGCTCCCCTCTTTGCCCTCCTCTAGTTCTCCATCTTCTTCTTTGTTCATAACCACATTTGGTGGGGTGTAGAGAGGACACCTTCCCCGCTCTGCACGAGGGAGTCCTCTTGTTTCCTTCATCCCTCCCACAGTCGTGACCCCTCCCCCTTTAAGGGGCCAGCAGGGTCCCTTCTGCGGGGCTGAGAGGTGGGCTTGGCTGCTGGTTCTGCAGGAGGAACTGCCGGGGGAACCCCAACTGCCTGGTGGGCATCGGGGAGCACGTCTGGCTGGGCGAGATCGATGAGAACAGCTTCCACAACATCGATGACCCCAACTGCGAGCGCAGGAAGAAGGTAGCAGCAGCGTGTGTGTGTGTGTGTGTGTGTGTGTGTGTGTGTCCCACAAGCCCCACCCCTTCCCAGCCCATCTTCCCAGTGTGCTGCTGAGAGGTCTCGACCACAAGCCCTGTGAGGAGAGCCTGAGGGAGCTGGGGTTGCTTAGCCTGGAGAAGGGGAGGCTCAGGGGAGACCTTCTTGCTCTCTACAACTCCCTGAAGGGAGGTTGCAGCCAGGTGGGGGTTGGTCTCTTCTCCCAGGCCCCCAGCACCAGAACAAGAGGACACAGCCTCAAGCTGTGCCAGGGGAGGTTTAGGCTGGAGGTGAGGAGAAAGTTCTTCCCAGCAAGAGAGATTGGCCCTTGGGATGTGCTGCCCAGGGAGGTGGTGGAGTCCCCATCCCTGGAGGTGTTCAAGAGGGGATTGGATGTGGCACTTGGAGCCATGGATTAGTTACTCAGGAGGTGCTGGGTGAGAGGTTGGACTTGGTGATCTCTGAGTTCTTTTTCTCCCTTTTGATTCTATGATTCTGAGGGGAAGCTGACCCCCTCTGAGGTGGGGAGTTAGAGGGTCATGGAGTTGATTTGGTTGGGAGTGATCTTTAAAGCCATCTGATTAATTGTCTCGCTCTGCCAAGGCTGGGGCTAAGCAGCACCACAGCTCTGCCTCTCATCCTCACATCATGCCCCTCAGCACATCTCTGCAGCCTTGAAACACCTCCAGGGATGAGGCTTCAGCCACCTCCCTGGGCAGCCTGGGCCAGGCTTTGAGAACCCTTTCAGTGAAGAAGTTCCTTCTGATATCCAGCCTTAACCTCCCCTGGGGCAGCTTGAGGCCATTCCTCTTGTCCCACCACCCAGGGAGAAGAGACCGAGCTCCACCTGGCTGCAGCCTCCTTTCAGGGAGCTGGAGAAAGCAATGAGGTCTCTCCTCAGCCTCCTTTTCCCCAGACTGAATGACTCCAGGTCCCTCAGCCACTCCTCACATGTACTCCAGACCCTTCCCCAGCTTTATTGTCCTTCTCTGGACCTGCTCCAGCTCCTCAATATCCTTCTTAGAGTGAGTGGCCCAAAACTGAACTCTGAGCTATGGCCTCACCAGTGCCCAGTACAGGGAGATAATCCCTGCCCTGCTCCTGCTGGCCATGCTCTTGCTGATCCAGACCAGGCTGCTGGTGGCCTTCTTAGCCCCCTGGGCCCAGCCTGGGCTCATCTTCAGCTGCTGCCATCCAGCACCCCCAGGGCTTTGTCTGCTGGGCAGTTTTCAGCCACTCTGCCCCCAGCCTGGAGCCTTCCTGGGGTTGCTGTGGCCTAAGTGCAGGACCCAACCCTTGGCTTTGTTGAACCTCATCCCACTGACCTCAGCCCATGGATCCAGCCTGGCCAGGTCCTTCTGTAGAGCTTCTGACCCTCCACCAGGTCAGCTTCCCACCCATACTTGGTGCCATCTGCAAGCTGCCTGAGGGTGCCTGGACCCCCTGCCCGGGTTCTGAGCCCTGGGGAACCCCACTTGCGACTCTGTTCCCAGCTGCTGGGGTGGTTCCTGCTCCTCCACAGTGAGGGGTGCTGCTTTTCTCTCTCTCTGCAGAATGCCTTTGTGGGCTTAACCAACCTGGGAGCCACCTGCTACGTCAACACCTTCTTACAGATGTGGTTTCTGAACCTGGAGCTCCGACAAGCCCTCTACTTGTGTGCCAGCGAGTGTGCAGCTGGGGAGGGCATCCCCAAAGACAAAGGTGGGTGGAAGCTGCCAGCAGGGGTAGTCTGCTCACTTCCTCCTTAAAATTCCACACACTGTTACCAGCTTGGGGCATCCAGTCCCCCTCAGGAAGGATGCTGAGGGGATTGGAACATCCCCCTCGTGAAGGAAGGCTGAGAGGATTGGGCTGCTTCAGGCTGAGGGGTGGGGGAGCTCACCAGTGCTGAGCAGTGCTTCAAGGGTGGGGGGCAGGAGGATGGGGCCAGGCTCTGGTCAGTGGTGCCCAGGGACAAGGCAAGGGCTAAGGGGCACAGGCCTGACCATAAGAAGTTTCCTCTCGACATGATGTGGTAGTTTTGATTTGCTTCCAGCTGAGCTGGTCTGGCAAAGTTCATGTTGGGGGAGGCAAAGTTCAACCCCCACACATGAGGAGGAACTTTCTGAATCTGAGGGTGGTAGAGCCCTGGAGCAGGCTGCCCAGAGAGGTGGTGGACTCTCCATCTCTGGAGACATTCCAAACCCACCTGAAGATGTTCCTGTGTGACAGTAAGGTCTCCAAGGAGACCATGTTGTGGCCTTCCAGTGTCTGAAGGGGATTTACAAGAAAGCTGTGAAGGGACTTTTTGGGATGCCAACAGGGAGCACTTGCAGCCCAGAGAGCCAAGCAGAGCCTGGGCTGCAGCAAGAGAAGTGTGGCCAGCAGGGCCAGGGAGGGGATTCTGCCCCTCTGCTCCACTCTGCTCAGACCTCCCCTGGAGCTCTGGGTCCAGTTCTGGAGCCTCTGTGCCAGGAAGGATCTGGAGGGGCTGGAAGGTGTCCAGAGAAGGGGCCACGAGGAGGAGCAGAGGGCTGGAGCTGCTCTGCTGTGAGCACAGCCTGAGAGAGTTGGGGTTGTGCAGCCTGGAGAGGAGAAGGCTCTGAGGAGACCTAATTGTGGCCTTCCAGGATCTGCAGGGGGCTCCAAGCAAGCTGGGGAGGGACTTCTGAGGGTGTCAGGGAGTGATAGGACTGGGGGGGATGGATCCAAGCTAGAGGAGGTGAAAGTTAGATTAGACCTTAGGAAGAAGTTGTTGCCCATGAGGGTGGTGAGAGCCTGGCACAGGCTGCCCAGGGAGGGGGTGGAAGCCTCCTGGCTGGAGGTGTTTGCAGCCAGGCTGGAGGTGGCTGTGAGCAACCTGCTGTGGTGTGAGGTGTCCCTGCCCGTGGCAGGGGGGTTGGCACTGGCTGAGCCTTGAGGTCCCTTCCAACCCTGACAGCTCTGTGATTCTGTGACCTGAAATGGTGCCAGGGGAGGTTGAGGCTGGAGATTAGGAGCAATTTCTTTGCTGCAGGAGTGGTCAGGCTTTGGAGCAGCCATTGGAGCAGGAGGTGGAGTCACCATCCCTGGAGGTGTTCAAGAAAGGTGTGGCCATGGCACTTGGGCACTTGGTGATGTTGGGTCACTGGTTGGACTTGATCCTACAGAGCTCCAGCCCAAACTGTTCCATGATTCTGTCACCTTAGGTTCTGGGTGACCCTTCCTTGGCAGGGGGGTTGGACTTGATGATTTCCAGAGGTCCCTTCCAACCCCTCCCATGCTGTGATACTGTGAGAGAGTCAATGGGAGAAGCTGGAGCCACTTGTGCCACCTCCACGTGGTTGGTTGTGAGCCCATCCCCCAGCTTTTGGAGACAGACCAACCTTCAGCCAGCTGATTCCCTCAATCCATCTGAGCTGGCTGGGTGGAAACAGGCTTTTGGGTTTGCCTGTTGCTGGGCTGCTTCCCAAACTGCTGCTCAGCTTATTGATGGTGCTGGGGGTGGCAGCACATGGGTTTGGGCGGGTGACAGTGTAGGTCTGTGGTGTGATGGAGGCTCCCAGTGCCCTCCCAGACGTGATGGCCTCAGGCCTTGTCCCTTTGTGCATGGTGTGGGGCTGGAGGTGTGCTCTGGGTCAGGTCAGCTGCCTGATTCATCCTGGTTTCAATGATGCACTGGTTAGGCCACACCTTGAGTCCTGTGTCCAGTTCTGGGCTCCTCAGTTTAAGAAGGACATTGAGAGACTTGAACCTGTCCAGAGAAGGGCAACAAGGCTGGGGAGGGGTCTGGAGCACAGCCCTGTGAGGAGAGGCTGAGGGAGCTGGGGTTGCTGAGCCTGCAGAAGAGGAGGCTCAGGGGAGACCTCATTGCTATCTACAACTCCCTGAAGTGAGGTTGTAGCCGGGGGGGTTGGTCTCTTCTCCCAGGCAAGCAGCACCAGAACAAGAGGACACAGTCTCAAGCTGTGCCAGGGGAGGTTCAGGCTGGAGGGGAGGAAGAAAGTCTTCCCAGAAAGAAGATTGGCCCTTGGGATGTGCTGCCCAGGGAGGTGGTGGAGTCCCCATCCCTGGGGGTGTTCAGGAGGGGATTGGATGTGACACTTGGAGCCATGGTTTAGTTACTCAGGAGGTGCTGGGTGACAGGTTGGACCTGATGACCTCTGAGGTCCTTTCCAACCTTAGTGATTCTATGCTTCACCATTTTGGGTAAAAAAGAAGCTGTTGCTGTGGAACAGGCAGCTTCAGCTGCTTCTCTCACAGCTCCTGTGGGGCACTGCAGGGCACTGATGGCTGGGCTTGATCATCTTGAGGGTCTCTGCCCCAAATGGCTTTGGACATTACCCTGTGCTGTGGCTTTGCTGCCACCGCTGCCGTGTTACTCTCCTGATGATTTCAAGCAGCTTTCCACCCCCAGCAGCACTGATCAGTGCATTTACCTCTGCAAAGGGAGAGCAAGAGAATGCCCTGAGCCCCCCGCCCGTCGCCCTGGGCCCCCCCGCCCGTCACCCCTGGCCCCCCGCCCGTCACCCCTGGCCCCCTGCCTCTTGCCCTCAGTTTCCTGCTGGAATTTTACAGAATCCTAGAATGGGTTGGGCTGGAAGGGACCTCAAAGCTCATCCAGCTCCAGCCCCCTGCCATGGGCAGGGACACCTCCCACCAGCACAGGCTGCTCAAGGCCTCATCCAGCCTGGCCTTCAACACCTCCAGGGAGGAGGCAGCCACAGCCTCCCTGGGCAGCCTGTGCCAGAGTCTCCCCAGCCTCCCTCATCTCTAGCCTCAGTCTCTCCCCTCCCAGCTCAAAGCCATTGTTCCTCATCCTGGCACTCCCAGCCCTTGTCCAAAATCCCTCCTGGAGCCCCTTCAGGAGCCCTCACTCTAAAGAATCTCTGTCAGTATTGAGGTGAAATCCACAGCTTCCAGCCCAAGCTTAATGCTGTCAGCTCAGCATCTCCACTGCCAGAGACTCATAGAAGCCTAAAATGGGTTGGGTTGGAAGGGACCTCAAAGCTCATCCAGCTCCAACCCCTGCCATGGGCAGGGACACCTCCCACCAGCCCAGCTTGCTCAAGGCCTCATCCAGCCTGGCCTTCAACACCTCCAGGGAGGAGGCAGCCGCAGCCTCCCTGGGTGACCTGTTGCAGTGTCTGGGCACCTTCAGACGTGGAACTCGCTGTCTCTTCCCCAGACTATGAGCCCCAGACAATCTGTGAGCACCTGCAGTACCTGTTTGCCCTGCTGCAGAACAGCAAGAGGAGGTACATCGACCCCTCAGGCTTCGTCAAAGCTCTGGGCCTGGACACAGGGCAGCAGCAGGTAGGTTGGAGATGGCTTCCTCCACTTCTGCCCTTCTTGAAAGCAGGCTGAAGGCACCATTTCTTGGTAGCTTGCTGTCTCTGAGGTGGGTTGTGCTGCTTGGGACAAAGGCAGAGGGAGAAGTGGTGCTCCCAGGTCCTTCCCCTTAGTGTGGCAGGCCAGGAGGAGCCTGGGGAAGGGCAGCAACCAGGGGGATAGGAGTAGGTTGGGCAGTAGGAAGCCAGGTTGGACTTGGGGATATTTGAGGTCTTTTCTGCTTCTGTAGGAGTCACAAATATCTCAGGAAATAGCTACTGATAAGGTTGGTCAGGAGGAGGCCAGGGAAGGGCAGGAGGAACCCAGGGTGTGACATGGGATGGGGACAGGAAGGGCAGGAGGAGGCCAGGGAGGGCCAGGAGGAGCCTTGGGCAGGAGTGGCACAGGAAAGCTCAAGAACAGCCCAGGTTATCTAGGAGGTGGATGGGGAAGGTCAAAAGGAGCTCAGGGAGTGATGGGATGGGGACAGGGAAGTGAGGAGGAGCCCAGGGAGTGATGGGATGGGGACAGGGAAGTGAGGAGGAGCCCAGGGAGTGATGGGATGGGGACAGGGAAGCGAGGAGGAGCCCAGGGAGTGATGGGATGGGGACAGGGAGGTCAGGGATGGGGTCAGGAAGAGCACAGGGCGTGATGGGATGTGGTGAGGAGTGTTGTTTGTGCCTGGTTGACCCCAGCACTGCAGGCTGGAGCTGAATCTGCCAGGAGGGTCCTTCAGCAGGTGCTTTATGTCTGCTGGTCCCAGATGGGTAGTTCAGGGAGGGCTGAAGAGCACTGTCAGGGCGAGAAGATGTTTGGTCAGGTCACCAGGAGCCGGCTAAGGTCCAGCATGAGCATGTGGGGCAGAGAAGCTGCAGTTAAGGAGGGGTGAGGGCCTCAGGCAGGTCCTGTGGGGCTGTCACTGGAGCCAGGGGGCTCAGGAGTGGGGCACAGGTTGGGAAGTGAGGAGGGACTGCTGGAGGAAGAGCCTGAGGGCTTCTCAGGGAGGAAAAGAAAGAGTGGCCACTGCCCAGAGACACTGCCAGGGCCAAAGCTCCTTCGTTTTTGTAAGCAAAGGAGAGTGAGGGTGGGAGAGGAAGGGCCTGAGGTGGGGGTGGGAAGCTCTGAGCCTTGCAGGGGACAAATCCAGGCAGCAGCCTCTCGTTCGTGGGGGGTGTTTATTTTTCTCACCTCTGCCACACGCTGGGACAGCTGCCGCGGGGTGCTGAGCTTGGAGGGAGCAGCAAGAAGAGGACAGAAGCTCTGCAGGAGTGGACTTTTGGGGTGTTTTGCCCCTACCAGAGCCCTGCAAGGAGCAGAGCAGAAGTCAAACCACCCGGAGTGCCTGGCCAGGAGCCAGATTGGCTCATGCTGGGAGGGCTCAGCCCCTTTCAGGCGAATTCTTTGCCTCTCCTGCCTGCTCTTTTATTCCTATTCAGGGCACAGGCTGCAGTAGGGCTGAGGGTAATTAGCAGTAAATTAGCAGCGGTGCTGTGCTGGGGCCCCGTGCTGCTGGGGCTTGTTTAACGGCCTTGTTTTTCTCTCCCAGGATGCCCAGGAGTTCTCCAAGCTCTTCATGTCCTTGCTGGAGGATACTTTGTCCAAACAAAAGAACCCTGACGTTCGGAACATCGTGCAGAAGCAGTTCTGCGGGGAGTGTGCCTATGTCACCGTGTAAGTGCTCGGCCCGGGCCAAGGAGCTCTCTTCAAGGTTGAAACAGTTTGGAAGAATCAGAGGATCACAGAAGGGAGCTCCAAAGCTCATCCAGTCCAACCCCTCTGCACTCAGCAGGGACATCCTCCCCCAGAGCAGGTGGCCCAGGGCCCTGTGGAGCTTCGCTTTGGACAGCTCCAGGGATGGGCCCCAGCCCCCTCCCTGGGCAACCTGCTGCAGTCTTCCAGCAGCCTCCTGCTGCTGAACTTGTCCCTCACAGCCAATCTCAATCTGCTCTGCTCTGCTTTGAAGCCATTGTCCCTGGGCCTGGCCCTGCAGGCCTTTGCCGACAGTTCCTCTGCAGCCTTCTTTTGTAGCCCCCTTCAGAGACTGGAGGTTTGCTATTAGGCCTCCCCAGCCTCACTCTCAAGAACTCCTTCCTCATCTCCAGTCTCACTCTCTCCTCTCCCAGCTCAAAGCCATTGTCCCTCACCCTGGCACTCCCAGCCCTTCCCAAAAGGTTTGGTGTCAAGCACTGAACCTGCAGAGAGCAGAGGCTGCCTGGGGCTGTGCTGGCAGAGTTTTGGCTTCTCTTTGAGCCAGCTAAAAACACAACCCAGAAACAACCCCAATCTCCATGGATGCTCCACCAGCAGCTTACACACACCACCAGGAGGGCTGTGGGGTTCTCAGAGCCTTCCAGCTAAGGTTCCCAGAACCTTAGCTCAGCATCTCCACTGCCATAGACTCACACAAGCCTGAAATGGGTTGGCTTGGAAGGGACCTCAAAGCTCACCCAGTTCCAAGCCCCTGCCATGGGCAGGGACACCTCCCACCAGCACAGGCTGCTCAAGGCCTCATCCAGCCTGACCTTCAACACCGCCAGGGAGGGGACAGCCACAGCCTCCCTGGGCAGCCTGTGCCAGAGTCTCCCCAGCCTCACTGGAAAGCCTTTCTTCCTCATCTCCAGTCTCAGTCTCCCTTTTCCCAGCTTAAAGCCATTGTTCCTCATCCTGGCACTCCCAGCCCTTGTCCAAAGTCCCTCCCCAGCTCTCCTGGAGCCCCTTCAGGTACCCTCACTCTAAAGAATCTCTGTCAGCACTGAGGTGAAATCCACAGCTCTGAGAACACAGGGATGCAAATACACCCCCAGATATCCTGCTCTCTGGCTGCAGGACTTTAGAGTCTGTTGATTTCAATCCTGGGTTCAGTTTTGGCCTCCTCACTCCAAGGACATTGAGGGCTGGAGCAGGTCCAGAGAAAGGCAACCAAGCTGGGGAAGGGTCTGGAGAACAGGGCTGGGGAGGAGCAGCTGAGGGAGCTGGGGGTGTTCAGCCTGGAGAAAAGGACACTTCACCTCCCACCAGCCCAGGCTGCTCAAGGCCTCATCCAGCCTGGCCTTCAGCACCTCCCCTTCTCTTCTCCAGGCTGAACACCTCCAGCTCCCTCAGCCTGCCCTCATAGCAGAGCTGCTCCACCCCCTGATTTTTTTTGTAGCCCTTCTCCAAACCTGCTCCATCAGGTCCATGAGGTTGAGGGGGATGAAGTGACCTCTCCTCACAACCCCTGTGGCAGATAAGCTGCCAGAATATGTCCCTGCCTATGGCAGGAAGGGTGGAACTAGATAATCCTCAAGGTCCCTTCCAGCGCAAACCATTCCCTGAAGCTCTGAGTGTGTTGTAAGAGGTTTCTGGCTTTCAGGTTTCCTGGCTCTGGTGCTGGTGGAGTTCACCAGCTGCTTTTAGCCCCTTCATGGAGATTTCCCAACTAAAACTGTGAGTCACAAAATGATTTTGGTTGGAACAGACCTTGAAAAATCATCAAATCCAACCCTTAACCCAGCACTGCTCAGGGCACCCCAAAACCAGGGCCCTCAGCACCACCTCTCCAGGGCTTTCCAAGCCCTCCAGGGGTGGGGACTGCACCACTGCCCTGGACAGCCTGGGCCAGGCCTTGACACAATCCTCAGGAGGAAGAAATTGTTCTTCATGTCTGACCTTAAACCTTCCCTGAGGCAACCTGTGGCCATTTCCTCTCATCCTGTCACTTGTTGCTTGAGAGAAGAGCCCAACCCCCACCTGGCTCCAACCTCCTTCCAGGGAGCTGTAGAGAGCAATGAGGTCTCCCCTCAGCCTCCTTTTCTCCAGGCTGAACACCCCCAGCTCCCTCAGCTGCTCCTCCCCAGCCCTGCTCTCCAGACCCTTCCCCAGCTTGGTTGCCTTTCTCTGGACCTGCTCCAGCCCTCAATGTCCTTGGAGTGAGGAGGCCAAAACTGAACCCAGGATTGAAATCAACAGACTCTAAAGTCCTGCAGCCAGAGAGCAGGATATCTGGGGGTGTATTTGCATCCCTGTGTTCTCAGAGCTGTGGATTTCACCTCAGTGCTGACAGAGATTCTTTAGAGTGAGGGTACCTGAAGGGGCTCCAGGAGAGCTGGGGAGGGACTTTGGACAAGGGCTGGGAGTGCCAGGATGAGGAACAATGGCTTTAAGCTGGGAGAAGGGAGACTGAGACTGGAGATGAGGAAGAAAGGCTTTCCAGTGAGGCTGGGGAGACTCTGGCACAGGCTGCCCAGGGAGGCTGTGGCTGTCTCCTCCCTGGCGGTGTTGAAGGTCAGGCTGGATGAGGCCTTGAGCAGCCTGTGCTGGTGGGAGGTGTCCCTGCCCATGGCAGGGGCTTGGAACTGGGTGAGCTTTGAGGTCCCTTCCAAGCCAACCCATTTCAGGCTTGTGTGAGTCTATGGCAGTGGAGATGCTGAGCTAAGGTTCTGGGAACCTTAGCTGGAAGGCTCTGAGAACCCCACAGCCCTCCTGGTGGTGTGTGTAAGCTGCTGGTGGAGCATCCATGGAGATTGGGGTTGTTTCTGGGTTGTGTTTTTAGCTGGCTCAAAGAGAAGCCAAAACTCTGCCAGCACAGCCCCAGGCAGCCTCTGCTCTCTGCAGGGTCAGTGCTTGACACCAAACCTTTTGGGAAGGGCTGGGAGTGCCAGGGTGAGGGACAATGGCTTTGAGCTGGGGAGGGGGAAGACTCCTTGCTCCGGCGGTGGTGTACACGGGTTGTAAGCTCCAGTTTGTCCCAGTAGGTGCTCTCCTGTTTCCACCTTGGAGACTCTCTGTGCTGCAGAGGTCTGACCCTCATTAACCCTGGCTCAACTTTTTTGCTCCTGCTTTTAGAGCTGAGGGAGTGTTTTCCTGGGACAGTTCACTGAACTTTTCCTCAGCTGGTTTTATCTTTTTCTCTTCCCCCCCCCTCCTCCCCCCCCCCCCTCCTTCTACCTAGTTGCAACCAGTGTGGCAGAGAGTCCAAGCTCTTATCTAAGTTCTACGAGCTGGAGTTAAACATCCAAGGGCACAAGCAGCTGACAGACTGCATCACGGAATTCCTGAAGGTATGAGGAGCAAGCTGGGGCTCGGGCCCTGCTATTCTTAGCAAGGTGTTTTAATTCCTTCCTTCCTCCTGTGGAAGCCTTTGGAGGTCGGCTGGGGAGTGAAGTGACTGAGCCTGCCGCGGGGAGAGGCGTCCAGGAGGAAATGTTTGTCTCTCTGGAGCCAGCCCCGGGCGGGGGGGGGCTGAGTGGAAGAGTGGCTCTGGAGCACTTGCAGGTGGTTGGGCTTTGAAGAGCACTTGGAAGTGGCAGGTTTCATGCAAACAGAGTCGGGCAGTCGGGGAGGGGGGCCGGGGAGGAGCCCCCAAAGCCCTGCCAGCAGGCCCTGCCTGCTTTGTCATGGACAGCACCTGAGAATCGGTGCTCTTTGTGCCTGCTCTGTGGGCGCTCATCTGCATAGCAACAGGAGAGCATTCCCCCTCCAAAATGCCTCTCGGGCGTCCCGGGAGGGCCTGGAATAGCAGCGGGGGGGGGGGAGGGAACAGCTGCCAGGGCTCTTAAGTCCACTTGAAAATCTGCCTGGCTCTCAAGTTCAGGTCCAGCAGGCTGAAGGTTTGAGGTGTGGATGCAACTGGAAATATTTAGGCCAGAGCTGCCCCCGGGGTGGCTGCCCCTGAGCTGTTTGGCCTCGCTGGTGCTCTCCTCCAACCGGTTGTTCCACTTGCGGGAGCAGAGCGGTTTGTGTGCGTGCCTCCAGAGCCTGCGAGGGTGAGCTGGGAGTCTGCCTGCTCCTCCTTCAAGCAAAACAACCTTGTGGCCTGCCTGGGGCGCTTCTGGGTCTCCTCCCACCTCATCCTGCCCTCAGATCTACTTGGGTGCAGGCAGCGACTCTTGCAGGGGGATGGGTCCAGGGGGAGCACAGCAGTGACCCGAGGGCGGGAAGCTCTCTGCTGCGAGGCCAGGCTGAGAGACTTGGATGTGCTCAGCCTGGAAAAGGCTCCAGGGAGACCTTCTGGTGGCCTTTCAGTGTTTGAAGGGGACAATCAGAAAGCTGGGGACAGACTTTTGGGCAGGGTCTCTTGTGCCAGGACAAGGTGGGGGGGATGGTTTGAAACTAAAAGAGGGAGATTGAGAGTGGAGAGAAGGGAGAAATGTTTGCCCCTGAGGGTGGTGAGAGCCTGGCCCAGGCTGCCCAGGGAGGTGAGAGATGTCCCAACTGGCACCATTCCAGGTGAGGTTGTTTGGAGCTCTGAGCAACCTGCTCTAGTTGCAGAGGTCCCTGCTTAGTGGGGGGGTTGGGCTGGATGAGCTTTACAGGTCTGTTCCTACCCAACCAGGCTGTTCTGCTGGTGTGGCTGAGCACAGGAAGATTGCCATCTCCAGGCTGCAGTGTGGCTTTACATTAACTTGGTCTCTGTGACCTCCTAAAGGATGATTTAATTATTTTCTTACCTAGAGCTCATTGCTATAAACCAACTCAGTCAAGCAGGGAGCAAACCTGGCAGTCTCGTGAGCAGCCCGAGAAGGAGGAATAGAGCTTGATGTAATCTTAAGTTCTCCTGAAAGCAGGAGCAGCCCTGCTTGGAAAGCCCTTTGGTTGGAAGGGAGCCTCAAAGGTCATCTTGTCCAACCTCCTGCAGGCAGCAGGGACACCTCCATCTACAGCAGGCTGCCCAGGAACACATCCAGTCTGAGCTTGAGTATCTCCAGGAACAGAGCCTCAACCACTTCCTTGGGCAGCCTGTGCCAGTGTCTCCCCAGCCTCACTGTGCAGAGCTCCCTCCTGGTGTCCAGCCTAACTCTGCCCTGCTCCAGTTCCAAACCACTGCCCCTCAGCCTATCCCCACAGGTCCTTCTGAACAGTCCCTCCCCAGCCTGCCTGGAGGTCCCCTGCAGATATTGAAATGCAGCTCTGAGGTCTCCCTGGAGCCTTCTCTTCTCCAGGCTGAGCAGCCCCAGCTCTCAGCCTGCCTCCACGGGGAGGTTCTCCAGCCCTCCAATCGGTTTGGTGGCCTCCTCTGACTCTCTCCATCAGCTCCAGGTCTCTCTTGTGTTGGGGGTCCTGTAGCTGGACACAGCCCTGCAGGTGAGGTCTGAGTGGCAGTGACTGGCTGGAGAGCAGCCCTGAGGAGAGAGACTTGGGGGTGCTGGTAGAGGAGAAGCTCAACAGGAGCTCTCAGTGTGCACTTGCAGCCCGGAAAGCCAATCAGAGCCTGGGCTGCAGCAGGAGAAGTGTGGCCAGCAGGGCAAGGGAGGGGATTCTCCCCCTCTACTCAGCTCTGGGGAGACCCCACCTGGAGTACTGCCTCCAGTTCTGGAGCCCCTATGACAAGAGGGATGTGGAGGTGCTGGAAGGTGTCCAGAGCAGGGCCAGGAGGATGAGCAGAGGGCTGGAGCTGCTCTGCTGTGAGGACAGACTGAAGGAGTTGGGGCTGTTCAGTCTGGAGAGGAGAAGGCTCCCAGGTGACCTCATTGTGGCCTTCCAGGATCTGCAGGGGGCTACAGGAAGGCTGGGGAGGGACTGCTCAGGCTATCAGGTAGGGATAGGACTAGGGGGAATGGACTGAAGCTGGAGGTGGGGAGATTCAGGCTGGAGGGGAGGAGGAAGTTCTTCCCCAGGAGAGTGGTGAAGCCCTGGAATGGGTTGTCCAGGGAGGTGGTTGAGGCCCCGTCCCTGGAGGTGTTTCAGCCCAGGCTGGATGAGGCTCTGGGCAGCCTGATCTAGTGTGGGGTGTCCCTGCCCATGGCAGGGGTTGGAACTAGCTGATCCTTGTGGTCCCTTCCAACCCTGACTGATATACTATGATACTATGAGCAGAGCAAGGGAGCAGAATCCCCTCTCTTGACCTGCTGGCCAGGCTGCTTTTGCTGCAGCCCAGGCTGCATCTGGATTTGAGCCAGGAGCTGGATTTGGAAAGCAGCCGGGGGAGGGCCCTAGATGGTTAAAAGCACTTCCGTGCTCTGCAGCCCTCCAGCTGCTGAGCAGCTCAGTCTGTGCTCCAGTGGTAACCTATTCTCAGGGCCTTTCTTTGTGCCTCCCCTCCCTGCTCAGGAAGAAAAACTGGAAGGGGACAACCGTTACTTCTGTGAGAGCTGCCAGAGCAAGCAGAACGCCACCAGGAAGATCCGGCTGCTCAGCCTGCCCTGCACCCTCAACCTGCAGCTCATGCGCTTCGTCTTTGACAGGTAAGCCTCACGCCACGGCCTGCTGCTGCTCCTGCCGCCTTGTGGCCCGTGGAGCACCCCCCTGAGCTCCTCTGGGGATGCTTGGGAGGGCTCTCAGGCTTGGGGGCTCGAGGTGGGAGCTGTCAGCGCTGTGCTCTGACCTGAAGCTTTGCCCCCGCGCAGGCAAACAGGCCACAAGAAGAAGCTGAACACCTACATTGGCTTCTCTGAGCTGCTGGACATGGAGCCTTTCATGGAACAGAAAAGTGAGTGCTGTGTGCCCTCTGCTCTGAGCTTTGCCTGGCAGGTGAAAGGAGGTCTCCTCCATAGCTCTTCTTTGTTGGTGGAAAACGGTTGTCTGAACCCTGCGTTGCAAATCGCTGCCTCAGGAAGTGGATGGTGGAAGCCAGAAGCTGCTTCTTGGGGAGGTCTTGGAGGGAAGCAAGTTCAAGTCACAGAATCCTGGTAGTGGGTTGGGATGGAAGGGATCTTAAACATCATCTAGTTCCAACCTTCTTGCCATAGACAGGAACACCTCCCACTAGATCAGGTTGCTCAAGGCCTCATCCAAGCTGGCCTTGAGCAGCTCCAGGCAGGGGGCATCCACAGCCTCCCTGGGCAGCCTGTGCCAGTGGCTCACCTGTTCCAAGTCTTTGCTGCCTTGTGAGAACACGAAGCTCACAGAAGGAAAGCTTGAGGAGGGGAGATTGAGACAGGAAATGAGGAAGGAATTCTTTCCAGTGAGGGTGGAGAGGCACTGGCACAGGTTGCCCAGGGAGGCTGTGGGTGTCCTTTCCCTGGAGGTGTTGAAGGCCAGTCTGGATGAGGCCTTGGGCAACCTGTGCTGGTGGGAGGTGTCCCTGCCCATGGCAGGGGGTTGGAACTGGATGACCTTGAAGATCCCTTCCAACCCAACCCAACCCATTCTAGGATTCTATAAAATTCCAGCAGGTAACTGAGGGCAAGAGACAAAGGGTTCAGAGCAAGAGGTGATTGCTGCAGGGCATTCCCTTGTTCTCCTCTGTATAGGTAAATGTCATGATCAGTAGTGCTGGGGGTTTAAAGCTGCTTGAAATCATTGGGAGAATAACATGGCAGTGGTGGCAGCAAACCCACAGCACAGGGTAACATCCAAATGCATTTAGGTTTAAGTTGCCTTCCAGCCCAAACCCCCATTCATGAATCCATGACAAGCCCTGAGCTGTGTGGCTGCTGCTGCTTCCCTTCCAGATGACTTCAAGCTGGGAGCAGGAGTGGAGCTGTTAGAGGGTAGGAGGCTCTGCAGAGGGCCGTGGACAGGCTGGGCAGATGGGCAGAGGCCAAGTGCAGGAGACTGAACACATCCCAGTGCCAGGTGCTGCACACTGGCCACAGCAACCCCAGGCAGTGCTACAGGCTGGGGGCAGAGTGGCTGAGAGCAGCCAGGCAGAGAGGGACCTGGGGGTGCTGGTGGAGAGCAGCTGAACATGAGCCTGCAGTGTGCCCAGGGGGCCAAGAAGGCCAAGGGCATCCTGGCCTGGATCAGGAACAGTGTGGCCAGCAGGAGCAGGGAAGTTCTTGTGCCCTGTGCTCAGCACTGCTGAGGCCACACCTTGAGTCCTGTGTCCAGTTCTGGGCTCCTCAGGTTAGGAAAGATGTTGAGCTGCTGGAAGGTGTCCAGAGAAGGGCAACAAAGATGGGGAGGGGTCTGGAGCACAAGGCTGGGGAGGGGTCTGGAGCACAAGCCCTAGGAGGAGAGGCTGAGGGAGCTGGGGTTGTTTAGCCTGGAGAAGAGGAGGCTCAGGGAGACCTCATTGCTCTCTACAGCTCCCTGAAGGGAGGTTGTAGCCAGGTGAGGGTTGGTCTCTTCTCCCAGCCAACCAGCACCAGAACAAGAGGGCACAGCCTGAAGCTGTGCCAGGGGAAGTTTAGGCTGGAGCTCAGCAAGAAGTTCTTCCCAGACAGATTCCCTTTGGGATGTGCTGCCCAGGGAGGGGTTGGGGTCCCTGGAGGTGTTTAAGCAGAGCCTGGATGAGGCAGTGAGTGCCGTGGTGTGGCTGATGCGTTAGGGTTGGGTGATTGGTTGGGCTTGGTGGTGGTGGAGGTCTCTTGCAGCCTGGCTGATGTGTGCTTCTGCGCTGCAGACGGGCTCTACGTGTACGAGCTGAGCGCCGTGCTCATCCACCGCGGCGTCAGCGCCTACTCCGGCCACTACATCGCCCACGTCAAGGACCCCCAGACGGGCGAGTGGTACAAGTTCAACGACGAGGACATAGAGAAGATGGAGGGGAAGAAGCTGCAGCTGGGGATTGAGGAGGATCTAGGTAAAAGCTCTCGGTTGTGAGTTGCCCTTTTCGCATCGCTCCCTTCCCCGCCGCCCGGCGGCCGAGCGCGGAGCCCGCGGCGCTCCCGCCCCTGCTGTCACCTCTTGCCGGAAGGCGTGGAGCGGCAGCTCTGCTGATTGCAGCCACATTTCCTCCTGCTCAGCCCCCTGCGGAGTGTTTACACACACTGCTGGCCGCTTCCTCTGGAATTCCTCTGGCCCCCACGTGGCAGATAAGAGGCTGATAAGTGGGGCAGCCGGGGCCTATCAGGGTGACACAGGCGAGCTGGCCCCGGGGCCAGGGGAGGCTGAGGAGCAGATAAGGAGGTGACTTTCAGTTTCCTGAACACATGGAAGTTGTGATTTCCACTGAGGTGTTTTACTTGGAGGCAGGAAAGAGCCTGCAGCAAAAATATCCTCATCCAAAGAACAGCTTGGAAAGCCCAAACTGCCTTTGGAATTTGTTGTGCTTAGCCTTTGTGCCCTGCTGTCCTACCCTTGCACGTGGGAGCAGTGGCACAAGGTGAGCCAAGCGAGGGTAGGACAGCAGAGCACAAAGGATAAGCAGGGGAGGGCAGGACAAGGTCTTGGTATCTTGGAGAGCTCCACCTGAGGCCAGACTTGTGGATTTCTTGGGACAGATAGGAGCAGCTCAGCATTAAATCATAGATTCATAAAATGGTTTGGGTTGGAAAGGGCCTTAAGGATCATGGATGCTTCACCAGCAGCTTACAGATAGCATCAGGAGGGCTCAGGGCCTTCCAGCCCAATGCTGCTAGCTCAGCGTCTCCACTGGCCATAGACTCATAGAAGCCTAAAATAGGTTGGCTCAGAAGGAACCTTAAAGCTCATCCAGTTCCAAGCCCCTGCCATGGGCAGAGACACCTCCCACCAGCTCAAGGCCTCATCCAGCCTGGCCTTCAACACCTCCAGGCAGGGGGCATCCACTACCTCCCTGGGCTGCCTGTGCCAGTGTCTCCCCACCCTCACTGGAAAGAATTCCTTCCTCATCTCCTGTCTCAATCTCCCCATTCCATCTTCAGCCATGATTTGAAGTGCTTGGATTTGCAGCTGCTCAGCATTCCCTAGTGCCAGGATGCTCTGCAGTAGCAGGAAAAAAAGGGAAATTGAAGCCAGAACTGTGCCTTTGTGAGTGAAATTTTCACTTCATCAATGCAATGTCTTTGCCTTTGTACATTGCTAATGCAAGCAGCCTGTTCCCAGAAAGCACTGCCCCAGCAGGACACTTGGGCTTGGTTGTGGTTGGACTCGATGAAACAGCTCCTTGCTTTCAAGTGTCCTCAAATAACAGCTTGCCTCCAAGTCACCCTCAGATGGGTTTGCTCCTTTTGGTTTGTTGTAAAACCACCTCAGCCTGAGCAGGCTCAGGGCATTCACCTCCCTCTCCCATTTCCTTCCTTGCCTCTGCCTGATGCAGCTTTATTTTCAGCTCCCTTGCCAGTAAACACCGTCTTGGTTTTCCTCCCCGGTGGAGGCTGCCAGCAGAGCAGCTTCCTCATCCTGTTCATGTTTTGCCTCCAGAGTGCTTCCAGCCCAGCAGTGAAGCTGGGCAGACATCTAGTGGTGTGAGGGAGAAAAGTAACCCTGGCAGGAAAGAAGAGCTCCTCAGCCTTTGGTTTTAAGCTCCTGAGTTTTGCTCAGTGGAGCAAAACCAACCTGGCTGTGGCCTCCACCTACGGCTTTATGCTTAACCACACAGAAATATTCTTGCTGAGCTCCAAGGCTGCTTGAAGAATGGAAGTAAAAGGTGTTTAGAAGGCTCTGGAGGATGCACAACTTGATCTTCTTCTCCAGTGCTGGCCTTTCTTTGTCTGCTCCATGCAAAACTGAGACCCTTCTTTGTTATAGACACAGAATCACAGAACTGTCAGGGTTGGAAGGGACCTCAAGGCTCAGCCAGTTCCAACCCCCTGCCATGGGCCCCTGGGACACCTCACACCACAGCAGGTTGCTCACAGCCACCTCCAGCCTGGCTGCAAACACCTCCAGGCAGGAGGCTTCCACCACCTCCCTGGGCAGCCTGTGCCAGGCTCTCACCACCCTCCTGGGCAACAACTTCTTCCTAACATCCAATCTCAGTCTCCCCTTCTCTAGCTTGGATCCATCCCCCCCAGTCCTGTCCCTCCCTGACACCCTCACAAGTCCCTCCCCAGCTTGCTTGGAGCCCCCTGCAGATCCTGGAAGGCCACAGTGAGGTCTCCTGGGAGCCTTCTCCTCTCCAGCCTGCACAACCCCAACTCCCTCAGGCTGTGCTCACAGCAGAGCAGCTCCAGCCCTCTGCTCCTCCTCGTGGCCCTTCTCTGGACACCTTCCAGCCCCTCCAGATCCTTCCTGGCACAGAGGCTCCAGAACTGAACACAGAGCTCCAGGGGAGGTTTCAGCAGAGTGGAGCAGAGGGGCAGAATCCCCTCCCTGGCCCTGCTGGCCACACTTCTCTTGCTGCAGCCCAGGCTCTGCTTGGCTCTCTGGGCTGCAAGTGCTCCCTGCTGGCTCCTGCTGAGCTTCTCCTCCCCCAGCACCCCCAGGTCCTTTCCTTCAGGGCTGCTCTCCAGCCAGTTCCTGCCCAGCCTCTAGCAGTGCCTGGGATTGCCCCAGGCCAGCTGCAGGACCTTGCCCTTGGTCTTGTTGAACCTCCTGAGGTTGCTTGGGCCCAGCTCTGCAGCCTGAAGGTAACAGAAAGCAGAGATGTGCTGTGTGGGGGCAGGGAGTCCTGGGGCCCTGGGCAAGCAGGTGGGAGCAATTCAGAAAATGCTTGCAGTCAGTCAGTCAGTCAGGAGGGGTGTTGGAAGTCCCCTGCATGGTGCAGTGGGAGAGGCAGAGGAATTGTCCCAGGATGGAGGAAAACAAGACCCTTGTGTTCTGATTTCAGTGGCCTGTGTAGAGTCTGAGCTCTGGAGGGTTGTTGTTTTGCTGTGGAGTTCTGAGGCTGCAGCTGGAGATGCTGTTTGTGTCCTGCCTGGCAGCCTGTCTGGGAACAGCCACTCTTGCAACACTGAGTTCACATCACCCCAGCAGCTGCTCTGCACTCCCCACTGCTGGGGCTGTCAGCTCCCTGAGAGCTTTGCTGGGCCTGGGCTTTACCCACACACAGGCACCTGGGGGAAACTGGGAAGCATGGAATTGTCTTGGTTGGAAAAGACCTTTTAAGCTCAGCCAGTCCAACCAGTCTCTCACTCTGCCAAATGCTGGGGCTAAACCACTGCCCCTCAGCACCACATCTCAGCTCCAGGGATGGGGATTCAACCACCTCCCTGGGCAGCCTGGGCCAGGCTTTGAGAACCCTTTTAAGTGAAGAGTTTTCTTCCAGTGTGCAACTTAAACCTCCCCTGGCGCCACCTGAGCCCATTTCCTCTTGTCCTTGGGAGAAGAGACCAACCCCAACCTCACTCCAACCTCTCAGGGAGCTGTGGGGAGCAATGAGGTCTCCTTTCAGCCTCCTTTTCTCCACACTAAACACCCCCAGCTCCCTCAGCTGCTCCTCCCCAGCCCTGTTCTCCAGACCTTTCCCCAGCTTGGTTGCCCTTCTCTGGCCTTTCAGTGTCCTTCTTGGAGTGAGAATCAGTCAGGTTTTCTGCCCTGAGGATCTGCCTGTGCTCTTCTGTGTCAGGACAGCAGAAGAGGAGGCAGTGTGGGGAGAGGATTTGTGCCCAAGAGCTGGTTTTGGCTCGGGGAAGTTGTGCTGGGCTCGTGTGCAAGGGTGGTTCAGAACAGGCTCCTAATTTTAGTGCCTTTGAATTTCTCTGCCTCAAGAAATGCTGCAGGGATTTGGATCTTGCTTTGGGATGCAATTTTGCCTGATGCCAAGCCCAGTGCTTGGCAGAAAGGGGCCTGGCAGGGCGCAGCAGGGAGAGGGAAGCTGGCTAGGTGGCAAACTTGTCCTGTTAACAGAGGGGCACTGAAGGAGCTGGGGTGGTGAGGGTGGCTTATTAAGGGTGGTTTATTTCCCCTGGAGAGTTGTGTTCAGTTCTAGGCTCCTCACTCCAGGAAGGACATTGAGGGGCTGGAGGTGTCTAGAGAAGGGCAATAAGGCTGGAGAAGGGCCTGGAGCCCCTGGGCTAGAGGAGGGCTGAGGGGGCTGGGGGGGTCAGGCTGGAGCAGAGGAGGCTGAGGGAGACCTCCTTGCTCTCTGCAGCTGCCTGCAGGGAGGTTGGGCTGAGGAGGGGGCAGCCTCTGCTCCTTAGTGCCAAGGGACAGGAGCAGAGGCAGTGGTTCCAAGCTGCCCCAGGGGAGGCTCAGGCTGGAATCAGGAAAGATTTCTGCCCTGGCAGGGATCTCAGCCCTGGAATGCTCTGCCCAGGGCAGTGCTGCGCTGCCCAGCCCTGGGGGTGCTCAAGGTGGGCCTGGTGCTTCGGGCCATGGTTTGGTGCTGAGCCTGCAGTGCTGGGTGCAGGGTTGGAGTGGATGAGCCTGGAGGTCTCTCCCAACCATCTCTGTGCAGTGGTCTGCAATTGATGATCCTTCCCTTCTGTCCCACAGCAGAACCTTCCAAGTCCCAGGCGCGGAAGCCCAAGTGCGGGAAGGGCACCCACTGCTCCCGCAACGCCTACATGCTGGTGTACAGGCTGCAGACCAGAGAGAAGTCCCTCACAGTCGAGGTCCCAGGTAAGCCACCTTGGGCCCTGCAGCTCTCTTGGCCTCTCCACCTTGTCCTGGGATGCTCCAGACAGCCCAGGGGTTGCGGAGTCTCCTTCTCTGGAGCTATTCGAGACCCAGGTGGATGTGTTCCTGTGTGATCTGCTCTGGCAGGGGGGTTGGACTGGATGAGCTTTCCAGGTCCCTTCCGGCCCTTCACATTCTGTGATCCTTTACTGTGAGGGTGTTGGAGCAGTCAAATAGGCTGCCCAGAGAGGTTGGGGAGTGTCCTTTGTAGGCTCTCAAAGGCAGCCTGGATGTGTTCCTGCGTGGCCTGCCCTGGGTGACCCTGCTCTGGCAGGGGGATTGAACCCAATGGTCTCTGGAGGTCCCTTCCACCCCCTAACGTTCTGTGATTCTGTTGGGGTTCTGCTCAAAGCCCCTTTTGTGACCACTGCCCATGAGCCCTTAACTAACATTGCCCTGATGATGCCACTCTTGTGCCCACTCACACCTCACTGTCCCTAGGGAGAGACAGAAGTGGTGTGGCCAGCAGGGGCAGGGTAGAAGTCATCCCCCTGAGCTGGGCACTGGTGAGGCCACACCACAAACCCTGGCTTCATTTTGGCCTCCCTACTCCAAGAAGAACATTGAGGGGCCGGAGCAGGGCCAAGAGAAGGGCAGTGAAGATGGTGAAGGGTCTGGAGAACAGGGCTGGGGAGGAGTAGCTGAGGGACCTGAGGGTGTTTAGTTTGGAGAAGAGAAGGCTGAGGGGAGACCTCATTGCTCTCTACAGCTCCCTGGAAGAAGGCTGGAGCCTGGTGGGGTTGGGCTCTCTTCCAAGGACAAGAGGAAATGGCCTCAAGCTGTCCCAAGGGAGGTTTAGGTTGGACATCAGAAGAAACTTCTTCACTGAAAGGGTTCTCAAACCCTGGCCCAAGCTGCCCAGGAAGGTGGTCAAATCCTCATCCCTGGAGGTGTCTCAAGGCTGCAGAGATGTGCTGAGGGCCATGGTTTAGCCCCAGCCTTGGTAGAGTTAGAGAATGGTTGGACTGGATGGTCTGAAAGGGCTTTTTCAACCAAAACAAGCAATAGGACCAGAGGAAATGGCATCAAGTTGCCCCAGGGGAGGTTTAGGTTGGACATGAGGAACAATTTCTTCCTCTTGAGGGTTGTCCAGGCCTGGCCCAGGCTGCCCAGGTGGAGTCCCCATCCCTGGAGGGGTTTCAGAGCTGTGGAGATGTGGTGCTGAGGGCCATGGTTCAGTGGTGCCCTGGCAGTGCTGGGTGAAGGGCTGTACTGGATGACCTTGAAGGTCTCTTCCAACCCAAACAGCTCCATGGTTCTTAGCCAGCAGGACAGGGTGGGCAGGTGTTGGGAGGGAGCCATCCCCCGGGAGCGCTGGGGTGCAGCACAGGCTCCTGCGGCGCTGGCAGCAGCCTGGCTCGGGGTCGGCAGCGGTGCCAGCGCCAGGCTGCAGGTGAAGAGCCTTGACAGCTGCCAGGCTGCTGCTGCCAGGGCTCCAGCTCTGCCATCTGGAGAAGCAGCAGCATGAGAAGCAGAGGGTGGGAGCTGTGCTCTGTCTGGGCACCTTCTCACCCTGCTGTAGCATTCCTGGGGGTGGCAGAGCTGCCTCGGGGCTTGGCCTCTGGCTTTAACGGGGCCTCCTGTGGGTGTGCTGCTCAACTAGCAGCAGTAATTAGGCCTCTGGTGCTGATGTGCATGGAGGTGAGTCCTGATCTTCTGCAGAGCAGGGACGGCAGAGGTGGCAGTCCCCTCTGGATACTGGCTTCAGTTTGGGGCCTCTGTCTCCAAGAAGGGCTGGAGCAGGGCCAGAGAAGGGCAAGGAAGCTGAGGAAGGGTCTGGAGAACAGGGCTGAGGGAGCTGGGTGTGTTCAGCCTGGAGAAGAGGAGGCTGAGAGGGAGACCTCGTTGCTCTCTACAGCTCCCTGAGAGGAAGTTAGAGCATGTGGGACTAGGACAAGAGGAAATGTCCTGAAATTGCCCCAGGGGAGGTTCAGGTTGGCCATGAGGAACAATTTCATTGCTGCAAGAGTGGTCAGGGGTTGGCACAGGCTGCCCAGGGAGGGGGCAGAGACCCCTGGAGGTGTTCAGGAGACCTGTGGCTGTGGTTTGGTGGCCATGGTGGGGGTGGGTTGAAGGTTGCACTGGGTGATTTTAGAGGCCTTTCCCAACCCAAACAATTCTGTGCCTCTGCTCAGGTCAGAGAGGGTCAATCATTCACCTTCCCCCCACCACTGACTAACAGCACTAAACCTTTTCCACCCCCCCACCCCCCCCCAACACCAAACCCCACCCCGCTTTTGGGACTGACTGCTGGTTCCTGCCTGGAATCTTCCTTTCCAGGCTGTTTCCTGAGCTCTCCTGAGCTCCCTTCCCTTCCTACCCCTTCTGCCCCAAACAATAAGCCTGCAGCAGCCTCTCCACCCAGCTCCAGATTCCTGTGCTTCCCTTTGTTTCCCATGGCTGCCTGCCAGGGCCTGGGGAGCGAAGGGCAGCAGTTGAGCCCTGTGGTTGGGGCTGGTTTCATGCAGCTGTAAACTTGAGGCATTTTGCTTTGATGCTGTTTAAAAGAGGCTTTTCCAGGACGCTGGAGAGACCTAACTTGTTTCTGACCTCAGAAAGGAGGGGGCAGGCTGCTTGGTCATTGGGTTTTTGTGCAGGACGTTGTCCCAAGGTGGGTTTGGTGCATTTAAACCTCCCTGGAGCTCTTCAGAGTGCTGCTGAATAGGAAGAGGCTCCATATCAACAGGGCTTTCACCCTCCCTCCTGCCAGCCCTGTGAGGGAAGTGTTTAATCTGCCTGTATTTTTTTCCCCCTTCCCCTGCTGTGCTTTGGTTTATTTGGTTTGGGTTTTTTTTTCCACCAGTGACAGCAAAAATTCCCATTTCCCTCATCTTTCTGAGCTCTCCCTGACTTATCTCCCATCTCCTGAGGGTTTCTTGCCCTTGCTTTTGTGACCTGCTGATCCGTGAGGTCCCTTCCAGCCTGGCGTTCTGGGACCCGCTCGACCCCTCCTCGCTGAGCTCCTGGGGCTGGATGTTGGGAAAGCTTCAGGTGTACCCATGGGGTGAATCCTCTTGCTTCTCCCTGGGAATGCCAGCTCCTTGGCACTGCAGAGCAGCTGCCCCTGGCAGCAGCAGGAGGAGCCTGAGGGAGGGCTGGGAGCGGGCAGCGAGGCGCCAAACCCTGCTGCTCGTCCTGTGCCTGCCAGAGCTCGGCCTGGGCTGGACAGCAGGGAAAGGATCCTCCTGGTGTCACAACCAGCCTGAGCAGAGCACACTGAACTGGGTGGGATGTTGGTCTGCTGGGGGCTTGGAGGCTCTGCAGAGGGAGCTGGCCAGGCTGGATCCACGAGCCAAAGTTGTTTGTAGGGGATTCAAGGAGGCCGAGGGCTGGGTCCCAGGCCCCAGGCTCAGAGCAGGGTGGCTGGAAAGTGCCTGGCAGAGAAGAACCTGGGGCTGCTGGTCTGATGATGAGCCAGCAGTGCACCCAGGTGGTCAAGAAGGCCACCAGCAGCCTGGCCTTTATCAACAGTAGTGTGGGCAGCAGGAGCAGGGCAGGGATTGTGTGCTGGTACTGGGCATTGGTGAGGCCACACCTGGAATCCTGGGTTCAGTACAGGGCTCCAAGAAGAGCATTGAGGGCTGGAGCAGGTCCAGAGAAGGGCAACAAAGCTGGGGAAGGGTCTGGAGAACAGGGCTGGGGAGGAGCAGCTGAGGGAGCTGGGGGTGTTCAGCCTGCAGAAAAGGAGGCTGAAGGAGACCTCATTGCTCTCTACAGCTCCCTGAAAGGAGGTTGGAGCAGCTGGGGCTTGGTCTCTTCTTCCAGGGAACAAGTGGTAGCACAAGGGGAAGTAAACTCAAGTTGCTTCAGGGCAGGGTTAGGTTTGGCATTAGAAGAAACTTCTTCACTGGAAGGGTCCTCAAAGACTGGCCCAGGCTGCTCTGGGAGGGGGTTGAATCCCCACCCCTGGAGGTGCTTAAAAGAGGCAGAGATGTGGTGCTGAGGGCCATGCTTTAGCCCCAGCCTTGGCAGAGTTAGAGGACACAGTCTCAAGCTGTGCCAGGGGAGGTTTGAGCTGGAGGTGAGGAGAAAGTTCTTCCCAGCAAGAGGAATTGGCCCTTGGGATGTGCTGCCCAGGGAGGTGGTGGAGTCCCCATCCCTGGAGGTGTTCAAGAGGGGATTGGATGTGGCACTTGGAGCCATGGTTGAGTTGTCAGGAGGTGTCAGGGATTAGGTCCTAGGTTGGACTTGCTGAGCTCTGAGGTCTTTTCCAGCCTGGCTGATTCTGTGAGCAGCTGCACTGGATGCGCTGGGTGATCGAGTCCCGAGAGGCTGGAGCCAGGCCCTGCTGGGTGCTGCCCAGGGACAGCACAGGGGGCAAGGGGGGAAGCTGAGGCACAGGAAGTTTCACATAAATATGAGGAAAAGGTTTTTCCCTGTGAGGGTGACAGAGCCCTGGAGCAGGCTGCCCAAGGGGGTTGTGGAGTCTCCTCTCTGGAGATCCCCAAAGCTCACCTGGATGTGTTCCTGTGTGACCCGCTGCAGGTGGCCCTGCTCTGGCAGGGGGGTTGGACTGGATGAGCTTTCGAGGTCCCTGCTGTGATTCTGTGATCTGAAAGGTCCTTCCCCACCCAAACAGCTCCATGATCGCCTGGTTTTCCCCTTCTGCCCTCCCAGCTTTCCTGCAGGAGCTGGTGGAGAGAGACAACTGCAAGTTCGAGGAGTGGTGCACCGAGATGGCCGAGATGCGCAAGCAGAGCGTGGCCAGAGGCAAGATCAAGCACGAGGAGGTGAAGGAGCTCTACAAAAGGTTACCTGCTGAAGCTGGTCTGTAAGCCATTGTGGTAGTATTTTGTCATAGACCTTGTTAAGATCAGTCCTGTGTTGTAACTAACCCGAGCCTGAACTCTTTGCCCCAGGCAGAGGAGAGCGCTGGCTGCTGCCGCTGCTCCGTGCATGCTCAGGCTTTGCTTTGCACTCTTTGTTGTTGGTTTCTTTCCTGCCTTAACCTATTTTTCTCCTTTTCTTGCTCATTCTCATAGCCTCTGGCATTGCTAATTCCCTCTTGTTCCTTCCCCAGCAGTCAGGCTCCTCTGTGCTTCCATGCATTGTGACTCTTTTCTTCTGCCTGCTGAGCAGCTCCCGAGTTAGCTGTCAGCAGCGAGGCAGAAGCAGAGGCTGCTCCCAGGGTGCCAGCTCAGGGCGAGTTCAGCAGCTGGTGATCCCAGTTCCTGGGCAGGGAGCAGGGCAGGGAAGGCCTGACCTCCAGCAGAAAGTGGCTTAGTTCATCCCAGCAGTGCTTGGAAGCTTCAGAGTCCCTCAGAGGAGTGCCTGGGGGGAATCCTTTCCTTGTCTCTTGTTGCCTTGGCATGTCTGAGAACCAGGAGTTTTATTCCCCACCTTGTTTTGTCTCTCCTCAAAACAAGCCTGGGGACACTGGCTCTGTCCATCCAGCATGGAGAATGTCCCTGCTCTGTCTGCATGGATTCATAGCGTCCTGGAATGGGTTGGCTTGGAAGAGACCTCAAAGCTCATCCAGTTCCAACCCTCTGCCATGGGCAGGGACACCTCCCACCAGCACAGGCTGCTCAAGGCCTCATCCAGCCTGGCCTTCAACACCTCCAGGCAGGGCACAGCCACAGCCTCCCTGGGCAGCCTGTGCCAGAGTCTCCCCAGCCTCACTCTCAACAATTTCTTCCTCATCTCCAGTCTCAGTCTCCCCTCTCCCAGCTCAGAGCCATTGTTCCTCATCCTGGCACTCCCAGCCCTTGTCCAAAGTCCCTCCCCAGCTCTCCTGGAGCCCCTTCAGTTCCTGGAAGGCTGCTCTGAGGTCTCCCTGGAGCTTTCTCTTCTCCAGGCTGCACAGCCCCAACTCTCCCAGCCTGTCCTCACAGGGGAGGTTCTCCATCTCTCTGATCATGTTTGTGGCCTACTCTGGACCTGCTCCAGGTCCTTCTTGTGTTGAGGGCACCAGAACTGGAGGCAGTGCTGCAGGTGGGGGCAGAGCAGAGCAGGGCACAGGCCAGAATCCCTTCCTTGTCCTGCTGCTCTCCCTGCTCTGGATGTAGCCCAGGACATGGTTGGCCCTCTGCAAGTGACCACTGCTGGCTCCTGGGGAGTTTGTCACCACCTGACACCCCCAAGTCCTTCTCCTCAAGGCTGCTCTAGAACCACTCTTCACCCAGCCTGGGTTTGTGCATGGGACTGCCCTGCCCCAGCTGCAGGACTTTGCACTTGACCTTATTGAACTTCAAGAGGTTGGCTTGAGCTCACCTTTGCAGCCTGTCCAAGCCCCTCTGGGTGGATCCCCTTCTCTCCATCGTGGTGACCAGGCCACACTGGTGCCATCCACACCTAAAACCCTCAGGAGGTTTGTAATTAAAGTGCTGAATTCTGCAGCCTGCTGCACACTTTGCTGTTTAGCCTCTGCCTGTTGCTCAGAGCCAGCAGTGATGTCCAGGTAGCCAAGCTGGACACCCCAGCTCCATCCAGGTCTTGTCTCCTCAGCTTGTGGACCTGGGTTTGCAGGCAGCAGGCACTCAAGTGACACACAGGGAGCTGTCATCCTGCCCAGGTCCTGCAAGTCCCAGTGGTGTTCAAATGTCACCCACCCTTAGCTCAGAGTGCTGGGGGAGGTGTGAACGTGCCATGAGTCACCCTTCAGAAGGAGCAGCCCGCACAGCCCTGCTGGGGTTGCTCTTCCCCTTTAGCTTGCCCTTGGGGTTTCTAACATGACAGAGGGCTGAAGAGCAGAAGCTGCACCTCACAGGTGTGAGTAACATCAGAGAATCATGGAATCATTTTGGGTGGAAGAGACCTTTAAGCTCAACCAGGCCAACCCTTCCCCCAGCCCTGCCAGGGCACCACTGAACCAGGGCCCTCACCACCACAACCCCCTCCGGAGCTGGGGACTGCACCACTGCCCTGGGCAGCCTGGGCCAGGCCTTGACAACCCTTAAAGGGAAGAAATTGCTCCTTGTGTCCAAACTAAACCTCACCTGGGGCAACCTGAGGCCATTTCCTCTTGTCCTATGGCTTCTTCCTTGGTTGGAAAATGCCTTTAAGAGCATTGAGTCCAATGCATTGAGTCCAGTATCTAACTGCTATGTCTGGGACTAACCCCTGGCCCTCAGCACCACATCTCTGCCTCTTTGAAACACTTCCAGGGTGAGGATTCAACCAGCTCCCTGGGCAGCCTGGGCCAGGGCTTGAGAACCCTTTCAATGAAGAAGTTTCTTCTAGTATCTAACCTAAACCTCCCCTGGGGCAACTTGAGGCCATTTCCTCTTGCCCTGTCCCTTGAAAGAGGAGTCCAGCCCGCTCCTGCCTCCCTTCAGGGAGCTGTAGAGAGCAGTGAGGTCTCTCCTCTCAGCCTCCTGAACGAACCCAGGTCCCTCAGCCCCTTCTGAGGGAGCAGGACCTGTTCTCCAGACCCCTCACCAGCTTCCTTGCACCTCCTGCAGCACCTGACTAAAGCTCCTCCGTCTGAGTTTGAAGCCGGCAGGCCCCGAGGGCTGCCCCGCGGTCCCCCCGCCGGCCGCCGCCGCTCGCTGGCAGGGCTGGAGGCAGCGCTGCTGCAGGTGGCATCCCAGAGGAGCCGGTGGCTCTCTCTGCAGCTGTGCAGCCACGTTTTGCTGCCAGCTCTGTGCGGCCCGCCCCAGAAAACAAGGCAGCTTTCCGGGGGAGGCAGCTTTCATCCCAAAGCGGCAAACCCTTCCTGACAGCATCACAGCGCTCTGGGGTCAGGGCCCTGCGCCTCCGCTGCCTTGCGTAAGAGGCAAACCCTGCTGCTTGCTGCTGCACAGCACAGGGGGCTTGGAAGCCCCGCTTTGCACTGAGGGCAAAAACATCTTGCCCCTGAAGACCAAAAATCTCTTCCCTGAAGCCCCACGTTGCACTGAGGCCAAAAATCTTCCCCCTGAAGCCCCACTTTGCCCTGAGGCCAAAAATCTTTCCCCTGAAGACAAAAATCTTTGCCCTGCAGCCCCACTGTGCAGAGAGCCAAAAATCTTTCCCCTGAAGGCCAAAAATCTTTCCCCTGAAGGCCAAAAATCTTTCCCCTGAAGCCCCACTGTGCACAGAAGGCCAAAACTCTTTCCCCTGAAGGCCAAAAATCTCTTCCCTGAAGCCCCACTGTCCACAGAAGGCCAAAAATCTTTCCCCTGAAGACCAAAAATCTCTTCCCTGAAGCCAAAAACGTTGCCCTGAGGCCAAAAATCTTCCCCCTGAAGCCCCACTTTGCCCTGAGGCCAAAAGTCTTCCCCTGAAGGCCAAAAATCTTTGCCCTGAAGCCCCACTGTGCTCAGAAGGCCAAAACTCTTCCCCCTGAAGACCAAAAATCACTTCCCTGAAGCCCCACTTTGTACTGAGGACAGAAAAAAACTTTCCCCTGAAGCCCCACTGTGCACAGAAGCAAAAAATCTTTCCCCTGAAGGCCAAAAAGTCTTTGCCCTGAGGACAAAAAATCTTCCCCTGAAGCCCCATCTTTGCCCTGAGGACAAAAATCTTTCCCCTGAAGGCCAAAAATCTTTCCCCTGAAGACAAAAATCTTTCCCCTGAAGCCAAAAATCTTTCCACAGAAGGCCAAAAATCTTTCCCCTGAAGACAAAAATCTTTCCCCTGAAGCCAAAAATCCACTGTGCAAAAACAGAGGCCAAAAATCTTTCCCCTGAAGACCAAAAATCTTCTTTCCCCTGAAGGCCAAAAATCTTTCCCCTGAAAAAATCTTTCCCCTGAAGGCCAAAAATCTTTCCCCTGAAGCCAAAAATCTTTCCCCTGAAGGCAAAAATCTTTCCCCTGAAGCCAAAAATCTTTCCCCTGAAGGACCAATAATCTTTCCCCTGAAGGCCAAAAATATTTCCCCTGAGGACCAATAATCTTTCCCCTGAAGACCAAAAATCTTTCCCCTGAAGCCAAAAATCTTTCCCCTGAAGCCAAAAATCTTTCCCCTGAAGACCAAAAATCTTTGCCCTGAGGACCAAAAATCTTTCCACTGAAGCCCAAAAATCTTTCCCCTGAAGCCAAAAATGTTTCCCCTGAAGCCAAAAATCTTTCCCCTGAGGACCAAAAATCTTTCCCCTGAGGACCAAAAATCTTTCCCCTGAGGACCAAAAATCTTTCCCCTGAAGACCAAAAATCTTTGCCCTGCAGCCCCACTGTGCAAAGAAGGCCAAAAAATCTTTTCCCTGAGGCCAAAAATGTTTCCCCTGAAGGCCACTTTGCACAGAAGACAAAAATCTTTTCCCTGCAGCTTCTCTCTTGCTCCTTGTGCAAAGCACCGAGGATTTGTGTTTGATGACTGTGTCTAGCACCTCCCTTTCCCCTCTGTTTCAGAGCTGCTTTCCTCTGGTCAGCAGAAGGGGTTAACTTCCTCTTGATTTCCCAGTTGGGGAGTCATTAAGGTTGGAGAAGATCTCCAAGGTCACAGAGTCCAACCATCTGAGGTCATGGAATCCAACCATCTGAGGTCATGGAATGCTAGAACTGGTTGGGTTGGAAAAGACCTCTAGGATCAGCAAACCCTCCCAGCAGCAGAAGGGGTTAATTTCCTCCTAATTTCCCAAGCAGAGAATCATTAAGGTTGGAAAAGATCTCCAAGGTCATGGAGTCCAACCATTAGGTCATGGAATCCTGGAACTGTTTGAGTTGGAAAGGCCTCTCAGACCCAAGAAGTCCAGCCTTCAACCCAACACCACCGTGGCCACAGGTTTCTTGAGCACCTCCAGGGATGGGGCCTCCACCACCTGCCTGGGCTGGTGGGAGGTGTCCCTGCCCACGGCAGGGGGTTGGGACTGGCTGAAGGGGGCTCCAAGAAAGCTGGGGAGGGACTTGATGTCAGGGAGTGATAGGACTGGGGGGAAATGGAACAAAACTAGAAATGGGGAGAATCTGATTGGGTGTTAGGAAGAAATTCTTCACCATCTGGGTGGGGAGACTCTGGCACAGGTTGCTCAGGGAGGCTGTGGCTTCCCCCTCCCTGGAGGTGTTCAAGGCCAGGCTGGATGAGGCCTTGAGCAACCTGGGCTGGTGGGAGGTGATCCTGCCCACGGCAGGGGGTTGGGACTGGACCCTAATGAAGGTCCCTTCCATCCCAACCCATTCTATGGATCTATGAACCCTTCCCCTTTCCTCAGGTGCCCTGCAGGAAGGCTTTAGCATGCTGGAAGCCCTCCTTGGAGCTCTCCCTCCTCGCAGATCCATGGCTTGAGTTCGGGTTGCCTCCTGGCTCTCTCCTCTTGTTAATTTGACATAACTTCTGTCTCCTCACTGCCACACAGAGCTGGGGAATTGGGAAGCTCTGTCAGCTGTCTGGAAGCTTGTACCAGCGAGATTTGATCAGCAGTGGCAGTTTGTTCGACTTTGAATGTCCCTTTTGGTGGCAGAGGTGCTTGCACGACGCCATCCGCTGCCCGGTGCCAGCGGCCTCGCTCCTCTCTGTGCTTTCCTCCCTGCCAGGCTCCCCCTACGACTTCATCTCCTGGAGTGGCTGCAGAAGTGGCTGGATGAGTCCACTCCCCCCAAACCCATCGACAACACAGCCTGCCTGTGCTCCCACGGGAAGCTGCACCCAGACAAGATCTCCATCATGAAGAGGATCTCCGAGTACGTGGCAGACTTCTTCTACCGCCGATACGGAGGAGGGCCCCGGCTGAACGGTACGGAGGGGCCTGGGGGATGGCTCGCCTTGCAAGGGACCTCAGAGATCATCTGCTCCAACTCCCCTGCCAGGGACACCTCCCAGCTGGAACTGATTGCTCAAGGCCTCATCCAACCTGGCCTTGAACACCCGCAGGGAGGGGGCAGCCACAGTCTCCCTGGGCAGCCTGTGCCAGAGTCTCCCCACCCTCACTCCCAAGAATTTCTTCCTCATCTCCAGTCTCAGTCTCCCCTCCTCTAGCTCAAAGCCATTGTCCTCATCCTGGCACTCCCAGCCCTTGTCAAACGGTCCTCCCCAGCTTTCCTGGAGCCCCTTCAGGTACTGGAAGGTTTCTCTAAGGTCTCCCTAGAGCCTTCTCTTCTCCAGGCTGAACAGCCCCAGTTCTCCCATCCATAACTGCTCTGTGCCAGAGTCTCACCACCCTCAGACTGAAGAACTTCTTTCTCAGCTCCATTCTAACCCTGCTCTCCCTCAGCTTCAAACCACTCCCCCTTGGCCTGTCTCTAGACACCCTCATGAGAAGTCCCTCTGCAGCCCTCCTGTAGGATCCCTTCAGCTATTGGAAGGCAGCTCTGAGGTCCCCCTGGAGTCTTCTCCTCTCCAGGCTCTCTCTCAGTCACCTTCACGTGTGCTGAACATACTTGAGAGCCTTGTTCTGATCCCAGCCCTGTTTTGAGTCATCCTTCATCATCACCTCCCCAGGGAGGTGGTTGAATCCCCATCTCTGGGGGTGGCTGAAAGGGGCAGAGATGTGGTGCTGAGGGCCATGGTTTAGCACCAGCTGGGGAGTGGTTGGCCTCAATGATCTTAAAGGTCTTCTCCAACCAAAATGATTCTGTGACTCTGGTCATACCTTTGTTTCTGCCTGTAGCTTTTGTGCTGCTCTGTTCTTTCTGTTCCAAATGTTCTGAAATGTGTCAGAAACAGTATGGTCAGCAGCTCCAGGGCAGGGATTGTCCCCCTTGTATTGGCCACTGGTGGGGCCACTCCTTGAATCCTGGACTCAGTTTTGGGCCAAGAAGGACATTGAGGGGATGGAGCAGGTCCGGGGAAGGGTCTAGAGAAGAGGGCTGGGGAGGAGCAGCTGAGGGACGTGTGGCTGTTGAGCCTGGAGAAGAGGAGGCTGAGAGGAGACCTCATTGCTCTCTGCAGCTCCCTGAAAGGAGGTTAGAACCAGGTGGAGGTTGGTCTCTTCTCCCAAGGAAGAAGCCATAGGACAAAGGGAAACAGCCTCAAGTTGCCCCAGGGGAGGTTTAGGTTGGACATGAGGAACAATTTCCTCCCCTTGAGGGTTGTCCAGGCCTGGCAGTGGTGCAGTCCCCAGCCCTGGAGGGGTTTCAAAGCCCTGAAGAGGTGGTGCTGAGGGCCATGGTTCAGTGGTGGCCTGGCGGTGCTGGGGTGAGGGTTGGACTGGATGAGCTTCAAGGTCTCTTCCAAGCCAAACAAGCTTGTGACTCTCTCAGCAGTGCAGCAGCTGCAGTCAGCCTGAGTGCAGAGTGTGCTTCACAGCCAAGCTCTGCTCTGAGAGGAGCTCTGTGTGGAGGGATTCCTGAGAGATTCCCTGCTGCACCTGGCTTAGAAACCATGAAGCTGGGAAGGTTTTATGAAGTCCAGAAAACAGCAAAAGGTGCCCTTGGAACCTCCCAGGCTCCTCACAATGCTTTGTGCTGCCTTGCAGCACCTGCAGCTCCCCTGGGCAGGGTTTGGGAGGGCGTGTGGATCCCTGCCTGTGCCAAGAGAATCATAGGGTCAGCAAGGTTGGGAAAGACCTCAGAGATCATCAGGTCCAGCCTGTCCTTGAGTGTCCTCCACCTCCAGCCTGTCCTGAGCTGCCTCAGCCCAGGGAGCACGGCTCTCTCAGCCTGGCTTGCACACGTTTGCCACACGCTTTGGTTTTTGGGGTCAGCCCAGCCCCTGCAGTCTTTGGGCATCCTTCCTCCAGCCCCAGGCTGAGTTTCTCTTCTAAAGGAGCCTGATGACTCCCACTGAGCCCAAATTAGCTCAGCTCCTTCTAGGAGCTTCCAGGAAGGAGCAGCAGCAGCAGCAGGGCTGGCTGTGACGCAGGCAGCCTTTGTGGGGAAAAGCAGGGCAGCCTTTATTAGTCAACTGGAAGATCACCCACAGGGTTTGTTGTTGGGGGATGGATGGAGGCAGGGAGTGAGGGCTGGCTGCCTGGGTGTGCTGGCTTCTCCCTGGATGCTACCCCAGAAACAAATCCGTGGCTCCCACTCCTCTTGGTCCAGTGTAGCTGTGGAAGGTTTGGGGTTTCCCCTGGGTTTAACTGGCAAAGTGCCCCCCCAGGGAGGTTTTCTTTTGCCTTGCATGTCCCAGAGGCACAGAACCACCCAGCTGGGAGAAATCTTAAGATCATTGAGTCCAACCATAACCTACCCTAGGATCATCGAATGGGTTGGGTTGGAAGGGACCTCCAAAGCTCATCCAGTCCAACTCCCCAGCAGCCAGCAGAATCACAGAATCAACCAGGCTGGAAAAGACCTCAGAGATCAACCTATCACCCAGCACCTCCTGACAACTAAACCATGGCTCCAAGTACCACATCCAAGCCTTTTTTGGACACCTCCAGGGATGGGGACTCCACCACCTCCCTGGGCAGCACATTCCAGTGGCCAATTCCTCTGTCTGGGAAGAACTTTCTCCTGGCATCAACCCTAAACTTTCCCCCTGGGGCAGCTTGAGACTGTGCAGGGGCATCTTCCACTAGATGAGGAGGCAAAGGGTAAGGGTAGGATAGGGTAGGATAAGATAGGGTAGGGTAGGGTAGGGTAGGATAGGATAGGATAGGACAGGATAGGATAGGATAGGATAGGATAGGATAGGATAGGATAGGATAGGATAGGATAGGATAGGATAGGATAGGATAGGATAGAATGGATAGAATGGAATGGAATGGAATGGAATGGAATGGAAATGGAATAGAATTAACCAGGTTGGAAGAGGTCTTTGAGATCATTGACTCCAACCTATCACCCAACACCATCTAATCAAGGACCCCATCCAGTCTCTTCCTGAACACCTCCAGGGATGGTGACTCCACCACCTCCCTGGGCAGCACATTCCCATGGCCAATCTCTCTTTCTAGGAAGAATTTCTTCCTAGCATCCAGCCTGAACCTCCCTGGCACAGCTTCAGACTGGGTCCTCTTGTTCTGGTCCCCCTTCTCCAGGAGGATGCTGCCTCACTTCCCCCCAGCCTCTCCCCCTCCCTTTCTCCTCTGGTTAATTAGAAGGAAAGAGAACAGGAGAGATGTTAAGAGAGATTGTTAGTTAGCTCAGAGTGTTGCTCAGAAGGCAGTATGCTTATCTCAAGTTGTGCTGGTAAGAGGTCTCTCTGTCCAGGAGCCCCCAGCAAGCCAGCAGGAAGACAGAGTGAGAGCAGAATGCAAGATGTTGCTGTGGGACATCTCACATCTGAGCAATGAAATTCATTTAGAACAAGCTTTTGGCTTTCCTTTTCACAAAGGCACAGCCTGAAGCTGTCACACCTGCCCAGCCTCTCCTTGAGTGTCTCCTGGGATGGGCCCCACCCCCTCCCTGGGCAACCTGCTGCAGTGTTCCAGCAGCCTCCTGCTGCAGAACTTGTTCCTCACATCCCATCTCAATCTGCTCTGCTCTGGTTTGAAGCCATTGTCCCTGGGCTTGTCCTTGCAGGCCTTTGCAAACAGTCCCTCTGCAGCCTTCTTGTAGCTCCTTCAGGTACTGGAAGGGTGCTCTAAGGCCTCCCTGGAGCCTCCTCCAAGAGAAGACCCAAGAGAAGGCTCCAGGGAGACCTTAGAGAACCTGAAAGGGCTCCAGGAGAGAAGGGGATTCTGCCCCCTGTATTCTGCTCTGCTCAGACCCCACCTGCAGCTCTGCCTCCAGTGCTGGTGCCCTCAACACAAGAAGGACCTGGAGCTGCTGCAGCTGGTCCAGAGGAGGCCAGAAGATGATCAGAGGGCTGGAGAACCTCCCCTATGGGGACAGGCTGGGAGAGTTGGGGCTGTGCAGCCTGGAGAAGAGAAGACTCCAGGGAGACCTCAGAGCAGCCTTCCAGGACCTGAAGGGACTCCAGGAGAGCTGGGGAGGGACTTCAGACAAGGGCTGGGAGTGCCAGGACAAGGGACAATGGCTTTGAGCTGGGAGAGGAGAGTCTGAGACTGGAGAAGAGGAAGAAATTGTTGGCAGTGAGGCTGGGGAGACTCTGGCACAGGCTGCCCTGGGAGGCTGTGGCTGCCCCCAGCCTGGAGGTGTCGAAGGCCAGGCTGGATGAGGCCTTGAGCAGCCTGGGCTGGTGGGAGGTGTCCCTGCCCATGGGGCTGCCCATGGCACTGGATGAGCTTTGAGGTCCTTTTCAACCCAACCCATTCTGTGGCTCTCAGCTGCACCTGCACTAAACCCTGTTCCCTTTTCCCTCCCCTCAGTCAAGGCACTTTGCAAGGAGTGTGTGGTGGAGAGGTGTCGAATCCTGCGCCTGAAAACCAACTGAACGAGGACTACAAAGCTGTCACCAACCTGCTGAAGGTGACAGTCAAGGGGTAAGGCAGTCCTGGGGCCTTCAAGCCTTGTCACAGATGGTTTTAGAGGTCCTTCCTCTAAATGGGCTGAGGGGAGGCCTCATTGCTCTCTCTACAGCTCCCTGAGAGGAGGTTGGAGTGAGGTAAGGGTTGGGCTCTTCTCTCCCTAGTCTCAGGTGATAGAAGGAAAGGAAATGGCCTGAAATGGTGCCAGGGGAGGGTTAGGTTGGCCATGAGGAGCAACTTCTTTGCTGCAAGAGTGCTCAGGGGTTGGCACAGGCTGCCCAGGGAGGTGGTGGAGTCCCCATCCCTGGAGGTGCTCAAGAAACCTGTGGCCATGGCACCTGGGGCCAGGGTTTGGTGCCCATGGAGGTGTTGGGTTGCTGGTTGGACTGGGTGGACTTAGAGGCCTTTCCCAACCAGATCAGTTCTGTGATTCCTCAAGATTTTGCTGTTTGGGCTGCAGAGGAGGATGTTGGAGTTTGAAACTGATGTTGCTGCTGTTCCTCTCTCTCTGCAGGAGTGATGGCTTCTGGGTTGGGAAGGCCTCCCTGAGGAGCTGGCGCCAGCTGGCTCTGGAGCAGCTGAATGAGCAGGACGAGGACACAGAGCACAGCAACGGCAAAGTGAATGGCAACACCCCAAGCAAAGGTAGCTCTGCTGCTGGGGACACCCTCCTGCTGTGACTGCCACCCAGCAAGGCACCTCAGGGCTTCCTGTAGTTGGTTTGCTTCCATTGTGTGGGTAGGGAGGGAGGGGTGATAGAGCGAATGGGAAGCTGCTTCGTTTCACAGATTGCATTGGGGTGGAAGGGAGCCTCAAAGGGCATCCTGGCCACCCCCTGCAGGCAGCAAGGACACCTCCAGCTAGAGCAGGCTGCACAGCAAGGCTGAGCTTTAATGCCTCCAGGGATGGGGCCTCAACCACCTCCCTGGGCAACCTGTGCCAGTGTCTCACCAGCCTCACTGTGCAGAACTCCCTCCTGATGTCCAACCTAACTCTGCCCTGCTCCAGTTTCAAACCACTGCCCCTCAGCCTATCCCCACAGTTCCTTCTGAGCAGTCCCTCCCCAGCCTGCCTGCAGCTCCCCTGCAGATATTGAAATGCAGCTCTGAGCTCTCCCTGGAGCCTTCTCTTCTCCAGCCTGAACAGCCCCAACTCTCCCAGCCTGCCCCATAGGGGAGGTTCTGCAGCCCTCTGACTGTCTTTGTGGCCTCCTCTGGACCCTCTCCATCAGCTCCAGGTCTCTCTTACGTTGTGGTCCCCAGAGCTGGCCCCAGCCCTGCAGGTGAGGTCTGAGAGAGCAGAGCAGAGGGGCAGGATCCTCTCTCTCCAGCTCTGGCCACACTGCTCTGGATGCAGCCCAGGCTGCCCTTGGCCTCCTGTGCTGCCAGTGCCCATTGCTGGCTCCTGTCCAGGCTCTCACTCCCAGCACCTTCTCTGCAGGGCTGCTCTCAACCTCATCATCCCCCAGCCTGGATTAATACTGAGGGTTGCCCCAACCCAGGGGCAGGACCTTGCACTTACTGAGCTTCATGAGGTTCTCCTCAGCCCTCCTCTCCAGGTCCCTCAGAGCTTCTTACCTTGCTGAGCTTCAGCAGAGCTGGGTGACCTCCGTTACCCAAGCAGATGAGGCAATAAGTACTTGTACAGGACACAATCTTCTCTGCTTCTCTCTGAAGGAGACACCACAGGGGAGGAAGCAGCAGGAAAATGCCCCCTGGGGAAGGGATGAAGATGTTTGTTGGGAAGCTCTGTGGATGAAGCAGGGCAGCTGGTGGAGCAGCACTGGAAAAACACAGCCTAGGGGGAAAAAAGTCCTGAGCTGAGCTCTCTTCTGTGCCCACAGAATGAATCTGTGAGGGGTTTTTAGTTTTAGAATAGAATAGAATAGAATTAAGCAGGTTGGAAGAGACCTTTGTCCTACTCTTTGAACCTTGGGAATTAGGGAATTTATTGAGCTTTTCATTTCATAACAGGGGGCAAGAAGTGTGTCTGGCTGAAGCAAAAGCTCTGGGGAGACCTTCTAGTGGCCTTCCAGGAAAGCTGGGGGGGGGACTTTGGACAAGGGCTGGGAGTACCAGGATGAGAGGGAATGGATTGAAGATGGAAGATGAGGAAGAGACTGGAGATGAGGAAGAAATTCTTTAGAGTGAAGATGGTGAAACACTGCAACGGGTCACCCAGGGAGGCTGTGGCTGCCCCCTCCCTGGAGGTGTTCAAGGCCAGGCTGGATGAAGCCTTGAGCAACCTGGGCTGGTAGGAGGTGTCCCTGCCCATGGCAGGGGTTGGCTGAGCTTTGAGGTCCCTTCCAACCCAACCCATTTTAGGCTTCTGTGAGTCTCTGGCAGTGGAGATGCTGAGCTGACAGCATTGGGCTTGGGCTGGAAGGCTCTGAGGTCACCACAGCCCTCCCGATGTTATCTGTAAGCTATTGGTGGAGCATCCATGGAAAGAAAGGTCCTCTCATTCCTTGGTGGACCTCTCCTCTGAGTTACCACCCCACATTGCTGGGTGGTGAGCTTGGTTTTGCAGCGGGTCCCAGCTGCCAGCAGTCGCTGTGAGCGGCTCGGGAGCCGGGCTGCTCCCTGGAGACTCTGACGGAGGCACTGCCGTGCCCACGGTGCTCCAGCTCAGTGGCCACTGCTTCTGTCTGTGCTTCTGAACTGTAATTTATAGTTACTGTAGGGCTTCCCAAGCCCCTGGCAGGCTTCCCCTCCCTTGTGGGGCAGCATCTGGTTTAGATCAGCGTCCCCAAGGCAGCGAGTGGACTCCTATTTTGCCAGGGAGGTTTCTGCTCCCCGCGCTCTTACCTCGCCTTTTGTGTTTAGGTCGAGCTGGAGATCTCTGGGAGCCCTGAACCCCTGTGGTGGTTTATCTGCAACAAATGTGGCCTCTGTAATCTCACAAAGGCCCAGCTTGTGCTGCCTGCACTTCAAAGCACTCCTACAGTGGCCTGTGGGCTGTAATCCTGCCCGCCCAGAGGCCAAGGCATTTGAGAGGAACAGATTCCCTCCCAACATCTCCCTTGGGCCCAGGGTTTTGCTGAGCTTTTGAAAGGCAGCCACACTCCTTGCTCCCCCAAAGCTTTCCCTTCCCTTGGCAGGGGATTTGCTCTCTGCAAGCTTCTTGATTCCTTCCTTGGGCTTGGGTTTGTTGCTGTGGTTTTTGTTGGCGTTGTTTTATTTTGTCTAATTAGATGAATCAAATGAAGAGAAGAGAGAGGAGGAAGAGGAGTTAAATTTTAATGAAGACATCGTGTGCCCACATGGTGAGTCCCTCTGGGGGCTGCAGCTGAATGTGGCTGTTGTTGCCCACTGTGCTCTGGGCACTGACCTCAGAGCCCTTTGCTCCCTCTCAGGCCACCACAAGTAGTCGCTGAGGGAAATGGGCTTCGTTCTCCTTGGCTTGGGGTTTCTTCTCAGCAGCCTTGGAGCTTTTGTTTGTAAGCACTACCTCAGCAGGCCTGAAAGCTGGAATGCTCTGGGAGATGCTGGGGCTGTGGATTGGGAGCAGCTCTTCCCCTCCTTAACAAATCAGGGAATTGTTTGGGTTAGAAGGGAGCTTGAGGATCATGGACTCCAACCCTCAGCACTGCCAGGGCACCACTCAGCCATGGCCCTCAGCACCACACCTCCACAGCTTTGAGACCCTCCAGGGATGGGGACTCCCCACTGCCCTGGGCAGCCTGGGCCAGGCCTTGACAGCACTTTTGGTGAAGAATTTTCTTCTGATATCCAACCTAAACCTCCCCTGGGGCAGCTTGAGGCTGTTTCTCTTTGGGAGGCTGTTGGGCTGCTTGAGCATCAGGGCAACTAAGAGGGCAAAGCAGCTGGCTGGGGGAGAGCTGGGAGATGTTGCTGCAGGTCCTCACAGCCCAGTTGCTCCCCAGAGCACACAGTCTGCCCTGTCCAGATTTTGAGGTGCTCAGAGCAGGGCCTTGAAGCTGTCTGGGATGAAGCAGTGGTGAGTTTGTGTGCCATGGAGTCACAGAATGGTTGGGAAAGACCTTTTGGGAGAGAATCCCAGAATTGTTTGGGTTGGAAGAGACCTTCAAAGTCCTCAAATCCAACCCTTTCCCTGAACCAGGGCCCAGCACCACCTCTCCAGGGCACCCCTCCAGGGCTGGGGACTGCACCAAGCCAGGACAGCAAAGGGAAGAAATTGTTCCTCAGTCCAACCAACCTCTCCATTTCCTCTTGGGCTTCCTTGAAAGGTGGCTGCAGCCTCCTTTCAGTGAGCATCCAGTGTCCCCTCAGCCTCCTTTGCTCATTCTCCCTCCCCAGGAGCAGCAGTTTCCCAGGGCACAGGGTTAGTCTGCAGCTTGGTAAATGGAGTCCCCAGCCAGGAGGGGTAGAACAGGCCCAGGGCCCTCTCTGGCCTCCGCCCTTCTCTGTGCCACCCCCTGTGTGCCCTGCTGTGGGGTTTGTGAGCTTGCAGTAAAGGACAGAATTGTCCTCTTTGGCACTTGAGGCCATCAGGTGGTGACCTGGTGCTAACTTGTTGAAAGCAGGAGGAGAGGAGCTGTAAATCTAGGTGGGAGCTGATCCTTCATTCCAGCCAAGGGGAGGAACAGGCAGGGTATCGATTCCCCAACCTGCTGTGCTGTGGTGTCCCTTTACATCAGGTGGTGACCTGGTGCTAACTGTTCCTAAGTGATTCCTCCACAGCCTTCCCTACCCTAAAGCCTCCTCCCTCCCTCCCTCCCTCCCCTCCCTCCTCTCCCCCTCCCTCCTCTCCCTCCTCTCCCTCCTCTCCCTCCTCTCCCTCCTCTCCCTCCTCTCCCTCCCTCCCTCCTCTCCCTCTCCCTCCCTCCTCTCCCTCCTCTCCCTTCTCTCCCTCCTCTCCCTCCCTCTCCCTCCTCTCCCTCCTCTCTCTCCTCCCTCCCTCCCTCTCTCCCTCCCTCCCTTCTCTCTCTCCCTCCCTTCTCTCCCTCCCTCCCTTCTCTCCCTCCCTCCCTCCTCTCCCTCCCTCCCTTCTCTCCCTCCCTTCTCTCCCTCCCTCCCTTCTCTCCCTCCCTCCCTTCTCTCCCTCCCTCCCTTTCTCTCCCTCCCTCCCTCTCTCTCCCTTCTCTCCCTTCTTCCCTCTCTCCCTTCTCTCTCTCCTTCTCTCCCTTCTCTCCCTTCTCTCCTTCTCTCCCTTCTCTCCCTTCTCTCCCTTCTCTCCCTTCTCTCCCTTCTCTCCCTTCTCTCCCTTCCCTCCCTTCCCTCCCTTCTTCCCTCCCTTCCCTCCCTTCCTCCCTTCTCTCCCTTCTCTCCCTCCCTTCCCTCCCTTCTCTCCCTCCCCCTCCCTTCTCTCCCTCCCTCCCCCTCCCTTCTCTCCCTCCTCCCTTCTCCCCCTCTCCTTCTCTCCTCCCTCTCCCTTCTTCCCTCCCCTCTTCCCTCCCTCCTTCCCTCCCTCCCTCCCTCCCTCTTCCCTCCCTTCCCTCCCTCCTCTCCCTCCCTTCCCTTCCCTCCCTTCTTCCCTCCCTCCCTCCCCCTCCCTCCTTCCCTCCCTTCCCTCCCTTCTTCCCTTCCCTCCCTTCCCTCCCTTCTTCCCTCCCTCCCTCCTTCCCTCCCTTCTTCCCTCCCTTCCTCCCTCCCTTCCTCCCTCCCCCCTTCTCTCTCCCCCCTTTGTTATTATTTCTTTACCTCTCTCTCTCCCCCACTTCTCTCTGTTCTACTGAGCTCCCCTTTGCAGGCCCCAGTTTCCCTGCCAGGCATGCTCCATCTTGTTCCAAGAGAGGTGCCCTAAATGAGCAGCACAGCTCCTGGCCATGGGGGCTAGTGCAGGATGTGGAGTCAAACCTGAGGGGTTTGGTAAAGCCTGGGTTTAAAGCAGCTGCTGGGAGCACTGAGCTGCTTTCCAGAGCCTCTCACACCGTGTCCCAGCCCTTTCAGGCCGCTGCTGTGAAACAAGAGCAGGCAGCCTGGTGCTGAGGCATTCTCTGTGGCCAGACATGGTGAAAACAGGCCAGCAGGCCCCTGCAAATCCTGTGCTGCTGAATCACTGCTTGATCTCTGCCTTTGGGTCACATCCCAAGCAATGCTGATTAAATCTGGGGGCAGATGGCAGCCCTTGGAGCCAGCCTCCCATTGCTGCCTCCAAGCAACCTTCCCACCTTGAGAATTCCCCTCTGGAGCCTATCAGCCAAGCTAGAGCCCGGGCACTGCAGCCTTCCCTTTGCCGTGGAGGAGGAAGTGGCTGCTGCCATGGGAAGGCTCTGGATGAGCCAGCCCTGTGCCTGTGAGGTCTGGCCGGCCTCCAGCGGTGCCAGCCAGGCATCCCTGCAGGAGTCCCTCGGCCTCTCTGCTGCAGTTCCTCCCTCCCTGCTCAGGAGCTGCCTGACCTCAGCCAGGAATTCAAAGCCCTTTGATGTCAGTGCCCAAAAGGTGTCCCCTGGCCCGCAGGAGGGGGAAGCAGGGGCGGCAGCAGCTCGGATCCTCTCCTCCCAGATGGCCGAGCGCTCTCCCCGCGCGCCCCCGCTCCCGCCGCCTTGCTCCGCGGCCTAGTAATCTGTTTTCATTAATCACAAGATGTCAAGGCACTTATTTGTACAAGCCCCCCCCCCCCTCCCCAGGCCTTGCTGGCTCTGGAAAGCAGCCTGGCCCTGCCTCCTCATATGGTGAAGCTGGGCCACTTGGCTGGGTTGGCTGAGGCACAAGTGGCCAAGTGCTTGCCGGGAAGCGGCTCCGCTCGACCTTTGTTTACTGGAGGGAAGAGCAGGAGGGGAGCCATTGCTATTTTTTCCTTCTCAGGGCTGGCAGAGCTTCAGGCCTGGCTGCAGGGGGCTGAGGAGCTGCTTGTCATGCTAAAGAGCTGCCAGAGGGTGGGGAGGAAGGAGCCTTTCCTCCTCATCTTCTTGCTGTAGCTCCTCGGGATGTAGAAATGCAGCCAGGGAAGGATCCTGCCCCTGGCTGGCCGCCCTCAGCGCCGCCGCTGTTTGCTTCCCTCTTGCTGGTGGAACCCATGGTGAAGGCCAGCAGTGATCCTGGGCTGGATCAGCAAGAGTGTGGCCACCAGGTCCAGGGAAGTGATTGTCCCCTGTACTCAGCACTGCTGAGGTCACAGCTCGAGTACTGAGTGTGGGCTTGGTGCTGGAGCAGGTCCAGAGAAGGGTCTGGAGAGCAGGGCTGGGGAGGAGCAGCTGAGGGAGCTGGGGGTGTTCAGCCTGGAGGAGCCTGAGGGAAGACCTCATTGCTCACTACAGCTCCCTGAAAGGAGGTTAGAGCCAGGTGGGGCTTGATCTCCAAAGGAACAAGTGACAGGACGAGAAGTGGCCTCAGGTTGCCCCAGGGGAGGTTCAGGTTGGAGATTAGAAGAAACTTCTTCATTTCAAGCCTGGCCCAGGCTTGAGTCCCCATCCCTGGAGGTGCTTAAAAGAGGCAGAAATGTGGTGCTGAGGGCCATGGTTCAGCCCCAGCCTTGGTGGAGTTAGAGAGTGGTTAGACTCGGTGACCTCAAAGATCTTCTCCAGCCCAGACAAGTCCATGGTTGTCTGTCCCCAGCCTGCTGCAGTGCCTGTTCCCAGCCCTGTGACCCCACACAGCTCAGCCATGCCTTGACTTCCCAGCTGCTGTCCCACAGGGACCTGTGGCTGTCTGAGGGGAGAGACCCTTGGTGACTAGCAAGCCCTGTCAGCTTCTCCTTCTTTCCCAAGCTTTGTTTGTCTTCTGGAGCCCATGTGCTGGTGTGGACATGTGTGACCACAAGCTGGAGCAGGACCTCTTTGCTGTGGCTGTCACTGCAGGGGCAAATGGGTCATGCTGAGCCCTTCTTTGGGAGGCTATTGGGCTGCTTGAGCATCAGGGGAACCAAGAGGGCAAAGCAGCTGGCTGGGGGAGAGCTGGGAGATGTTGCTGCAGGTCCTCACAGCCCAGTTGCTCCCCAGAGCACACAGTCTGCCCTGTCCAGATTTTGAGGTGCTCAGAGCAGGGCCTTGAAGCTGTCTGGGATGAAGCAGTGGTGAGTTTGTGTGCCATGGAGTCACAGAATGGTTGGGAAAGACCTTTTGGGAGAGAATCCCAGAATTGTTTGGGTTGGAAGAGACCTTCAAGGTCCTCAAATCCAACCCTTCCCCCAGCCCTGCCAGGGCACCACTGAACCAGGGCCCTCAGCACCACCTCTCCAGGGCTTTGAAACCCCTCCAGGGCTGGGGACTGCACCACTGCCCTGGGCAGCCTGGGCCAGGCCTGGACAGCCCTCAAGGGGAAGAAATTGTTCCTCATGTCCAACCTAAACCTCCCCTGGGGCAACTTGAGGCCGTTTCCTCTTGTCCTATGGCTTCTTCCTTGGGAGAAGAGCCCAAGCCCCACCTGGCTGCAGCCTCCTTTCAGAGAGCTGCAGAGTCAGCAGGTGTCCCCTCAGCCTCCTTTGCTCATTCTCCCCTCCCTGGCAGGGCTGTGGGAAGCAGCTGGCTGCTGTTTCCCAGGGCACAGGGTTAGTCTGCAGCTTGGTAAATGGAGTCCCCAGCCACCTGGAGCTGTGGGTAGCCAGGATCAGAAGCTGGTAGCCCTGTGCCCTCTCTGGCCTCCTGCCCTTCCTCTGTGCCACCCCCTGTGTGCCCTGCTGTGGGGGTTGCAGATCCGAAGGGCACCGAAGTCCTGACTGGGGTTTTTCTTTTGGTCCTGTCTAAACAAGGAAATGATAAAGAAGTTGAAGGTGACTTTGTGCTCTTTTGTTGCTGACACATGGACATCTACACCCCACCCCCCTAGCACCCCCACCTTTATACCCTGAGGGATCTCTTGCATCTGCTGGGGGCCGCTGAGCGAAGCGCTTCCCTTGGCTCTCTCCCCGCAGGTGACCTCTGCATCTCCGAGAACGAGCGCAGGGTGGTTTCCAAGGAGGCCTGGGAGAAGCTCAAGCAGTATTTCCCAAAGGCCCCAGAATTCCCAAGCAGCAGAGAGTGCTGCTCCCAGTGCAAGGTACTTGAGCGGCAGCTGGGGCCCGTTGGCTGTCAGCAGGGTGGTGGTGTGCCTGGGCTGCGGGCCGTGGCGGGGGGCTCCTGGCAGCCTGCAGCAGCAGCCAGGGGCTGAGGCTGGGGAGGTAACGTCACTGTTCTGTGCAGATTTTGGAGCGTGAAGGGGAGGAGAATGAAGCTCTGCACAAGATGATGGCCAGTGAGCAAAAGACCTCTCTCCAGAACCTCTTCCACGACAAATCCAGACCTTGTCTGGGCAGCTGGCCTCAGGTAGGGGAAAGAATCACAGAATCACTGAGGTTGGAAAAGACCTCAGAGGTCATCAGGTGCAAGCTGTCGGCCAACAGCTGTTGGCAACTAACCCATGGCTCCAAGTGCCACATCCAGGCCCCTCTTGAACACCTCCAGGGATGGGGACTCCACCACCTCCCTGGGCAGCACATCCCAAGGGCCAATTCCTCTTGCTGGGAAGAACTTTCTCCTCCCCCTCCAGCCTAAACCTCCCCGGCACAGCTTGAGGCTGTGTCCTCTTGTTCTGCTGCTGTGGGCCTGGGAGGAGAGACCAACCCCCACCTGGCTCCAACCTCCCTTCAGAGAGTTGGAGAGAGCAAGAAGGTCTCCCCTGAGCCTCCTCCTCTCCAGGCTAAGCAACCCCAGCTCCCTCAGCCTCTCCTCCCAGGGCTGTGCTCCAGACCCCTCCCCAGCCTTGTTGCCCTTCTCTGGACACCTTCCAGCAGCTCCACATCTTTCCTAACCTGAGGAGCCCAGAACTGGACACAGGACTCAAGGCGTGGCCTGAGCAGTGCTGAGCACAGGGCAGGATGAGCTCCCTGCTCCTGCTGGCCACACTCTTCCTGATGCAGGCCAGGATGCCACTGGCCTTCTTGGCCCCCTGGGCACACTGCTGGCTCCTGTTCAGAGGAGGGAGACCAGGGGAGTGTAGCAGAGCTTGGAGGAGGTTCTGGTCATAGAAGTCTAGAATGGGTTGGGTTGGAAGAGACCTTCAAGATCATCCAGTTCCAACTCCCTGCCATGGGCAGGGACACCTCCCGCCAGCCCAGGTTGTAATTGCTTCACTCATCACAACCCAGAAGCTTCTCCTCTGTGGCAGCAGCATGGCCTCAAAGCCATGGCTGTGCACCCAGTGGGTTGAGGACAAACTGTTGCACTGTTGCTGTCCTGTCCCAAATGATTTGCCATGAGGTAGAGACCACCAAGATTGATAGAAGCCTGGAATGGGTTGGGTTGGAAGGAACCTCAAAGCTCATCCAGTTCCAGCCCCCTGCCACGGGCAGGGACACCTCCCACCAGCCCAGGCTGCTCAAGGCCTCATCCAGCCTGGCCTTCAACACCTCCAGGCAGGGGGCATCCACAGCCTCTCTGGGCAACCTGTGCCAGGGTCTCCCCCATCCTCACTCTGAAGAATTTCTTTCTCATCTCCAGTCTTTATCTCCTCTCTCCCAGCTCGAAGCTATTGCCCTCATCCTGTCCCCACAGGCTCCTCCAATCAGCCCCTCCCCAACCTTCCTGTAGGTCATTGAAATGCAGCTCTGAGGTCTCCCCGGGAGCCTTCTCTTCTCCAGGCTGAACAGCCCCAACTCTCCCAGTCTGGCCCCACAGGGGAGGTTCTGCAGCCCTCTGATTATCTTTGTGGCCTCCTCTGGACCCTCTCCAGCAGCTCCAGGTCCTTCTTGTGCTGGGGGCCCCAGAGCTGGAGGCAGTGCTGCAGGTGGGCTCTGAGCAGAGGGGCAGAATCCTCTCCCTGTGCTGCTGCTCTCCCTGCTCTGGCTGCAGCTCAGCACACAGCTGCCTGCTAGGCTGCCAGTGACCACTGCTGCCTCATGGGGAGTTTGTCATCAGCTCACACCCCCAGATCCTTCTCAAGGCTGCTCTCAAGCCATTCTCTGCTCAGCCTGAGGAGTTTTGCTTTTGATGAGTTTTTAACTCTCTCCCTATCAACTTTTGTTCCACCTCAGTGCCTGATAATTATGGGGCTCATCAAAAAGCTGGGGAGAGAGTTTTGAGCAGGGCCTGTTGTGACAGGACAAGAGGTGATGGTTGAACTAAAAGAGGGAGACTCAGAGTGGAGAGAAGGGAGAAGTGTTTGCCCCTGAGGGTGGTGAGAGCCTGGCCCAGGCTGCCCAGAGAGGTGGGAGCTGCCCCATGGCTGGCACCATTCCAGGAGTGGTTGTTTGTTGCTCTGAGCAACCTGCTCTGGTTGCAGCTGTCCCTGCTGAGTGCAGGTTCTTGAACTAGATGACCTTTACAGGTCCCTTCCCACCCAAACCAGTCTGTGACTCTGATAATAGCTCTCTGTGCCCGTGCCAGCGCCGTGTGCCTGGTGCCAAGGTGTGATTGCCCGGTAGCCGTGCTGGCACCGGGCCTGCCGCTGGTACAGAGCAGCTCCTGTGCCAGCAGAGCTGTGGCTGGCCTGCAGTCAGCTCCACAGGCAGAGACAGCACTGCTGCTGTGCTCACAGCCAGCCCTAGAAGGCCCAAGATGGTGGTGGCAGCTTCCCACCACCCTCTGTCTGCTCCAAGAGTAGACCTGGGGAGTGGTTTGGCTCTGATCACAGATCAGAGGAGGTGAGGGCTTGGAAGGGACCTGCAAAGATCATCAAGTCCAACCCCCTGCCAGAGCAGGGCCATAGAATCCAGCACAGGTCACACAGGAACACATCCAGATGGGGCTGGAAAGGCTCCAGAGGAGGAGACTCCACAACCTAAGAGACCTTTAGGAGCAGCAGGGATCTCTCAGGAATCCCTCCACACAGAGCTCCTCTCAGAGCAGAGCTTGGCACTCAGAGGCACTCTGCACTCAGGCTGACTGCAGCTGCTGCACTGCTGAGAGAGTCACAAACTTGTTTGCCTTGGAAGAGACCTTGAAGCTCATCCAGTCCAACCCTCACCCCAGCACTGCCAGGGCACCACTGAACCAGGGCCCTCAGCACCACCTCTCCAGGGCTTTGAAACCCCTCCAGGGCTGGGGACTGCACCACTGCCCTGGGCAGCCTGAGCCAGGCCTGGACAGCCCTCAAGGGGAAGAAATTGTTCCTCATGTCCAACCTAAACCTCCCCTGGGGCAACTTGAGGCTGTTTCCTCTTGTCCTATGGCTTCTTCCTTGGTTGGAAAATACCTTTCAGAGCACTGAGTCCAACCAGTATCTAGCTCTGATAAGTCTGCTGCTAACCCCTGGCCCTCAGCACCACATCTCTGCCTCCTTGAAACACCTCCAGGGATGAGGATTCAGCCAGCTCCCTGGGCAGCCTGGGCCACCCTGAGAGCCCTTCCAGTGAAGAAGTTTCTTCTAGTGTCTAACCTAAACCTCCCCTGGGGCAACCTGAGGCCGTTTCCTCTTGCCCTGTCCCTTGTTCCCTGGGAGAAGAGACCAAGCCCCACCTGGCTCCAGCCTCCTTTCAGGGAGCTGTAGAGAGCCAGAAGGTCTCCCCTCAGCCTCCTTTTCTCCAGGTGCCTCAGCTGCTCCTCTCCAGCCCTGTTCTCCAGACCCTTCACCAGTTCCATTGCCTTTTCTTGGACTCACTCCTCCCCTTCAGTGTCCATCTTGGAGTGAGGGGCCCAAGGCTGAGCCCAGTATTGAAGGAGTGGCCTCATCAGTGTGTCCAGGGGCCACAACCCCTTCTCAGACACAATTCCTGTGTGCCCTGACATCTGGAGAGCTCGGGGGGGGGGGGTTCCCTTAAATTCTGCTGCCCTGCAAACAGGGGAGACAGTCACCCAAGACCTCTCCTACTGCTTTCTCCCTGGCACAAACAATGCAGCTCTCCAGGGCTGCCCTAGGCCTTTGAGGCTTCTCAGAGGACACGGCCCAAGCTGTTGGCTCCTGGATGTCTCCAGGCACTGATTAATGATTGACTCTTTGGTCCTGCCAAGCTGCTTTGGCAGGTGTCTGCCACAGTGGCTCCTCTGTGGGAGGGCAGCTTGCCACTCTGGGTGCCTGCTCCAGGCCTGAGCACATCCTGAGGTTAACACAGCCATGATTCAGAACCAGGAGCTCCAAAATCTGCTGAGCTGGACAGCTGCCAGATCTCACTGGTGGTTTTTAAGGGTAGTATTGGCTGGGGCTGCTTTGGTAGCTGAAAATAGGTGATGAAAAGCTGGAGCTCACCACCATGGCACAGCTCCAGGTGTCAGGGTCTCTCCAGGCACTGCAGCTCTGTCCTCCACTCTCTGAAATGGCTCAGAATCAAGGGAGCAGAAGATCTTTCCCTTGAGCTTTGTGAGTTTTCCTGCTCCAAAGCAGCTGAGGTTCAGGGAAGGAAAAATAAGCAGAGTGGTTGAATGTAGAGGAGCAGAGGGAAAACCCCACCTGCATTCCTTGGATGTGCTGAATTCTCCTGCAGGAAGATGGAGTGAGCCTGGAAATCTGTGGGGAGGGTAGGTGAGCATGGAAGGCATCTTATCACCCAGCTCTTGGCATCTTCCCAGTGAGGCTGGGGAGACACTGGCACAGGTTGCCCAGGCAGGCTGTGGCTGGCCCCTGCCTGGAGGTGTTGAAGGCCAGGCTGGATGAGGCCTTGAGCAACCTGGGCTGGTGGGAGGTGTCCCTGCCCGTGGCAGGGGGTTGGGACTGAATGAGCTTTGAGGTCCCTTCCAACCCAACCCATTCCAGGCTTCTGTCACTCTTGGTGGTCTCTTGTGGTTTCTACCTCATGGCAAATCATTTGGGGCAGGACAGCAACAGTTTGTCCTCAACCCACTGGGTGCACAGCCACGGCTTTTGAGGCCATGCTGCTGCCAGAGGAGAAGCTTCTGGATTGTGATGAGTGAAGCAATTACAACTTGGAAGCGAAACATTTGCTCCTGGGAGTTATTTCTGTTGGAGCAGTAAACACATCATCTTGACAGGAAATTGATTGATTGATCATACTGGGAGCAAATTCCATCCCCAAATCCAGCTGTTGGATCTGTGAGTAGAGTACCAGGTGATAGAAGGAGAGGAAACGGCCTGAAATTGTGCCAGGGAAAGCTCACAGAGGATATTAGGAACAATTTCTTCCCTGCAAGGGGGGTCAGGGTTTGGAAGAGGCTGCCCAGGGAGGTGGTGGAATCCCCATCCCTGGAGGTGTTTAAGGTGGGGGTTGGTCTTTTCTCCATAGCCTCAGGTAATAGGAGAGGAAATGGCCTGAAATTGTGCCAGGGGAGGTTTGGGTTGGGCATGAGGACTAACTTCTGTTCTGCAGGAGTGGACAGGGATAGGAACAAGCTGCCCAGGGAGGTGGTTGAGTCCCTGTCCCTGGAGGTGTTCAAGAAACCTGTGCCCATGGCACTTGGGGATGTGGTTTAATAGCTGTGGTGGGGTTGGGCTGATGGTTGGACTGGGTTATCTTAGAGACCTTTTCCAACTAAATCCAATTCTATGATTCTATGAAACGAGGGAGGTGAGGGTAGGCTCATCCCAGCACCCCTGGGGGCGTACAGAGATTCAGCTGCTCTGGACCCTGCGGCGTGGGGGAGCCTGGGCCGCTGGGGGCTGGGCTGGGCAAGGGCCATTTCCTGCTGTGAATTGGAGGTAATTGGATCTAAAGCCAAATTAGCTTTGTAATCAACACGAGATTAGTAATGCAAGTGCTCGGTGCTTGAGCCCAAAGTACTTGGCCTTGGCTTCCCCGGCGTGCTGGGATGAGGTTGTCATGGCAAATGCGGAGAGGGCTGGAGGGGAGCACGGCGCCGAGCGGGCAGCGCCGAGCGGGCTGCCCTGAGCGCCGAGCAAGCAGTGCCGAGCGGGCTGCCCTGAGCGCCGAGCGGGCAGCGCAGAGCAAGCAGTGCCGAGCGGGCTGCCCTGAGCGCCGAGCGGGCAGCGCAGAGCAAGCAGTGCCGAGCGGGCTGCCCTGAGCGCCGAGCGGGCAGCGCAGAGCAAGCAGTGCCGAGCGGGCTGCCCTGAGCGCCGAGCGGGCAGCGCAGAGCAAGCAGTGCCGAGCGGGCTGCCCTGAGCGCCGAGCGGGCAGCGCAGAGCAAGCAGTGCCGAGCGGGCTGCCCTGAGCGCCGAGCGAGCGGGGCAGCGCAGAGCAAGCAGTGCCGAGCGGGCTGCCCTGAGCGGGCAGCGCAGAGCAAGCAGTGCCGAGCGGGCTGCCCTGAGCGCCGAGCGGGCAGCGCAGAGCAAGCAGCCGAGCGGGCTGCCCTGAGCGCCGAGCGGGCAGCGCAGAGCAAGCAGCGCCGAGCGGCTGCCCAGTGCTGAGTGGGCAGCGCAGAGCAGGCAGCGCAGAGCAAGCAGTGCCGAGCAGGCAGTGCCGAGCGGGGCAGCGCCGAGCAAGCAGGGCCCAGGCAGGCAGCCCTGAGTGGGCAGCGCCGAGCAAGCAGCGCCGAGCGGGCAGGGCCCAGGCAGGCAGCCCTGAGTGGGCAGCGCCGAGCAAGCAGTGCCGAGCAGGCAGCCCCGAGCAGGCAGCGCCGAGCAAGCAGGGCCCAGGCAGGCAGCCCTGAGCGGGCAGCGCCGAGCAAGCAGTGCCGAGCAGGCAGCGCCCGCAGTGCGGGCAGCACCGAGCAAGCAGGGCCAAGGCAGGCAGCCCCGGGTAGGGAGCCCCGGGCAGGCAGCACCTCCTTATTGTTGGGTTAATTAAAAAAGAACCTGTTTTTGTTGCCTCCCTTCCGCCTGCAGGAGACAGATGAGCTGTACATTGTTTCACAGTTCTTCGTGGAAGAGTGGAGGAAATTTGTCAGGTAACTTGGCTGGAGGGGCTGGGGGCTTGTTAATTGCCTTTTCTCTTGTGGTGGGGAGGAGGAGGCTGGAGATAAGGGGTTTGCTTCACCTGCAGGGTTGTGTCCAGCTCTGGGGCCCCCAACACGAGGGGGGCATGGTCCTGCTGGAGTGGGTGCAGAGGAGGCCACAAAGATGATCAGAGAGCTGCAGAACCTCTGCAGTGAGGCCAGGCTGGGAGAGTTGGGGCTGTTCAGCCTGGAGAAGAGAAGGCTCCAGGGAGATTTTAGAGCTGCATTTTCAGTATCTGAAGGGGGCTACTGAAAAGCTGGAGAGGGACTGTTCAGAAGGGGCTGTGGGGATAGGCTGAGGGGCAATGGTTTGCAACTGGAGCAGAGCAGAGTTAGGTTGGACACCAGGAGGAGGTTCTGCACAGTGAGGTTGGGGAAACACTGGCACAGGCTGCCCAGGAAGGTGGTTGAGGCCCCATCCCTGGAGGCATTCAAGCTCAGACTTGATGTGTCCCTGTGCAGCCTGCTGTGGTTGGAGGTGTCCCAGCTGAGTGCAGGGGGTTGGCCAAGATGCCCTGTGGGAGTCCCTTCCAGCCCTGTGCAGTCTGCAGCTGTGCAGTGTGCGGTTACCTGCGCCTGGCCCTCCTGGCAAGCAGGAAGCTGATTCCTGAGGGCTTCTATCAGCTGTAATCCCTTGTAAGAACCCATATTTCCTTGTTTGCTGTCTCTTGCCCAGATGGTCAGATTAGATCCCTAACCTGATTAGTTTTTTCATCTGTCTGGAGCTGTACCCTAGGCCAAGGGCACCTCTCAGTCCTGGCTCCGCAGGCCGCTGCGGGTAGGAGCTGGAAATCTCTGCCAGATAAAGGAGTTGGCTGTGCAGGAACGTGGAGCTGATTTCCTCCTCCTTGAACATTCCCTGTTGGAATGCCTCCTGTTAATACCCACCTGCCATCCCTCCTTGGCTGCCTGCAGAGCTGTGGTTTTTGGCTGCCAGAGCCTCGGGCAGGCTTTCCAAAGCTCTCTCCTCTCCCTGCGCAGGAGGCCGACGCGCTGCAGCCCTGTGTCCTCGGTGGGGAACAGCGTCCTGCTCTGCCCCCACGGAGGCCTGATGTTCACCTACGCTTCCATGACCAAAGAAGACTCCAAACTGTGAGTTCCTTCTCTTCACGTGGGTGCCTTCACCTCCTGCTGAGCCTCAGGGGAAGGCTCCCAGAGGCTCCCCAGCGTGAGGAGCGAAGGCCTTCCCTGCCGACGAAATGAGCGCAGATGCTTTCTGGGGCCCACCTAAAGCCTTTCATGCAAGACCAGACCTGGATTGTTGAAGGCTGCTGGGTCAGGGAGAAACAAAAAAAGAGCTCACTTCAGCTTGGCTGGTTCCTAACAATAACCCACCCTGCACTCAACCAGGGGTGGAGAAGCATCCGGCTGCTTTGCCACTTGCTGTCCCCGAGCCTTGCCCCCGGCGCGCTGGATGCTGGGCTGGAGTTCATGCTCTGGAGCATTTCTTCTGCAACGATGCAGAACTAAAAGCAGCAGATCTTCCACTCCTCTTCTCCTCCTCCTCCTCCTCCTCCAGCCACCCTCAGGCATGACTGGAGCAGCACAGCATCACTAATAAGAGGCTGCTGTTATCTTGGGCGTTCAGGCCTCCCGTGTCGCTGGGGCTGGGGGGGTTGATTGTTCCTCTGGTTTTTTCTCGCAGCTTTTCTTTCGGTTCCAGGCTGAAGGGGGAAAATAAATGAGAGGGGAGGCTGGTGAGGAGCTGGGGCTTGGCTTTGTCGTGGCATAAAGCACCTTCTTGTTCCTTTGCACAGTATAGCTCTGATATGGCCCAGTGAGTGGGAGAGGATTCAGAAACTCTTTGTGGTGGATCACGTCATCAAGATCAGCCGCAGGCCGGCGGCCGGGGCCGAGCCCGACAGCGCAGTGTTCACCTCTGAGCCCCGTGAGTGCCTCTCCTGCTGCCCTCTCCTCCTGCTCCTCAGGGCCTGCTCCCTGGGAAATGGCTCTTTTGGGGCTAAAGGGTCAGGTCTGATTGCAGGAGGAGACTTTAGCGTGGCCTTTTGGCACTTAAAGAGGGCGATGGGAGAGCTCGGGACCTGTTGTGACAGGACAAGGGCTGATGGCTTGAGGCCAAAGGAGGGAGGTTCAGACCAGGCAGAGGAAGAGGTTCTTTAGACTGAGGGTGGTGAGACCCTGGCCTGGGTGTTCCAGAGAAGTGGGAGATGCCCCATCCCTGGGGACATTCCAGGTGAGGTTGTCTGGGGCTCTGAGCAGCCTGCTCCACTTGAGGATCATAGAGTCATAGAGTCGTTTTGACTGGAAGAGACCTTTAAGACCATCAGGTCCTACTCACTCTACCACCTGAAGCCTGAGGAATGCCAGCAGTTCCTGAAGAGGCTGTTCAGAGCCTCATCCTTCTGGTGGCATTAAAGGAGACCTCTCCTGGCAAACTGTGCTGCCATTTCCAAGGGGCTTGGCACCAGAGGTGTCTCCCAGGGCAGAGCACCCGATGGGCTGGTTGTGACTTGAAGTCACCACTGATGCTGCTGTGGAGCAGTTGGGAGGAGGGGTGAATGTCTGGGGCCACAGGACAGGTGGGCACAAGCCAGGATGAAGCAGGGCTGGAGTGCTGGGGCTTTGGTTTCACCCAAAAGGAAGGGTTTGGGCTCCCTGTAGAAAGTCCCAGCAGGGAAGCTGGTGAGAGACAGGCACCATCCTCCTGCTGGAGATGACCTTGTGCTGGGGCCCTCGTGGGGTTCTTACGATCCCTCTTTGAGGGTGGTAAGACCCTGGCCCAGGTTGCCCAGAGATGGTAGATGTCCCATCCCTGGAACCATTCCAAATGAGATTGGACAGGGCTCTGAGCAGCCTGCTCTGGTTGCAGATGTCCCTGCTGACAGCAGGAGGTTGGGCTAGGTGAGCTCTGGAGGTCCTTTCCCACCCAAACCAGTCTGGGATGCTATGATCTGGGGGGGTGGGCAGATAAAGAGGGAGCTTGGCAGATGCCCCTGGGTGTGTGATCCACTCTGGATGAGGGCAGAAGCTTGGAGGCCTTGGGCAGGTGTCTCCCAGGAGCTGGAAGGAATTGATTTTCCTTTCCTCTGTGCCTCCCCAGAGCTCTGTCCAGAGTGCAGAGAGGGACTCCTGTGCCAGCAGCAGCGAGACCTGCGTGAGTACACCCAGGCCACCATCTACATCCACAAAGTGGTGGACAACAAGAAGGTACCAACCAGCTTCCTCCCTGCCTGCTGGCTCAGCCCAGCTCCTTCTCATTTCCTGGAACCACACCAACCACCCCAATCATGACCCTGACAACAGCGGTGACACAGCTGTGGCAGCCTGCCACGGGGCTAGGACATGCTGCTGGGGGTGGTGGTGCTGCTGGGGGTGGTGGTGCTGGGGGTGGTGGTGCTGGGGGTGGGCAGGGCTGCTCCTCTCTGCAAGCAAAAAGCTGCAGCAGCTCTGAAAATGTGCTCTCCTCCAGGCTTCCTTTTGCCAAAGGGAATCTCTGCTCCCCCAGGTGCCTTCATGGCTGTTCTCAGCTTTGGTTATCTTAGGCAAATGTCACCATTTTGTCTCCTCAGCAGGGTGTTGCCAGGCTCTACCTGTTCTCCTCCCTCCCCCTCCAGTATTTGTCATCTCCTTTCTTGCTTGCTCAAGTGACATTTAGTCCTGGAGAGAAACAGGCTCTTAACCTCCACGCTGGGGAGGTCACAGTGAGCTTGGGGGTGGTTTTCAGGATCCCTTTTGCAGCTGTGAAGTCTCTCTGCTTTACTGGGGCCTTAAGGGACCACTCTCAGGTCTAGAACTGGTTTCACAGGTACCCAACAGCTGGTTACAATGAATCTTCCTCCTTAGGTCTTCTTTTATGCTTTAAGGAGCACCTAAGGCTCATGGCAACCTCAGATAAAGAGCTTTCAGTAGCTGAAAGGGCTCCAGGAGAGCTGTGGAGGGACTTTGGACAAGGGCTGGGAGTGCCAGGGTGAGGAACAATGGCTTTGAGCTGGGAGAGGACACACTGAGACTGAAGATGAGAAAGAAATTCTTTGCAGTGAGGCTGGGGAGACCCTGGCACAGGTTGCCCAGGGAGGCTGTGGCTGTCCCCTGCCTGGAGGTGTTGAAGGTCAGGCTGGATGAGGCCTTGAGCAGCCTGGGCTGGTGGGAGGTGTCCCTGCCCATGGCAGGGGGGTTGGAACTGGATGAGCTTTGAGGTCCCTTCCAACCCAACCCACTTTAGGCTTCTGTGTTCCCTGCACCTTTGCACTCTGGGGTTGGGCTTTTTTGCCTAGGGGGTTTTTGGTTGGTGGTTTGGTTTTCCTCGTGCATTTTCACCTCCCTGCCAGCCCAAGAGAGGAGCTGGAGCCTGCAGAAGTGCAGGGTGCTGAGGGCTGGCCAGGTTTCTGCCCTGGCTGTGGAGGTGTCCAGCATGAGCACGGTCCAGAGCCCCCAGGCCCAGGTTTCCTGCCTGCAGCTTGGCTGCCCAGGCTGGCTGCTGGCTCTGGAGCAGGGGGTGGTTGCTGTGCTCTGGCGCCGGGCAGGACCCTGCTCACACGTGGGGCTGGCAAGAACACAAGCAGCCATTCTTCAGCCAGCAGCTGGAGCTGGGGCTGCAGAGAGGGGGCCAGGGCCGGCCTGCCAGGTCCCTTGCTAGGAGGGCAGCCTTGGCAAGGCGCGGAGCGGTGCCAGCGCGCTGCCAGCCAGGGGGATGCCACTGGCACCTGCTGCTTCCTTCCCTGCTGCTGTGCCTTTGCAAAGCCCAGGGAGCACTTCCCTCCCCCTCACCCCAGCTCTTCCCCCTTCCCTTCAACCCCCAAGCACCTCCTTCTGCCACTGCCAGAAGAGTGGAGGAAAAGGGAGGAAAAGAAGCCAGAGGGGGAGCGGGACCCTGATTTTAACCAGGTAGAGACCCAGAGCAACCTCAGGTCCTGTGGGGTTTGTGTCATCCTCTGGAGCCAGCAGCAGGGCACAGCCCTCCTCCTCCTCCTCCTCTTCCTCCTCCTCCTCCTCAGCCACACCAGCGTGCCCTGACCTGCTGTGTGGCCATACCACACCATTGCTTTGTGTTTGGAGACATCCAGTGCTGATGGTCACTTGTCCACTTGGCTGGGGGGAGCCTGCCCTCTGCTAGCTTTAGAAGCAAGAGCTGAGGTTGCAAGGCCTCAAGCACCAACTTCTGCCACTGCCAGAGGGAAGCCAGGGCTGTATGGAATCCAGAGGGCTCTGGGGAGGCTCTGGTTGGTGCTGGACGTTTGGGAGCTGGGCTTGCACCGTTTCAATTGCAATTATGGTGACAAGAGGAGAGCTCTGGGGCTGTCCAGGATGGAGAGCTCCACTCTCCTGGGCTCCTGCAAGCCCCAGCCCCTGCCAAAGCCAATGCGAGTTCGTGATGCCAAATCGCAGCCAGCAAATCCATGACTCCTGGGGTGGCTTCTCCACCCCTGAAGATCCTTTTGATTTCTATGTTTGTGTGAATTATTTAGCTTTCATTTACTTACAACCTGCAGACCCATAAATAACTATGCTGAGTGCCTCTGGCAGCCTGCTGGAGGCCTGCAGAAGTGTCTTAATTTACAGCTAATATTCCTTCCCCCTGGCTCGGGGCTTTCATGAGACACTTAGATGAACCAGAGAAGCAGCCAGCTAATGGGGGAAGAAATCAGTCCAGGCCCCTGGAGACCTTCCCTTTGCCTAGCAAGGGAGGGAAGGTCCTGAGCCACAGGAAGCACCTGCGAGGCAGCCCCGAGGCTGCTTCTCCTGAGCCCAATCCCCTGCGGTGCTGCACAGCTGGGGAGGGGTGGAGGAGGCTTTGTGGAGCACGTGGAGGGGACCCTGGGCTTGCTCCTGTTTCGCCTTGGGGTTTTGTCAGCTCGAGGTGGAGTCCTGGGGGGGGGCCCTGGGAGCTGTGTGTGGTGATGTGGCAGCTGCTGGGCTGGTAGTGACGGGGAATGATTTTTGTGACTCCAGGTGATGAAGGACGCTGCTCCGGAGCTGAACGTGAGCAGCTCAGAAGCTGAAGAGGAAAGGGAGGAGAACAAGCCAGAGGGGGAGCAGGACCCAGATTTTAACCAGGTAGAGACCCAGAGCAACCTCGGGTCCTGTGGGGTTTGTGTCATCCTGCACCAGGGCAGGCTGATCTGCTGGAGAGCAGCCCCATGGAGAGGGACCTGGGAGCGCTGGTGGACAACAAGTTCTGCATGGGACAGCACTGTGCCCTGGGGGCCAAGAAGACCAATGGGGTCCTGGGGTGTATTAAGAGGAGTGTGGCCAGCAGAGCCAGGGAGGTTCTCCTCCCCTTCTACTCTGCCCTGCTGAGACCTCATCTTGAGTACTGCCTTCAGTTCTGGGCTCCCCTGTTCAGGAGGGACAGGGATCTGCTGGAGAGAGTCCAGCAGAGGGCTGTGAGGATGATTAGGGGCCTGGAGCACTGCCTGGTGAGGAGAGGCTTGAGAGCCCTGGGGCTGATTAGTCTGGAGAGGAGAAGACTTAGAGAGGATTTAATAAATGTATATAAATATCTGAGGGCTGGGGGTCAGGAGGGGGAGGGGACAGGGACAGGCTCTGCTCACTTGCACCCTGGGATAGGACAAGAGGCAGTGGATGGAAGCTGCAGCACAGGAGGTTCCACTTCAACACCAGGAGGAACTTCTTGACTGTGAGGGTCCCAGAGCCCTGGTGCAGGCTGCCCAGAGCGGTTGTGGAGTCTCCTTCTGTGGAGCCTTTCCAGCCCTGTCTGGATGTGTTCTGTGTGACCTGAGCTAGATTGTATGGTCCTGCTCTGGCAGGGGGGTTGGACTGGATGATCTCTTTGGGTCCCTTCTAACCTCTGACATCCTGTGGTCCTGCCCTCTGGAGTCAGCAGGACGGCACAGCCCTGCTCCTCCTCCTCCTCTTCCTCCTCAGCCACACCAGCCTGCCCTGTCCTGCTGTGTGGCCATACCACACCATGGCTTTGGGTGTGGAGAGCTCCAGTGCTGATGGTCTCTTGTCCACTTGGCTGGTGGGAGCCTGCCCTCTGCTAGCTCTGGAAGCAGGAGCTGAGGTTTGCCGAGGCCGCTCCCGGGCTGCCCTCAGCGCAGCCATCGGCTTTCCAGGGGCCTGCTCCAGCGCTTCGCCTCCTCCCTCGCACGCCCGGCCGCCCCCTGGGGCACCACCAGCTTGCCTTTCCCAGCCAGGCTGCAGCTCCTGATTGATTGGTTAGTATTCTTTGGGTCTTCTTATGCCTCCTGTTTGCAGGCCAATGGCAGTGCCAAGCGCCAGAAGGTCTCCCACCAGAGCTACGTCAGCTACCAGAAGCAGGGCATCAGGAGGAGCACTCGGCACAGGAAGGTGCGAGGGGAGAAGGCACTGCTGGTGTCTGCAAACCAGACCCTGAAGGAGCTGAAAATACAGGTGAGGAGCTGGGCAGGCCTGCCTCAGTCAGCCTGCAGATGCTGGATACCAGGTTGGGTGGGATGTTGATCTGCTGGAGGGTTGAAGGATCTACCTAGCCAAGCTGGATGGATGGATCCATGGGCTGAGGTTCAACAAGGCCAAGGGCTGGGTCCTGCACTTGGGTCACAGCAACCCCAGGAAGGCTCCAGGCCTGGGGCAGAGTGCCTGGAAACTGCCTGGTGGAAAAGGACCCTGGCGATGCTGACTGACAGCAGTTGAAGATGAGGCCAGGGGGTGCCCAGGTGGCCAAGGAGGCCACCAGCAGCCTGGCCTGGATCAGCAATGGTGTAGGCAGCAGGAGCAGGGCAGGGATTGTCCCCCCGGGCTGGACACTGCTGAGGCTGCACCTCATATCCTGGGTTCAGTTTAGGGCTCCTCACTCCAAGAAGGACATTGAGAGCTGGAGCAGGTCCAGGACAAGGCAAGGAAATTGGTGAAGGGTCTGGAGAAGAGGGCTGGGAAGGAGCAGCTGAAGGAGCTGGGGGTGTTTGGTCTGGAGAAATGAAGGCTGAGGGAAAACTTGGCTATCTGCAATTCCCTGGAAGGAGGCTGGAGTGAGGTGGGGCTTGGGCTCTTCACCCAAGGAAGAAGCCATAGGACAAGAGGAAATGGCCTCAAGTTGCCCCAGGGGAGGTTTAGGTTGGACATGAGGAACAATTTCTTCCCTTTGAAGGTTGTCCAGGCCTGGCCCAGGCTGCCCAGGGCCGTGGTGCAGTCCCCATCCCTGGAGGGGTTTCAAAGCCCTGGAGATGTGCTGGGGGCCCTGGCTCAGTGGTGGCCTGGCAGGGCTGGGGTCAGGGTGGGGCTGGCTGAGCTCTCCCAGCCCAAGCAGTTCCCTGGTGCGAGTGCAGCGCTCTGGGGCGAGCCGCCAGCAGGGTAGGAGCATGCTGTGGGCAGGGGCAGGAGGGAGAGGGGCTGCAGCCTGCTGTGTGGGTGGGGTTGTGCCCCTGGGCACAGCACTTCCCTGGGCACACAGTCAGCCTGTCTCACTCTGTTGGCACAGATCATGCATGCATTTTCAGTTGCTCCCTTCGACCAGAACCTCTCCATCGATGGCAAGATCCTGAGCGACGACACGGCCACGCTGGGCAGCCTGGGAGTCATCCCCGAGTCTGTCATCCTGCTGAAGGTACCAGGGGGCAAGCTGGGCACTAAAACCCAGCAGAGGACGGGCACTGCTTTGTGCACAGCCAGAGAGGAAGCACCTCAGTGGGGCAGGTGAAAACCACCACCCCCCGTGCTGGACCTGCCCAGCCAGTCGCCTCATGCCCTGGTTAACGAATTCCTCCTGCAGCTCACTGCTTGGAGGAGGAAAAATCCACTCGGGTTGGATTTGGAGGAGCATTTGTGAGCTGCATTTTGCTGCTCAGCCCCAAATGTGGCTGAATTAGGGAGGGAGTCCCACACACACTGTTGTTCTCAGATGATATTTGGGCTGGAGATCTCTCCTGTGAAGCAGCACCATGACCCCAGCATGTTGGGGTTGGCTCAGCTCTGCTCTGCTGAGATCCCACCTGCAGCACTGCCTCCAGTGCTGGGCACCCCAGCACCAGGATGTGGTGTTGGAGCAGGGCCAGAGGAAGCCACAAAGATGATCAGAGGGCTGGAGATCCTCCCCTGTGGGGACAGGCTGGGAGAGTTGGGGCTGTTCAGCCTGGAGAAGAGAAGGCTCCAGGGACACCTCAGAGCAGCCTTCCAGTACCTGAAGGGCTCCAGGAGAGCTGGGGAGGGACTTTGGACAAGGGCTGGGAGTGCCAGGTTGAAGAACAATGGCTCTGAGCTGAAAGAGGGGGAGATTGAGACTGGAGATGAGGAAGAAAATCTTTCCAGTGAGGCTGGGGAGACTCTGGCACAGGCTGCCCAGGGAGGCTGTGGCTGCCTCCTGCCTGGAGGTGTTGAAGGCCAGGCTGGATGAGGCCTTTGCAGCCTGGGCTGGTGGGAGGTGTCCCTGCCCGTGGCAGGGGGTTGGAACTGGATGAGCTTTGAGGTCCCTTCCAACCCAACCCATTTGGATTGTCTGATGCTGTGCCACCCCCACCCCAGAAGCAGCTCCCTCAGCCAGTCACCCCCTGCCCACCTTCCCTCCCCAGGCTGATGAACCCATCGCAGACTACGCAGCCATGGACGATGTGATGCAAGGTGAGGGCTGGGCTCAGGCTGGGCTGGGACACCCAGGAGGCTCTTAGGGGGGGCAGGGAAAGCACTGCTGTGAGTTTGGGAGGTGCACTGGCAGCTGAGCATTGTGTTGGGTTTGGGGTTGTGATGGTGGAATGTGGAGATGCCAGGCACGGGAACAGGCTGCCCAGGGGGTGGTGGAGTCCCCATCTCTGGAGGTGCTCAAGAAACCTGTGGCCATGGCACCTGGGGATGTGGTGTGGTGCCCGTGGTGGTGCTGGGTTGAAGGCTGGACTTGGATGATCTTGGAGGTCTCCTCCAACCCAAAGAATCCTGTGGTCCCTTGGTGATGCTTTGATGCCACTGAGTGGGAGATTTGGTGCTTGGAAGGGCAAAGATCTCGTGAGGAACAGCTGTCAGGAGGCTTCTAACCCAACAATTCTCCTTCCCCCCTTGCAGTTTGTATGCCTGAAGAAGGATTTAAAGGTGAGTCCAAGGCTTTTTCCCCCATAGCCCTCTGCATTTACCCCCTGCTGACTTGTATCTCCATCCCACCACCTGCTGCTTGTTCTTCTCTCCTCAGGGACTGGTTTACTTGGACACTGATGTTTTGTTTTCCATGAGGAGCAAGCAGAAGGGAAGAGGATTTTAACATGGGTAGGGCATTAGAAGCAAAAAAACCAACCAACCACCAAACCAAAACCAAACCAACCAAGCTGGATCCAGGACTGAAACTCTTTGACTCTTCCAGAAGGCAGAAACCCATTTTGAAATGACTGCTCCCCACCTTCCCCCACCCCCTCCTACCCCCCCACCCCCCCAAAACAACAAACAAACCCCATGCCTTATGTCAAAGCAGATTGCACTGAAGGACAACCCTGCCTTGGAGAGAGCCTGCCCAGGCTTGTATTTAATAAAGCAAGAGGAAGCTGGGAGGAGGTTTGGCAGCAGCCAGAGCGTCTCCTGTGTGCAGCCAGCAGCCCCCCCACCGGCCCAGGAGGGGCTGGGACCCCCCCCCCCCCAGCCCACCTCAGTGTCACCTCCAGGGGCTCTCTGGCCTCCAGCAGCTCAGCTCAGCTTCCATCCACTCTGGCCCGGCCTGGAAGTCAAGCAGCTGGGATGCAGGAGGAAACATCCGAGTTCTGCCCTCCCCCCAGACCCCAAACTTCATCTCTCTAGCCCAAAACGCTGCCCTGCAGCACGGGAGGGGCTGGGCAGCTGCTGCCCCTTCAGCCTCCTTTCGCTTCCAGACCTTGAGGAGTTGCCCAGCCCCTCCCCCTGCTCTCTCTGAAGAGGTTTTTAGCAACCTGGAGGCCATTTTGGCCACTTTCACCCTCTTTGCCCCCAGCTGGGGCCTGCCGGGAGTGCTGACAGCCTGGGGAGCTGGCATCTTCCCATGGGAAGAGGCTTTTGGGGGAGGTTCCCCCTCCCCATTCTCCTTTTTTCAGGAATGCTCTGAGAATTGTTTTGCTGCTGCTCGCTTCTGGAGCCCCCAGCCAGGCTCTGTGCCCTGCTGGTGGCAGGAGCAGGTCAGCTGCTTCCAGGCTGCAGGAGAACAGGGCCCTGTGGAGGTCCCTCCCTAGCACCACAGCCCTGTGCCTTATGCCGGCGCCACAGCCTGGTGCCCAGGGGCAGGTTGGTGCCACAGGAGCTGGCAGAGGCTGGCAGGAGGGTGAGAAGATGAGTGGCACACGGCTCCCAGCCCAGGGGCTGTGCTGAATGTGGCCTTTTACCCCAGGAGCTGTGCTGGGGCTCTGCAGCCTCTTCTTGCCCCTCTCCTTTTTGTCACCTCCTCCTCCTCTTCTTGACCCTTTCCTCCTCCTCCTCCTCCTCTTCTTGACCCTTTCCTTTCCTCCTCCTCCTCCTCTTCTTGACCCTTTTCCTCCTCCTCCTCTTCTTGACCCTTTCCTCCTCCTCCTCCTCTTCTTGACCCTTTCCTCCTCCTCCTCCTCTTCTTGACCCTTTCCTCTTCTTGACCCTTTCCTCCTCTTCTTGACCCTTTCCTCCTCCTCCTCCTCTTCTTGACCCTTTCCTCCTCCTCCTCCTCTTCTTGACCCTTTCCTCCTCCTCCTCCTCTTCTTGACCCTTTCCTCCTCCTCCTCCTCTTCTTGACCCTTTCCTCCTCCTCCTCCTCTTCTTGACCCTTTCCTCCTCCTCCTCCTCTTCTTGACCCTTTCCTCCTCCTCCTCCTCTTCTTGACCCTTCTTGACCCTTTCCTCCTCCTGACCCTTTCCTCCTCCTCCTCTTCTCTTCTTGACCCTTTCCTCCTCCTCCTCCTCCTCCTCTTCTTGACCCTTTCCTCCTCCTCCTCCTCCTCCTCTTCTTGACCCTTTCCTCCTCCTCCTCCTCCTCCTCTTCTTGACCCTTTCCTCCTCCTCCTCCTCCTCCTCCTCTTCTTGACCCTTTCCTCCTCCTCCTCCTCCTCCTCTTCTTGACCCTTTCCTCCTCCTCCTCCTCCTCCTCTTCTTGACCCTTTCCTCCTCCTCCTCCTCCTCCTCTTCTTGACCCTTTCCTCCTCCTCCTCCTCCTCCTCTTCTTGACCCTTTCCTCCTCCTCCTCCTCCTCCTCTTCTTGACCCTCCTTCCTCCTCCTCTTCTTGACCCTTTCCTCCTCCTCTTCTTGACCCTTTCCTCCTCCTCTTCTTGACCCTTTCCTCCTCCTTCTCCTCCTCCTCCTCTTCTTGACCCTTTCCTCCTCCTCCTCCTCTTCTTCTTCTTGACCCTTTCCTCCTCCTCCTCCTCTTCTTGACCCTTTCCTCCTCCTCCTCCTCCTCCTCTTCTTGACCCTTTCCTCCTCCTCCTCCTCCTCTTCTTCTTGACCCTTTCCTCCTCCTCCTCCTCCTCTTCTTCTTGACCCTTTCCTCCTCCTCTTCTTCTTGACCCTTTCCTCCTCCTCCTCTTCTTCTTGACCCTTTCCTCCTCCTCCTCTTCTTCTTGACCCTTTCCTCCTCCTCCCCCTCCTCTTCTTGACCCTTTCCTCCTCCTCCCCCTCCTCTTCTTGACCCTTTCCTCCTCCTCCCCCTCTTCTTCTTGACCCTTTCCTCCTCCTCCTCCTCTTCTTCTTGACCCTTTCCTCCTCCTCCTCCTCTTCTTCTTGACCTCATCTTTCTCCTCTTTGACCGCTTCTCCTCTTTCTGCCCCCTCTTGCCCCTATCCTCCCCCTCTTCACCCCTGTCCTCTTCCTCCACCCCTGTCCTCAGGCTTTGGGGTGAAGCAGCCTGCACTGGGGGGCTGTGGAGCTCTTGGGAGGTGGTGTTGGAGGACATGCTGGCCCTGTGTGTCCTTTCCCAAGGTGAAGGCCGCGGCAGGAGCTGGAGGCACAGAGGCGGGGCAGGGGCTGGAGCTGTCGGTGCCCATGTGCCGCTCCCAGGGCATTCCCTGCTGGGCTCTTCTCCCTTTGCTGGTTTTTAGCGTTACAAAAGTCCTTTCCTTGAGCTTACAACGGGGGGAAGGCAAAGCTGGGGGCAGGAAGGGAGGTGGTTATCCAGGGAGGTGGTTGAGGACCCATCCCTGGAGGTGTTTAAGCCCAGGCTGGATGAGGCTCTGGGCAGCCTGATCTAGTGTGGGGTGTCCCTGCCCGTGGCAGGGGTTGGAACTGGCTGATCCTTGTGGTCCCTTCCAACCCTGACTGATGCTGTGATTCTAAGGAGCCAATAGCGGGGGGAGCAGAGTTGCTGCCCCCGAGGCCTGGTTCTGCCCCTTCCTTGCCAGTGCTCAGGGCTTAAAGCAGAGCCTGCAGCCGTGGGAGCCTGGACACAGCACCTCGGGGCTGGATCTGCCGCCCCCATGGGCCAGGCACCCCTGCAGGCTCCCCTTGGTGTCCTCCTGCCTGTTACCCATCCCCAGTGCCTGTAGGGCTGCATGCAGGCTGGCACCCGGCTGTGCCTTTCTGCCCTGGCACCCAGTGCCAGCCGTTTCCCCTGGCGGGGGTGTCCCTCCTGGCCCCGGCGTGGCCCTTGGAGGGAGGGAGGGAGATGGGTGCTGGATGGGGTGCTTGGGGCCTGGGTGCTGGTGGGGGTGGAGGGAGAGGGGCTTGGGGAGGGAGGGGGGGGGGGGGGGATGCGGGGAGAGGATGGGTAGGGGGACCCGGGCGGGATGCAGCGGGCGGGGGGGGGGGGCGGTGCAGGTGATAGGTGGAGGGACCAGGAGCAGGGATGGGGGGACGGGGAGACCCTGGGGAGCAGGGAGGGATGCAGGGGATGGCCAGAGGAGGGTACCCGGGCACCAGTGAGGGTGGGTGGGTGGAGATGGGATTTGGGGTCACCTCTGCGGGGGCTAGGGGGAGGCGTCCGGGTGCTGAGGACAGGGAGAGGAGGGGGAGCAGGGATGGAGGGGCGCTTCCCGGGCTGGGGCTGATGCCGTGCCCAGGGTAAGTGCTCGGTGCCCGGTGCCATCCCCCCTCCAGCCCCCCGGAGGGGCTGCCCCGCCCCGCCGCACGTGACGCGGCGCGGTGGCAGCGAGCGGCGGGGCCCCGGCTCCGCTCCGCTCCCGGTACCGGCTCCGGCTCTGCTCCGGTACCGGCCCCGGCCCCGCCGCCCCTCCGGTAAGTGCCGCTCCGGGGGCTCCCCGGAGACGTGTCCGCGTCGTGTGTGTGTCCCCCCCCAGTCTGCATCCCGGTGCTCCCCCATTCCCCAGCGCAGCACCGTCCACGGTGACCTTCAGCCGGTACCAGTACCGGGGGGTGGGGGATGCTCCCGGGCCTGGACAGGGTGGAGCACTTGGGGCTCACCCTCCTTGGACCCCCCCCTCAACCTGCCCCTCCCCAAAAGATCTTCTCCGTTAACTGCCCCCCACCCCCTCCCCAACCTGTCTTTCCCCAGCATCTCCCCATTAATTGCCCCTCCCCCCGACACCCCCTCGTTAATTACCCGCCCCAGCCTGCCCCCTCCCCACTACCCTAAAATCTCTCTTCCTCCCCCCAAAATACCCCCCAATATCTGCCCCATTAATTACCCACCCCAAACCTGCCCCCCCCGCCCCAGTTACTCCCAAATCTCTCTCTGTGGCCCTTCTGCCCCCCCCCCCCCCCCCCGCGCCTCTCCCCAATGTCTCCCCCGTTAATTATCTGTCCTTAACCTGTGTTCGCCCCCCGCCGGTTACCCCAAAATCTGTCCCCTCCCCTTTTTGCCTCCCCCCCCGATTCCCACTCCCTGCAGTCTCCCCCTCAACCCCCACTGTGTGTCCCCCCCCCCCCCCCCCGGCCTGGCCCCACATCTGGGTCACTGCCTCCACCCCTCTTTGGGTGCAGCGCTTGGGGGGGAAGCGTTGGGGGCACCCCCCGCAGGACCCTGCCGAGTCCCAGCGCCCACCGGGGGCTCCCCGCGGCCCACGGCGGCCCTGGGCCGGGCCGTGGCTGCAGCAGGGCTGTGTGCACGGGGCTGGGGCACGCCGGCACCGGCGGGGGGGCCGTTTGCACGGGGCCAGGTGACAGTGGTGCAGCTGCACCAGGGCAGCCTCCACACGCCGGGGGGCTTGCACGGGGCCAGGGCCTGCGAGCCCCGGCGCGGGGGTGGCACGGGGGTGGGCCAGGCTTGCACCAGCGTGGTGTTTGCACCCGGGAGGCTTTGGCATCAGTGCCATGTCTGTGCCAGGATGGGGTCCCTTTTGCACCAGGGACACGCTTGCTTGCTTGCACCAGGGTGGTGTTTGCACCAGGATGGGTCACACTTGCTCTGGGGGTGGATTTGCACGCCGTGGTGTTTGCACCAGGGTGGTGTTTGCACCAGGATGGGCCATGTTTGCACAAGGATCCCCTTTGCACCAGGGTGGTGCTTGCACCAGGATGGGCCACGTTTGCACAAGGGTCCTCTTTGCACCAGGGTTGTGCTTGCACCAGGGTGGTGTTTGCACCAGGATGGGTCACACTTGCTCTGGGGGTGGATTTGCACGCCGTGGTGTTTGCACCAGGGTGGTGTTTGCACCAGGATGGGTCACACTTGCTCTGGGGGTGGATTTGCACGCCGTGGTGTTTGCACCAGGGTGGTGCTTGCACCAGGATGGTCCCCTTTGCACAAGGGTCCCCTTTGCACAAGGGTCCCCTTTGCACCAGGGTTGTGCTTGCACCAGGGTGGGCCATGTTTGCACAAGGGTCCCCTTTGCACCAGGGTGGTGCTTGCACCAGGGTGGGCCATGTTTGCACAAGGGTCCCCTTTGCACCAGGGTGGTGCTTGCACCAGGGTGGGCCATGTTTGCACAAGGGTCCCCTTTGCACCAGGGTGGTGTTTGCCGCAGCGCTGCACCCGCACGAGGGTCACGTTTGGGGCAGGGCTGCACTTGGTCACAGCTGCAGGGGCACAGGACACCTGTGCACCAGGCTGGTGCTTGCACCAGCGTTGCCTTTGCACAGGGCTGGGCCATCTTGGCACCGGGGTGGTGCTCACCCCCGTGTTCTGTTTGCACAAGTGTTGTGTTTACTCCAAGGCAGGTGGTGTTTGCACGAGGGTCCCTTTTGCACCAGGGCTGTGCTGACCCTCCAGGGCAGTTGCACAGTGCTGTGCTTGCACAAGCGTTCAGCCTTGCACGAGGGTTGCACACGGCCAGGGCAGGCTTGCAGGGGGGTGGGGCTCGCTTGCACCAGGGCTTGGTTTGCACCACGATGGCTTTGCACCAGGGTTGGGTTTGCACTGGGGCTGGGGGTCTCCCTGGGGCAATTTACACCAGGGTTGGGGTGGCATTAGGATTGGGTTTGTGCCAGGGTTGGGTTTACACCAGGGTGGACTCACACCAGCGTTGTGTTTGCACCAGGGCTGTTTGCACCGGGGTGGGCTTGCACCAGGGTTGTGTTTACACCAGGGTTGGGGTTACACCAGGCTGTGTTTACTCCAGGTCGTGTTTACACAGCACAGGTTTACACCAGAGCTGGGTTTACACCAGGCTGTGTTTACTCCAGGTTGTGTTTACACAGCACAGGTTTACACCAGGTTGGGTTTACACCAGGGTTAGGTTTACACCGGAGCTCGGCGCTGTCCGTGGTGCTGCCCCACGTGGCGTCACCTCCCACCGGCAGAGGGCGCCCTTGGGGGTGGGTGGGGCTGGTTCGGGGTGCGATGAGTTTGGGGGAGGGTCTCGGTAGGCCCGACCCCCCCACACCCTGAGAGTGACCCAGCCCCCACCGCTCCCGATCCGCTGGCTCCCAGCCGCCGGCAGGGTGGCACTGGGCTCGGTGCCATCAGTAGGCACCAGGGGCACCGCCGCTGCCCGGGCGGCCGAGCCACCCAGCCGGGGGCCGTGGGGGAGTTCTCTTCTCCCCCAGGAAGCGCCATGGACCCCCCGGACCTCCCCACACCACCTAGACCTATCTCTAGTTGGCACCACCATCCCACCCCCAGGTAAGCCCCCACGGGTATTGCCCCACCCCAGGGTGCCCGTTCCACCCCGGGGTGCCCGTTCCACCCCGGGGTGCTGGGCACCCACCAGCCCCCATCTCCCCCAGGGCAGCAGGATGGCTCAGCAGCGCCACGCCCTGCCCCCACCGCTCAAGGTAGGCCCCCACCGGCACCCACGGGTGCCCGAGCTGCCTTCAGCCTCCCCAGCACCCTTGGGTGGCAGCGTGGCCTTCACCCCCCCCTTGCCTTGCAGACGGAGGAGGACTACATCCCCTACCCCAGCGTGCACGAGGTAGGGCACCCCCTGCCCGCCAGCCGCGGGTGCCAGGGCGGGCGAGCGGCTGGGGGGGGGGTTGACGGGCGGGCGGCCAGAGCACCCACCTCAGCTGTGGGCACAGGTGCTGGGCCGGGAGGGGCCCTTCCCCCTCATCCTCCTGCCGCAGTTTGGGGGTTACTGGATCGAGGGCACCAACCACCAGCTGAGCGGTGCCCCCGAGTCGCCCCCGGCCCCTGGCACCCGGGCGAAGCTGGAGGGCAACCACACAGCCAAGATCTACCGCAAGCACTTCCTGGGCAAGGTGAGGGCCTGGGAGGGGGCCTGGGGGGTGGATGCCCCCGGGTGAGACCTCACGAGTGTGGGTGCTCGTGGGCATGGGTGACCCAGGGCATGGGCACTCGTATGTGTGGAAGTGGGCATGGGTACCTGTGGGCGTGGGACCTCGTGGTATGGGTGTCCACAGATGCGTAACTCATGGCATGGGTGATCATGGGCGCGGGTGCCCCATGGCATGGGTACCCCATGGCATTGGTGCCCTATGGGATGGGTGCTCATGGGCGCGGGTGCCCCATGGCATGGGTACCCCATGGCATTGGTGCCCTATGGGATGGGTGCTCATGGGCGCGGGTGACCCATGGCATGGGTACCCCATGGCATTGGTGCCCTATGGGATGGGTGCTCATGGGCGCGGGTGACCCATGGCATGGGTACCCCATGGCATTGGTGCCCTATGGGATGGGTGCTCATGGGCGCGGGTGCCCCATGGCATGGGTACCCCATGGCATTGGTGCCCTATGGGATGGGCGCTCAAGGACCTGGGTGCCCCATGGCACGCCCCATGCCCCATTGTACATATAGGTACCCATGGAAATGGGCATGGGTATCTGTGGGCATGGGAGCCCTGTGGCATGGGTGCCACATGGGTGTGGGCTGTATGGGTGCTCATGAGCCTGTGCACCCCGTGCCATGGGTGCTCATGCCTATGGGTGCCCTGTGGCATGGTTGCCCTATGGCACGTGTGCCACGGGGACTCATGGAGGTGGGCGTGGGTATCGGTGGGCATGGGATCCCCACGGGTATGGGTGCTCATGGAGTGTGGGCATCCATGGGCATAGGAGCCCTAAGGATGTAAGTGGGCATGGGCAGGGGTGCCCCATGGCATGGATCCTTGAACCTGTGGGTGCTCATGGAGGGGGTGTGGGTATGGGTGGGCATGAGAGTCCCACGGGTGCTCATGCACATGAGTGCCACATGGGTGCCCCATGGGCACGGGTGTGCACAGGCATGAAGGCTGCGTGGGCATGGGGGCTCCATGAGCACTTGTGGGTATGGGCGCCCAGGAACATGAGTGCCCCATGGCATGGGTGCTCATGGGTGTGGGTGGCTTGTTGCATGTAAGCCCACAAGCATAGGTGCCCCATCGGTGGTGCCATCTGTGCCTATGGGTGCCCAGGGCCACAGCTGTCCCATGGCATGGGTGCTCAGGGTTATGGGCACCTGGGGACCAGCATGCCCTTTGGCATGGGTGTGCATGGACCCATGGGTGACACATGGTGTGGGTGCTCATGGATGTCGGTGCCTGTGGGCACGGGTGGCCCATGGCATGGGTCCCTGCCAGCCTGAGTGCCCATGGGCACAGTTGTGGGTGCTTGGCCCCCTCCCCCCAGGAGCACTTCAACTACTACTCCCTGGACCCCGTGCTGGGCCACTTGGTCTTCTCCCTCAAGTACGACGAGCAGGAGCACCTCCACCTGCTGCTGCGGTGAGCAGGGGGCCAGGGGGCACCCATGGGTGCGGCTGGGACTCTTGAATGGCAGCCCTGACCCCCGCCTCGCCCCGCAGCACCCGCACCCGCACCCTGCACGACGTGGTGCCCATCTCCTGCCTGGCTGAGTTCCCCAACGTGGTGCAGATGGCCAAGGTGCGTGGCTGATTTGGTTGGGCTGCAAACCTCTGCCGATGGAGGCGGGGGAAGGGGGGTTGGAGCACCCCCTAACACTGGCACAGCTCCGCTGGCACCCACGGGTGCCCCCTGGGCCCCCCCCGGCATCGCCAATCCCTCCCGCAGCTGGTGTGCGAGGACGTCAACGTGGATCGCTTCTACCCCGTGCTCTACCCCAAGGTGAATGGGGTGCAGGGCTGGGGGACCCCCCCACCCCCCCATGAGTGTGGGCACCCCGGGGTGCCCCTCACCCCCCACCCAACCTCTGCCCGCTCCCCACCCCACCCCCGGCAGGCCTCCCGCCTCATCCTCGCCTTCGACGAGCACGTGCTCAGCAACCACTTCAAGTTTGGGGTCATCTACCAGAAGCTGGGGCAGGTAGGGGGCCGGGGGGCAGGTAGGGGGCCGGGGGGCAGGTAGGGGGCCGGGGGGCAGGTGCGGGGCCGGGGAGGCAGGTGCGGGGCCGCGGGGGCAGGTAGGGGGCCGGGGGGCAGGTACGGGGCCGGGGGGCAGGTGCGGGGCCGGGGGGCAGGTACGGGGGTGGGGGAGCACGTACGGGGCCGGGGGGCAGGTGCGGGGCCGGGGGGCAGGTGCGGGGCCGGGGGGGGCAGGTACGGGGTTGGGGGAGCACGTACGGGGCCGGGGGGCAGGTGCGGGGCCGGGGGGCAGGTGCGGGGTTGGGGGAGCACATACGGGGCTGGGGGGACAGGTACGGGGCTGGGGGGCAGGTACGGGGCCGGGGGGCAGGGAGGGTGTGCAGGGGGCCCGGGGGGCGGGGGTGTGCCGGGGGGGGCCGGCACCCATGCCCACCCCCACCGCAGACCTCGGAGGAGGAGCTCTTCGGTACCACGGAGGAGAGCCCTGCCTTCGCCGAGTTCCTGGACGTGCTGGGGCAGAGGGTGCAGCTGAGGGACTTCAAAGGGTGCGTGACGGGCGGGGGGCTGGGTCCTGGGGAGGGGGGGGGGGGGGGAGCACGCATGGGGCACCCAGGTTGAGGGTGTCCCCTTCCCTCCCTCCCCTCCCAGGTTCCGGGGGGGGCTGGACGTGACCCACGGGCAGACGGGCAGCGAGTCGGTGTACTGCCACTTCCGCGACAAGGAGATCATGTTCCACGTCTCCACCAAGCTGCCCTACACCGAGGGGGATGCCCAGCAGGTGGGGCACCTATGGGTGCTGGGCAGGGGTGGAGGAAGGTGGGGGGGGACAAGGGTTTGAGGAGCTCCCGTGGGTGCTGGGGGAGGGGGGGGGCTCCTGGGTCACCACCGTGAGCTGGAATGGTTGGTGGGGCACCTATGGGTGGGGGGAAGGGGCTCCAGGGGCATCTCCAGGGTGCTGGGGGCGGGGGGGGGGGGCATCTATAGGGCACAGGGGCTGACAGAGTACCCATGGGTGCTGTTGGGGGGATTGGTTGTCTATGGGATGCCAAAACTCCAGGGGCACCCACTGAGTACTGAGGGTCGTCTATCAGAGCCATCCATGGGTGCTGGGGGGCAGATGGGATGCTGGGAGCTAGCAGAGCACCCATGGGAGCTGGGAGGGGCATCTATGGGGCAAAAGGGTTGGCAGCACACCCAATGGGTGCTGGGGGGGGTGTTTAGAGGTTGCAAAAGCTCCAGGGGAACCCATGGGTGCTTGTGGGTGTCTATGGGATGCAGAGGGCTGGGAGAGCACCCATGGGTGGTGAGGCTGGGGTTGTCTTGGGAATGCAAAAGCTCCGGGGGCACCCATGGGTGTTAAGCAGGATGCAGGGACCTGACAGGGCACCCATGGGTGCTTCAGGGTTGACCATGAGGTGCAGGAGCTCCTGGAGCTCCAATGTAGGCTCTCAGGGTCATTGATGGGATGCAGGGGGCTGGTAGGGCACCCATAGGGGCTTCAGGGTTGGCCATGGGGTGCCGCAGGGGCTCTTGGAGCTCAGATGGGTGCTCTGGGGGTCGTTTAGGAGCTGCAGGGGGCTGGCAGGGCAGCCGTGGGTTCGCTGTGGGGTGCAGGGGTTCCTGGGACAGCCTCGAGTGCTGAGGAGGTGTCTCTGGGATGCGAAAGCTCCAGGGGCACCCATGGGTGCTGGGGTCCCCTAACGAGGTGCAGGGTCTGCCCTTGCCTTCACCGCCGTCCTCTGCGTCCCCTCTGTCCCCCGCGCCCCCTGCAGCTGCAGCGGAAGCGTCACATCGGCAACGACATCGTGGCCGTCGTCTTCCAGGACGAGAACACTCCCTTCGTCCCCGACATGATCGCCTCCAACTTCCTCCACGCCTTCGTGGTGGTGCAGCTGGAGCAGGGCAGCACCCAGGGCACCCTCTACAAGGTGCCACCCTCTGCCCGCTGGGCGCTGGGGGCCGCAGGAGCCCCCGGAGCCCTCACGCCCCCCCCTTGCCCCCCTGCAGGTCTCCGTCACCGCCCGTGACGATGTGCCCTTCTTCGGCCCGCCGCTGCCCGACCCTGCTGTCTTCAGGAAGGTGAGCGCCCATGGGTGCTGCCGGGGGCTCCCCGGAGTGGCACCCACCCAAGGGTGCCCCTCGCCCCCCCGCAGGGCCCCGAGTTCCAGGAGTTCCTCCTGACCAAGCTGATCAACGCCGAGTACGCCTGCTACAAGGCGGAGAAGTTCGCCAAGCTGGAGGTGGGGGCTGGGCGCGGGGCTCCGGGGGCTGGGTGCGAGGCTCCGGGGGCTGGGTGCGGGGCTCCGGGAGGCTGGGTGCGAGGCTCCGGGGGGCTGGGCGCGGGGCTGCGGGGGGCTGGGTGCGGGGCTGCGGGGGGCTGGGCGCGGGGCTCCGGGGGCTGGGTGCAGGGCTGCTGGGTGTTGGGCTGGGCACTGAGGAGCTTGGGTGCAATATGGGTGCTGTGGGCAATGTGGGTGCTGTACCTGCAGTGAGGCTGCACGTGCTGTAGGGCATGTGGGTGCTGGGCACAACATAGCTGCTGTGGGTGCTGTGCCCACAGTGGGTGCTGGAGATGTGAGTGCTGTGGGTGTGGGTGCTGTGCCTGCAGTGGGTGCTGTGGGTGCAGGATGCTGTGCCTGCAGTGGGTGCTGTGGGTGCTGTGCCTGCAGCAGTGCTGTGATTGCAATGGGTGCTGCGGGTGCTGTGCCTGCAGCAGTGCTGTGATTGCAATGGGTGCTGCGGGTGCTGTGCCTGCAGCAGTGCTGTGATTGCAATGGGTGCTGTGGGTGCTGTGCCTGCAGCAGTGCTGTGATTGCAATGGGTGCTGTGGGTGCTGTGCCTGCAGTGGATGCTGTGGGTGCTGTGCCTGCAGCAGTGCTGTGATTGCAATGGGTGCTGTGGGTGCTGTGCCTGCAGCGGTGCTGTGATTGCAATGGGTGCTGTGGGTGCTGTGCCTGCAGCGGTGCTGTGATTGCAATGGGTGCTGTGGGTGCTGTGCCTGCAGCGGTGCTGTGATTGCAATGGGTGCTGTGGGTGCTGTGCCTGTAGTGGTGCTGTGCCTGCTGTGGGTGCTGTGCCTGCAGCGGTGCTGTGGGTGCTGCAATCGCAGTGGGTGCTGTGCCTGCTGTGGGTGCTGTGCCTGCAGCGGTGCTGTGGGTGATGCAATCGCAGTGGGTGCTGTGCCTGCTGTGGGTGCTGGTGTGTGTGGGTGCTGTGTACTCTGGGTGCTGCTGTGCGTGGCAGAGGGGGCTGCCTGCAGCAGAGGCACGTGGGTGTCGGTGCCATGTCTGCTGTGGGTGCTGTGTGTGGGTGCTGTGCACCCTGGCAGCTGGGCGGGATGTGGGTGCTGTGCATGGGGGCAGGACACACACGCCTGCAGCAGCGGCCTGTGTGTGGGTGCTGCATGCCAGCTGGGTGCTATGCATGTGGATGCTATGCCTGCAGGAGTGCTGGGGGGTGCCAGGTACGCTGCGTGCTGTGGGTGCTGTGCCCGATGTGGGTGCTGTGCGTGGCAGGGGAATGGCTGCGGTGGGTGCTGTGTGGGTGGGTTCCAGGTGCAGTGGGTGCTGTGTGTGTGGGTGCCAGGTGCAGTGGGTGCTGTACCCGATGTGGGTGCTGTGTGTAGTAGCTGCTGAGCACATGGGTGCCATGCCTGCAGGAGTGCCATGTGGATGGGTGCTGTTCATGCCGGGGGTGCTGTACCTGCTGTGGGTGCCATGCACCTGGGTGCAATGCCTGCTGTGGGTGCTGGGTGTGGGGGTGCCATGCCAGTGGATGCTGTGGGTGGGTGTCACGTCCCCTGGGCCTGCTGTGGGTGCTGGCTGTGGGGGTGCCATGCCTACAGGTGCTGTGGAGGTAGGGTGAGCAAGTGCCATGTGCTCTGGGTTCTATGAGTGCTGGGGGAGAAGATGCCATGCCAGTGGGTACCAGGGGTGCCAGTGGGTACCAGGGGTGCCAGTGGATGCTGGTGGGTGGACACTGTGTTGGTGGGTGCCAGTGGGTGGGTGCCAGTGGATGCTGGTGGGCCTTTGCTCTCTTGGTGCATGGCAGTGGGTTCCATTGGGTACGGTGGGTGCCATTGGGTAGGGCGGGTGCCAGTGGGTATGATGGGTGTCAGTGGGTGCTGGTGGGTTCCATTGGGTACAGTGGGTGCCAGTGGGTATGGTGGGTGCCAGTGGGTATGGTGGGTGCCAGTGGGTTCCATTGGGTACGGTGGGTGCCGGTGGGTATGGTGGGTGCCGGTGGGTTCCATTGGGTAGGGTGGGTGCCAGTGGGTATGATGGGTGTCAGTGGGTGCTGGTGGGTTCCATTTGGTACAGTGGGTGCCAGTGGGTATGGTGGGTGCCAGTGGGTATGGTGGGTGCCAGTGGGTTCCATTGGGTACGGTGGGTGCCGGTGGGTATGGTGGGTGCCGGTGGGTTCCATTGGGTAGGGTGGGTGCCGGTGGGTGCCGGTGGGTGCTGGTGGGTTCCATTTGGTACGGTGGGTGCCGGTGGGTGCCGGTGGGTTCTATTGGATACAGTGGGTGCCGTTGGGTAGGGTAGGTGCCGGTGGGTGTCGGTGGGTGCTGGTGGGTTCCATTGGGTACGGTGGGTGCGGTGGGTGCCAGTGGGTTCCGTTGGGTAGGGTGGGTGCCGGTGGGTGCGGTGGGTGCCAGTGGGTTCCGTTGGGTAGGGTGGGTGCCGGTGGGTGCGGTGGGTGCCGGTGGGTTCCATTTGGTAGGGTGGGTGCCGGTGGGTGCCGGTGGGTACGGTGGGTGCCGGTGGGTGCCAGTGGGTTCTATTGGGTACGGTGGGTGCCGTTGGGTCGGGTGGGTGCCGGTGGGTGTCGGTGGGTGCCAGTGGGTGCGGTGGGTGCGGTGTGTGACGCGGGCGGGGCAGGAGCGGACCCGAGCGGCGCTGCTGGAGACGCTGCACGAGGAGCTGCAGGCCCGCAGCCAGGCCATGCTGGGGCTGGGCCCCGACGACGACCGCCCCGACAACGGCTCCGCCGCCCCGGGCTTCTTCGAGTCCTTTAAGGTGGGAGCGCCGCGGGAGAGCCACCGGGCCGCGGGGGGGGGCTCGGCGGCGCCGGGCACCGCTGCCAGAACCCCGTGCGCCCCATCCCCCGAACCCCCACTGCCGGTGCCCCCGGGGTGCCCCGCCCCCAGCGCTCTGGTCACGCCCACAGCCACACCCATTGCGCGGCTCACCCCCGCAGTGCCGCAAAGCCCCGCCCCCAGCCACAAGCCCCGCCCCCACTCGTCCCGTTCCTTGCTTAAGCCCCGCCCCTTGGTTAAGCCCGGCCTCATTCTCGAGCCACGCCCACGCCCTATTCCCACTCGTGAGACCCGCTCCGCCCGTGACCCCGCCCCCTTTCACTAAGCCACGCCCCCGCGGCGGCACGGGCGGCTCGCGTAAGCCCCGCCCGTTTTCAAGCCCCGCCCCTGGGTAAGCCCCTCCCGCCCCCGCGCGCCCTCCTGCCGAGGCCCCGCCCCCGCCGGCGCCCCCCGTGCCCCCGGGGCGCGTGACGCGGTGCCGCCCGCAGTCGCTGCTGGTGCCCGGGAGCCGGCGCGGACGCCGCGGCAGCGCCATCGGGCTGGGCTCGGTGGAAGAGGTGAGCGCCGCGGGGCCGAGCGCCTCCCTCCCGGGGGTCCCCCGCCCCGGGGCCCGCCTCCCCCGCGCCCCGCTTAACGGTGCCCCGCAGGCGCTGCTGGTGCCCGGCAAGAGCCCTTCGCGGCGGCGGCCCGGCCCGCTCGGCTCCCGCCGCTCCAGCGCCATCGGCATCGAGAGCATCCAGGAGGCACCGGCCGGCAGGTGAGCGCCGGCAGCGGGCACGGGGCGGGCGCCGGCCGGTGCCACCTCCCGGGATCACCTCCCCCGCACCCTCCCCGCAGGGACGGCCCCGCCGCCACCCCCGAAGGCAGCAGCTCCGCACACAGCTCCCCGGAGAGCCGCCGGCACGCCGACAGGTCCGCAGCGGGCAGGGGGCACCGCGGCTGGGGGGCACCGGGATGGGGTAGCACAAGGGTGAGGTGGCACTGGGCACTGAGGGAGAACAGGACACGGTGTTGCCAGAGTGTGGTGAGGTGACACTGGGATGGAGTGGCATGAGGATGGGATGGCACCGGGGACGAGGTGACAGCGGGACACGGGGGTGCCAGATGGGGGTGATGCTGTGGTGGCACAGGAACTGGAGGGCACTGGAATGTGGTGGCACAAAGACAAGACACCAGCGTGAGGTGGCACGGGGATTGGGTGGCACGAGGACTGGAGGGCACCGGGGTGAGGCAGCACGAGGAGAGGGTGGCACTGAGACATTGTGGCACTGGAATGGGGTGGCATGAGGGGCACTGTAGGGCACTATAGGGCACTGGCCTGGAGCACTGGGAGGGTGGCAGTGGGATGGGGTAGTGCCAGCATGGGGTGACACATGGGCAGGGTGACATCAGGATGGCACAGGAGCTGGGGGGCACTGGGATGGGACAGCATGAAGGTAGAGTGGCACAGAAATGCAGTGGTGCAGGATGAGTTGGCACTGGGGTGGGGTGGCAAGGGAAGAGGGTGGCATGGGGGACCAGAGGGCACTGGGACAAGGCAGCACATGGACAGAGCAGCACAGAGATGCAAGGGGACAGGGTGGCACTGGGAGAGGACGGCACCAGCACAAGGTGCCACTGGGGCGATTGGCACAGGGCAACATGGAAACAGGACAGGGATGGGGTGGCACAGGGACAGGGTCACCCAGGAGCCTGGTGGCACAGGGCCTGTATGCCCTGGGGACAGGCCAAGAAAGAGGCGGTCGTGGGGGGTGGCACAGGGACAGTGTGGCGCTGGGGTGGCATGGGGCTGGGACAGCCCAGCGTTGGGATGGTACGGGGACAGGTTGGCATGGGGATAGGGTGGCACAGGGATGAGATGGGGGCAGGCTGATGTGCCTGATGTGGGGTGGTATCGTGGTGGGGCCGTGGCGGTGCCCACACGGCGTGGTGCCAGCCCGTGCCCGCTCTTGGTGACTGTCCCCAGCAGGGCCGAGAAGCCGGAGCCGGTGGCGTTCTCCCGCTCGTCCTCCAGTGCCAGCAGCTTTGGCAGTGCCACCGAGGAGCCCAGCGAGCCAGGCAGGGTAGGGCACGCAGGGGGAGGTGACAGGACAGCGAGTCCTTCTGCCAGCCTCCCCTGCCACCTCCCCCCAACCCCATCCCATTCTCAGCCCGCTCCTGTGCCACCCTCTCCCCATGCCATCCCATCCCTGAGATGCCCTCTCCCTGTGCCCCCTCATCCCTGTGCCATCCCACCCCGATGCCATCCCTTCCTCACACTACCCTGTCCCCATGCCATCCCATCCTGTGATGTCCCATCCCCATGCCTGTGCCATCCTGTCCTGTGCCATGCCCTTGCCATCCCATGCCATGCCAATGCCATCTCACCCCTGAGCCATCACACCCTTTAATGTCCCATCCTTGTGCCAACCTGTCACGTCTATGCCATCCCTGTACCATCCCATCCTGTGATGTCCCATCCCTGTCCTGTGCCACCCATCCCTGTGCCATCCTGTCCTGTGCCCCCGTGCCACCCATCCCTGTGCCATCCTGTCCTGTGTGCCCCCCGTGCCCCCCACCCTGTGACGCCCCCGTGCCCCCCCAGGACTGCCGCTCGCCCCCGGGCAGCCACTGCGACGCCTTCACTGACGCCCCCTGGCCGGACGACCCCCCCGGGACCCCCCCAGGTAGCCTCCCCCCGGAGCATCAGAGTCACCACGGGGCCTGGGGACCCCCTGCAGGGGGAGGTGGGGACCCCCAAGGGTGCTCATGGTCCCCCCCCGCCCCCTCCCCCCCCCCTTTCCCCCCAGGCCGCCGCCCCCGACCCCTCCTGCCCCGAGATCAAGATCCAGCTGGAGCAGCCCCCCCACCCCCGGTGAGGCTGAGACCCCCCCCAGGTGCCCCCCAAAAGGGGAGACCCCCTCCTGGGCTGCCCCCCGCTGATGTCCCTCCCTGCAGGGCTCATAGTCACCCCCTGCCCTGGGCAGCTGGGGGGGGGGGCACCGCTTCCCCCCCCGCCCCGTGTGCCACCCCTGTGCCAGGAGCCGAAGCCATCGTCCCGCTGCGAGACCTCGGGGGGGGCGGGGAACCCCCCGGAAGTGGAGGTGTTCCCCCCCCCCCCCAAGACCCCCATGGGCTGGGGGGGTAGGGGGGGTTAGGATGGAGCATGAAGGACACACACACATCCCCCCCGTGTGACCCCAATGCCGCATGGGGGGTGGGGGGCGGGGGGAGGGGACAACCCCCCTAAAAGGACGAGCAGGGCCCACCCCCAGCATACACCCCCCCCCAAAATAAAAGGGGGGCGGGGGGGGGGGCTCCAATCCAGGGCAAACCCGAGGTGGGGCTCCCCTGCCCCCTCCCCCCCCCTTCCTCCTCCTCCTGTTGTAAGGGCCAAAAGCTCCGGGGGGGGGTCGGGCCTGGGGCTGGGGGGGGAGGGGGAGGAAGGATTATTTTTCAAGCCCCCCCCCGCTGGTGTTTGTGTTCCCCTGGGCCCTGTACAAAATAAAGGTTTATTTATCGCTACCGGGGGGGCCCGGGGGGGCCCTCCGTGTCTGTCGGGGGGGGGAGGGGGCTCTGCTGTCTGATGAGGGTCATCAATAACTGGGGGGGGGCGGGGGGGGGGGGGCTCCCATGATAGCTGGGGGGGGGGGGGGGGAGCCCTCGATCTGGAGGCAGGGGATGGATATCTTGGGGGGGGTCTTGATACCTGGGAAGGGGGTTCTTGATATCCGGGGGGGGGGGCGTCCCTGATATCTAAGGGGGGGTCTGATATTTGAGGGGATGTCTAATATCTAGGGGGGGGGGCCAAATATCTGGGGGGGGTCTGATATTTGGGGGGGGAGGTCTGATATTTGAGGGGCTCACTAATATCTAGGGGGGGGTCCCAAATATCTTGGGGGGTCCCTGATATCTAAGGGGGGGAGGTCTGATATTTGAGGGGCTCACTAATATCTGGGGGGGTCCCAAATATCTGGGGGGGTCTGATATTTCTGGGGGGAGGTCTGATATTTGAGGGGCTCACTAATGTCTAGGGGGGGGGTCCCAAATATCTGGGGGGGTCTGATATTTGGGAGGGGAAGGTCTGATATTTGACGGGGTCTTTAATATCTGGGGGGGGTCCTGAGTATCTTGGGGGGGGGGGGGGTGTCCCTGAATATCTGGGGGGGGGATTCTTGCTACCTGGGGGGGGGTCCCTGATATCTGAGGACTTCTTTGGCATCCGGGGAGGGGGGGTCCTGGTATCTCTGATCCCTTGGGGGGGCTGCCCCCAAACCCCAAGCTGATTCCTCACGTAGCCCTTCCCCCTCCCCCTCCCCTTTTTCCCCCCTCCCCTTTTTCCCCCCCCCCTTTTTTCCCCCCCTTCCCCCCCCCCTCTTCCCCCCGCCCCTTCCCCCCTTCCCCCCCCGCCCCTTCCCCAGTCCATTTTGGGGCCAATTTACCCAGCTTGGGGACATTTTTTTGTCGCCTGCTTTTGGTTTATTTCCAAGCCCCCCTCCCCCCTCCCCCTCCCTCTTATTTTTGGGGTGCTGCGGGCCCCGCCAAAATCGACCAAGCAATGCCCCTCCCCCCCCCCCCCCCCCCCCCATCCTCTCCTACCTTCCCCCCTCCCCCTCCCCCTTTTCAACCCCGGTGGCCAACCCGCCCGTGGGGCGCGGCCCTTGGCTGGCAGCCCCGGTGGGCACCGGCTCGGTGCCAGCTCCCCAGCCGAGACAACCCGGGCTCTGTGTGTGTCCCCCGCGGCCCCCCCCGCCCCGGTCCCCCCTCCCACCCCCCCGAACCCCCCCAAAGCCGCCGAGCACCCCGGGACCGGTTAAACATAGCTCGGTGCCGCCTGCCTGCTGCCGGTGCCCAGCGCCCGCGGTCGGGTGGCGGCCGCCGAGGCCGTGCCAAAGGGCACCCAGCGAAGTGGGGGTGTCACGGAGCCCCCCCCGCCGCAGCGCCACCCCCCGGATCCGGCGCCGCTCAGGACACCGCTCAGGCGGGGCTGGATGCGGGCGGGCGCTGCGGAGCTGGGGGGGGGACGCTGCGGGGGGAGGGAAGCAAAGGGGGAGGGTTGGGGGTGCTCGGGGGGAGGGGGTTGGGGGTGCCCAGAGGGGTTGGGGTGTTCAGGGAGGAGGGTTGGGGGTGCTCTGGGGGGGGGGTTGGTGGTGCTTGGGTGGTCAAGGGGATTGGGGGTGCTCAGGAAGTTTGGGGGTGCCCAGGGGGTTTGGGGTGCTCAGGGAGGAGGTTTGGGGGAGCCCAGAAGGGTTGGGGTGTTGAGGGAGGGGGGTTGAAGGGGTTGGGGGTGTTCAGGGAGGGAGTCTGGGGGAGCCCAGGGGGGTTGGGGTGTTCAGGGAGGAGGGTTGGGGGTGTTTGGGGGGGTTGTCGAGGGGGTTGGGGGTGCCCAGAGGGGTTGGGGTGTTGAGGGAGTTTGAAGGCGTTGGGGGTGTTCAGGGAGGGGGTTTGGGGGTGCTCAGGTGGTCAAAAGGGGGGTGAAATAGCTCAGGGGGAGTTGGGGTGTTCAGGGAGGGGATTGGGGGTGCTCAGGGAGGGAGGTTTGGGGGGCTTGAAGAGGTTTGGGGCTCCTTAGGGGTTTTGGGGTGACTTAAGGGGCTTGGAGTGGTCAGGGAGGGGCTGGGGGAGGTTGAGAATGCTCAGGAAGGGGGTTTGGGGTGCTCAAGGAATTTGGGGGTGCTCAGGGAGAGGGTTGGGGTGCTCAGGTGGTTTGAGGTGCTCAGGTGGTTTGGGGTGCTCAGGGAGTTTGGGGGTGCTCAGGGAGGGGTTTGGGGGTGCTCAGGGAGGGATTTGGGGGTGCTCAGGGAGTTTGGGGGTGCTCAGGTGGCTTAGGGGTGCTCAGGGAGGGGGTTGGGGTGCTCAGGGGGCTTGGGGGTGCTCAGGATGCAGCTGGCTGTGCCGTGGGCTGCTCGGGGAGGGGGCTGGCACTGGCACAGGGATGTTGGCAGCGCCAGGGCAGCACAGCCCCGTGCCCTGCGGCAGGCTGGCATTTGGCACGTGCCAGGCGCCGCCGGCCTGCACCGAGGCTTTTGCATCTCCCTGCTGGCTTTGGCGCGCCCAGGGTGGCACTGGCGTGCCCAGGGTGGCATTCAGACCTGCAGGGTGGCATTCCCCCTCCTGTGGTGGCATTTCCACACGCAGGCTGGCAGCTTCTGCACACCCGGGGTGGCATGTACACGCCCGCGGAGGTGTGTGCACGGGCAGGGTGGCATTTGGATGTCCAAGGTGGCATTCACACGTGCAGGGTGGCATATTTTGCACAGCCATGGTGGCATTGGCACTCCCTGGGTGGCATTTGCACACACAAGGCACGTGAGGGCACAGCCACGTGCACTGTGGCACGCCTGGTGGCATCTCACAGGTGGAAGGCACCCTGGGCACGTGCACCGGGGGGGGGGGGGGGGGGGGGGGGGCACACACCGTGTGACTTTTGCACGCCCGTGGGAACTTCTCCCTGCTGCACAGAGCTGTTGTGCCCCCCGGGTGAGTTCTGCACCCCCACCGTGGCTGTTTGCCCCTGCAGGGTGGCATCTGCACAGGCAAGGTGGCATCTGCACATCCAGGCTGACATATGCACCACCAGGGTGACATCTGCACAGGCAGCGTGGCATCTGCACAGGCAAGGTGGCATCTGCACCTCCAGGGTGGCATCTGCACAGGCAGTGTGGCATCTGCACATCCAGGCTGGCATATGCACCACCAGGGTGACATCTGCACAGGCAGCATGGCATCTGCACAGGCAAGGTGGCATCTGCACCACTAGGGTGACATCTGCACAGGCAAGGTGGCATCTGCACCTCCAGGGTGGCATCTGCACAGGCAGGGTGGCATCTGCACCTCCAGGGTGGCATCTGCACATCCAGGCTGGCATATGCACCACCAGGGTGACATCTGCACAGGCAGTGTGGCATCTGCACAGGCAAGGTGGCATCTGCACCACTAGGGTGACATCTGCGCAGGCAAGGTGGCATCTGCACCTCCAGGGTGGCATCTGCACAGGCAGGGTGGCATCTGCAGCGCCAGGGTGGCATCTGCACAGGCAGGGTGGCATCTGCACCTCCAGGGTGGCATCTGCACAGGCAAGGTGGCATCTGCACCTCCAGGGTGGCATCTGCACAGGCAGCGTGGCATCTGCACCACTAGGGTGACATCTGCACAGGCAGGGTGGCATCTGCACAGGCAAGGTGGCATCTGCACCTCCAGGGTGGCATCTGCACAGGCAGTGTGGCATCTGCACATCCAGGCTGGCATATGCACCACCAGGGTGACATCTGCACAGGCAGCATGGCATCTGCACAGGCAAGGTGGCATCTGCACCACTAGGGTGACATCTGCACAGGCAAGGTGGCATCTGCACCTCCAGGGTGGCATCTGCACATCCAGGCTGGCATATGCACCACCAGGGTGACATCTGCACAGGCAGTGTGGCATCTGCACAGGCAAGGTGGCATCTGCACCACTAGGGTGACATCTGCATCTGCAGGCAAGGTGGCATCTGCACCTCCAGGGTGGCATCTGCACAGGCAGGGTGGCATCTGCAGCGCCAGGGTGACTTCTGCACCTCCGCAGTGACTTTTGCCCGGGTCAGGCACGGTGTGCACGTGGGTGGTGGCACTCACACGTGCACGGGTGGCATTTGCTGTGCCAGGGCACCATTTGCCCCCACAGGGTGGCACTGGCATGAGCGAGGTGACGTCTGCCAGGCTCAGGGCACTATCTGCACGCTGGGAGCCCTCCCTGGCTGCTACCAGAGGCCTCAGTCCCCCTGCTCCAGCACCCTGCGAGCTGCACCTCCCCTCCTCCCTGTCGTAATTAAACCCTCCACTACCCCGCCCCTAATTACTCCGCCCCTAATTATCCTGCCCTTAATTACCGACCCTAACTAAAGGACCCCACCCCGGCAGCTCCCACCCTTTCCATCCCCTTTTTGCCCCAAGCCCTCAGCCCCAAACCTCCCCTCAAACCCCCAGCCCCGAGGGGAGGGGGCGGCAGAACTGCCTCCAACCGAAGCGAAATCAACCCCCCCCAAAAAAAAAGGTAGCAAAGCAGCGAGGCTCGGGGACAGAATCCACCCAGGGAGTTTGTCTGTCTGTCTGTCTGTCTTTTATCTCTTTAACTCCACGCGGGTGAGTTCACTTCGCGGTTTCGTTGCGAAGCCCTCTGGGTGTCCCCACACGTGTGCCGAGCTGGGCAGCGGGGATCAGTCCTCAGCTCGGGAGAGCAGGAGGCAGTTTTCGGGCGCCCGGGAGCCAGCCCCCATGGTGTGCCGCTCCGGAATGAAGAGGTTGGATCCACCGAGGGGGCTCCGCCTCCCATCCCAACCCCGGCGGCGGGCCGGGGAGAGGGCAGGGAAGGAGAGGTTTAATTACAGGGGAAGGGTTTGGGTATTTACAGGCGGGCAGCTCCCGGCACCAAACCGCCGGCGGCCGCCTGCGCTCCGCGGAGTCTCTTCTGTTCTCTTCTCCTCTTTTCTGGCCGCTGCCGTCCAGCAAAATAAAAACCCACACCAAAAATACCCCTCCACTCCACACCCCCCCCTACCCCCCCAAAAAAACCCTCAACCCCCACCCCCGCCAAAAAAAAAAGGCCTGAAAGCACAAACCCTCCCCCTACAAAAACAAAGGTGAAACCCCACACCCCTGCACCCCCCAAGAAACAAGGGTGAAAACCCACCCCCCAAAAAACAAGGGTGAAAACCCACCCCCCCAAAAAACACAAGGGTGAAACCCCACACCCCTACCCCCCCCAAAAAAGCCAAGGGTGAAACCCCACACCCCTGCCCCTCCCAAAAGCAAGGGTGAAAACCCCACCCCCCAAAAACACAAGGGTGAAACCCCACACTCCTGCCCCCCAAAAGCAAAGGTGAAATCCCACACCCCTGCCCCCCCAAAGCAAGGGTAAAAACCCACCCCCCCCCAAAAACACAAGGGTGAAACCCCACACCCCTGCCCCCCCAAAAAAACAAGGGTGAACACACCCACACCCCTCCCCCCCCTCAAATAAAAAAGGGAAGGGACAATAAAAGGAGGCATTAAAGATAAATCCCCCTCCGTGGCTGGCCAGGAGGCACTTCAGCAGAGGAGGAGGAGGAGGAGGAGGGCGAGGAGGAAGGGCGAGAGGCCGGCGGCGGCGCGGGCGGCGGCGCTGCAGTGGCCGCGGTTGGAGCCGATGCAGGCGGCGTAGGCCATGGCGTGGGGGATGTAGTTCTGCTCGTGGACGCCGTGCAGCAGGTGAGCCATGGGGCCCCGGGCGAAGACGGCCACGTCCTCCCCGCCGTGGGTCTCCTGGCGCAGCGGCACCGCCGACTGGGCCTGGTAGTTGGCGTGGGCTGGGGAAGGCAGCGCCGCGGAGTCAGTCGGAGAACCATCGACTCAGTCAGGGTTGGAAGGGACCACAAGGAGCAGCTAGTTCCAACCCCCCCCCCTGCCATGGGCAGGGACACCCCAACCTAGAGCAGGCTGGCCAGAGCCTCATCCAGCCTGGGCTTAAACACCTCCAGGGACGGGGCCTCAACCACCTCCCTGGACAACCCATTCCAGGGCTTCACCACTCTCATGGGGAAGAACTTCTTCCTCACATCCAGCCTGAGCGTCACAGTATCACAGCATCACAGTATCCAGGGGCTGGAAGGGACCTCCAGAGATCATCCAGTCCAACCCCACCCCCGCCAGAGCAGATCACCTACCCCAGCTCACACAGCAACACTCTCCCTTCTCCCTAGCAACCTGCACCAGAACAAGGGGACACAGTCTCAAGCTGCGCCAGGGGAAGTTTAGGCTGGAGGTGAGGAGAAAGTTCTTCACTGAGAGAGTCATTGGCCATTGGGATGTGCTGCCCAGGGAGGTGGTGGAGTCACCATCCCTGGAGGTGTTCAAGAGGGATTGGATGTGGCACTTGGTGCCATGGTCTAGTCATGAGGTCTGTGGTGACAGGTTGGACTCGATGATCTTCGAGGTCTCTTCCAGCCTTGGTGATACATCCAGGCTGGTTTTGAACATCCCCACGACCCCCCCGGGCAGCCTGCTCCAGGGCTCTGTGAGCCTCGCAGTGAAGATCCTCCTCATGCAGAAGCGGAACCCCCTGTGCTGGAGTTTCCCTCCATTGCCCCTTGTCCTGTCCCAGGGTGCAGCTGAGCAGAGGCTGTCCCTGTCCCCTCCCTCTTGACCCCCAGCCCTCAGATAGCAGAGAATCACAGAATTTCAGGGGCTGGAAGGGACCTCAAAAGCTGACCCAGTCCAACCCCTGCCAGAGCAGGGTCACACAGGAACACATCCAGGCAGGTTTTGAATGTCTCCAGAGAAGGAGACTCCACAACCCTCCCCAGGCAGCCTGCTCCAGGGCTCTGTCACCCTCACAGGGAGTAACTTTCCCTCCTGTTTCCATGGCACTTCCTCTGCCTCAGCTGCCACCACTGCCCCTTGGCTGGCATGGTCATCCCCCAGCAGAGCCTGGCTCCAGCCTCTGGGCATCCCCCTGCACAGCTTTACCAACAGCAATGAGGTCACCTCTCAGTCTCCACTTCTCCAAGCTAAAGAGCCCTCAGCTCCCTCAGTCTCTCCTCATATGGAAGATGTTCCACTCCCTTCATCGTCCTCATGGCTCTGCTGGACTCTTTCAAGCCCCTCTTGAACTGAGGGGCCCAGAACTGGCGGGAGCCAGGCTGGGGCTGGAGTTGCTTCAGTGGCTGAGGATCGTTCAGCTTGGAACAGCCCCCTGAGGGCATCCAGCACCCACCCAGCACCACCATGGCCCAGAGTACCACGATGGCCACAGGGGTTTTGAGTACCTCCAGGGATGGAGACTCTGCCACTGCCCTGGGCAGCCTGGGCCAGGCCTTGACAACCCTCAAGGGGCAGAAATTTAGCTCATGTCCAACCTAAACCTCCCCTGGGGCAACTTGAGGCCAATTCCTCTTACCCTGTCACTTGTTCCTCAGGAGCAGAGCCCAACCCCTGCCTGGCTCCAGCCTCCTCTCAAGGAGCTACAGAGAGCAGTGAGGTCTCCCTCAGCCTCCACTCCTCCAGGCTCGACACCCCCAGCTCCCTCAGCTGCTCCTTTCCAGCTCCGTTCTGCAGACCCCTCCCCAGCTTCTTTGCCCTTCCCTGGCCATCAAACCAGGCTCAACAGTTTCAGGGGGTCTTGGCCCAGAACCCACTCACCAAAATCCACAGCAGAGACGTTCTCTCTCTCCCCTGCCACGATCTTGTAGCCGGGGCCGTTGCCGTAGAGGATGGAGGTGAAGGGCTTGCGGTCAACGTCGCTCTGCATCGGGGCCAGACCTGGGGGTGGCAGCACCATCAGCAGGAGGACGACAACCCGGGCTCCCCGGCTGTGTTTATCCCCCTCCTCCCCGCTGCCTGGGCGGCAGGGGCGCACCGAAGATGGGGTTTCCGCGGGGGTGTAGCCGCCGAAGGTGAAGACGTGCGAGTGGTCGGCGGTGACCACGCTGAGGGTGTCCTGCGCCGAGGTCATGTTGCTGGCCAGCCCTATGGCCCTGTCCAGCTCCACCGCCTCGTGCAGCGCCTGCTTCGCCTTCCCCTCGTGGTGCCCGTGGTCGATGCGGCCCCCTGGGACCCCCCCAGCGCTGCTTAGCACTGACTGCTGCACCACATCGTCCTGGCCTCCCCCCACTTGGCTTCACACACACACACACACACACACACACACACACACACACCCACACCTCCCCTTTATCTCCCCCTGGCACCTTCCTCCCCTCCCCATCTGCCCCCACAGCCCTGTTCATCCTCCCTCCATCCCCCCATCACCCCTTTTATCATCCCCCTATTTGCACCCCCACAGCCCAAATTATCCCCCTCTATTGCCCCCTTTACCCCCATTTGCACCCCCATCACCCTCCTTCCCCCCTTTTCACCCCCATAGCCTCATTTATCCCCCCTCTGCACCCCCCTTTTGTATCCCCATCATCCTCCTTCCCCCCTTTTCACCCCCATAGCCTCCTTTACCCCCCCCCTTTGCACCCCCTTTTGCATCCCCATCACCCTCCTTTCCCCCATGTATTCCAAATCACTCTCTTTATCTCCCTGCTTTGCACCCCCATCCCTCCTTCACCCTCTCTTTTTGCACCAGCCCTTCTGTTCCCCCCTTTATTCACCCCCCTCTCCCTCCTCCCCACCATGTCCCCCCTTTTACTATTTTACCCCCATCACCCCTTTACCTCCCTGCTCTGCACCCCCTCTTCACCCTCCCTTTCTGCATCCCCTCCTTTATCCCCTCCATTTTCCCATCGCCCTCTTTTTGCACCCCCACACCCTCTTTTCCCCCCACCCCTCATCACCCCTTTCCCCCCCAACCTTCAACCAGGAGGAAGAACCCCCGGGGGTTTTTCTGAGCATCTTGATGGCCACAGCCACCATCTCGGAGAGGGAGGGGTCCGTCTCGTTGTCCCTGTCCAGCTCGTACATCATGTCCCCCGGCTCGAAGAGGCCTGAGGACAGCGACCCCGCTGGGGACAGCGGCTCCCTGTGCTCGCCCCAGCGTCCCGGCCCCGGATCCCGAGTGATTAGATAGGGCCCAGGGGATGCTCCCAGCCCTTCCTTCCTCCCTCCAGCCCGGCAGATCCTGCCGCTCGGCTGGGCAGGGGAACCAAAGGACAGCAAAGGAGTCCCATGCCCAGAGCAGGGGTGCCAGCCTCACTTTGGTGTGCCAGCCTCACACTGGAGTGCCAGCCCCACATTGGAGTGCCAGCCCCACATTGGAGTGCCAGCTTCCCTCAGGGGCACCAGCTGCTATTTGAGGTACCAGCATCGTCGATTTAGGGTATCAGCATCAGTTTGGAGTACCAGCACCGGTCTGGATTACCAGCATCCCTCTGGGGCGCCAGCATCAGTTTGGGGTACCAGCGGCCCTCTGGGGCACTAGCATCCCTCTGGGGTACCAGCACCCCTGAGGGGAGTGGCAGCATTCCCACAGGGAGTGGGGAGTGGATTCCTCTGGGGTACCAGCGTCCCCTGGGAAGGTGCCAGCATCCCCACAGGGGAGTAGCAGCATCTTTGGCAGGGTATCAGCATCCCCCAAGGGGGTACCAGCATCCCTTGGGCAGACAGCAGCATCCCAGAAGGTGGGGTACCAGCACTTTGGGGGGGATGGGTACCAGTGTCCACAGGGGAGTAACAGCATCCCTTGGAGGCAACAGCATCCTCGGGCGAGGGGAGGGATTAGGAGCATCTTTGGGAGTAGCGACATCTTTGGGGCCACACCAACGTCCCTTGGGGTTGGTACCAGCATCCTTAGGGTGAGGAGGACTAGCAGGATTTGGGGGTGGGTGGGTGGGGCAGGGCAGCAGGATCTTTGGGGTGTACCAGTGTCCCCAGGGAAGAATACCAGCAACTTGGAGGGGGATGTGCCAGCATTCCCAGAGTGGGAGCAGCATCTTTAGGGGAGTACCAGAACCTCTTGGAGGTACCAACATCTTTGTGGGGGATACCAGCATCTTTGCAGTGGGTACCAGCATCTTTGCAGGGGGTACCAGCATCTTTCTGGGGGTTCCTGAAACCCCGGGGCAGGGTGCCAGTACCCTCTGAGGGGCGGTATCTGGCCACTCCAGCTGCCCCAGCACCACGAGCCAGGGGCAGGGGTGTCCCCACCAAAGCAGCCAGCTGAGGCTGGGGCACCCTCGGGTGCCAGGACTCACCCAGGAGGAAGTCGATGCGGCTGAGGTTGAGTGCCAGCAGCTCCCGCCGGTGCCACACGTACTTGGCCACCTGGGGACAGGCAGCTTGTCACCTCCCCAGCCCCTCTGCTAACCCCGGGGCTGCGCTGTACACCCCCTCCCCAAAACATCCCCCACCCCTGGATGGGCTTGGCAAGCCTGCATCGGGAACAGTGTGGCCAGCAGGAGCAGGGAGGTCATCCTGCCCTGTGCTCAGCACTGCTTAGGCCACACCTTGAGTCCTGTGTCCAGTTCTGGGCTCCTCAGTTCAAGAAGGACATTGAGACACTTGAAGGTGTCCAGAGAAGGGCAACAAAGCCTGTCTGGAGCACAGCCCTGTGAGGAGAGGCTGAGGGAGCTGGGGTTGCTTAGCCTGGAGAAGAGGAGGCTCAGGGGAGACCTTCTTGCTCTCTACAACTCCCTGCAGGGAGATTGGAGCCAGGTGGGGGTTGGTCTCTTCTCCCAGGCAGGCCCCCAGCACCAGAACAAGAGGACACAGTCTCAAGCTGTGCCCGGGGAAGGTTTAGGCTGGAGGTGAGGAGAAAGCTCTTCCCAGCAAGAGGAATTGGCCATGGGAATGTGCTGCCCAGGGAGGGGGTGGAGTCCCCATCCCTGGAGGTGCTCCAGAGGGGATTGGATGTGGCACTCGGAGCCATGGGTTAGCTGTCAGGAGGCGTTGGGTGACGGGTTGGACTTGATGACCTCGGAGGTCTTTTCCAACCTTATTGATTCTATGCTTCTGTGATAAGGCTACAGCGGGGTGCTGTGTGTGTGCCCCCAGGAGGTGCCCATCACCTTGCCGGGGGCTTGGCATCGTGCCAGGCGCGGACGAGGTCCCTGCGGTCCAGGCGCGTCCCCCGGTGCTTGTCCTCCTGGGGGTACTCCACGTCGCTGGTGTTTTTGGGGAACATGTACTTCCTCCCCCGCCCAGGATCACCTGAGGAATGGGGGGGGAAAGGCATTTTGTGATGATTCTCAATGATTTTTGATTCCCCCTCCCTTCATGAAGACGTCAAAGGGCTGGGGGCAGGCCCAGAGAAGGGCAAAGAAGCTGAGGAAGGGTCTGGAGAGCAGGGCTGGGGAGGAGCAGCTGGGGGAGCTGGGGGGTTCAGCCCGGAGAAAGGAAGGCTGAGAGGAGACCTCATTGCTCTCTACAGCTCCCTGAGAGGAGGCTGGAGCCAGGTTGGGCTCTTCTCTCAAGGAACAAGAGATAGGATGAGAGGAAATGGCTTGAAGTTGGCCCAGGGAGGTTTAAGTTGGACATGAGGAACAATTTCTTTGCTGCAGGAGTGGTCAGGCACTGGCACAGGCTGCCCAGGGAGGTGGTGGAGTCCCCAGCCCTGGGGTGTTCAAGAAATGTGTAGCCATGGCACTTGGGGCCATGGTTTGATGCCCATGGTGGGGTTGGGTTGCTGGTTGGACTGGGTGATCCTAGAGACCTTTTCCAACCCAAACAGAATCAGAATCACAGAATCAGAGAATGTCAGGGGTTGGAAGGGAGCTCTGCAGATCAAGTCCCACTCCCCTGCTAGAGCAGGGTCACCCAGGGCAGGTCACAGAGGAATGTGCCCAGGCAGCTTTTGAAAGTCTCCAGGGCAGGACACTCCACAACCTCTCTGGGCAGCCTGGCTCAGCCCCCTCACACCAAACAACTTTCTCCTCCTGTTGTGATGCAACCTCCTGGGTTCCAGTTTGTGTCTGCTGCTCCTTATTCTCTTACTGGGCACCACCAAAAAGAGCCTGGTCCTTCCCCTCGTGCCCCCAACCTGGTCTGGTCTGGTCTATTCTATTCTATTCTATTCTATTCTATTCTATTCTATTCTATTCTATTCTATTCTATTCTATTCTATTCTATTCTATTCTATTCTATTCTATTCTATTCTATTCTTCTATTCTATTCTGTTCTGTTCTGTTCTATTCTACTTGACTCCTCTTCTCTTCTCTTCTCTTCTCTTCTCTTCTCTTCTCTTCTCTTCTCTTCTCTTCTCTTCTCTTCTCTTCTCTTCTCTTCTCTTCTCTTCTCTTCTCTTCTCTTCTCTTCTCTTCTCTTCTCTTCTCTTCTCTTCTCTTCTCTTCTCTTCTCTTCTTCTCTCCTCTCTCTCTCTCTCCTCTCCCTCTCTCTCCCTCTCCTCTCCTTCTCTCCCTCTCTCTCTCTTCTCTCTCTCTCCTCTCCTCTCCTCTCTCCTCTCCTCTCTCTCCTCTCCTCTCCTCTCCCTCTCCTCTCCTCTCCTCTCCTCTCCTCTCCGAACCTCTCCTCCTCTCCCTCTCCGAACCTCCTCTCCGAACCTCCTCCCTCTCCATTCTATTCTTAGGTTTCAAGGGGAACACCCCAAGGTGGAGGCACAAGAAGCCAAAGCAGGAAAACCCCTTTGGCCACCCCAAACCCCAACCCCGAGGAGCTTCGCCTCGCTCCAAAACAACCCTGAATCTCTCCTCAAGTAACTCCAGCTCCAGGCAAAAATAAACCCATTTCCAGCAGCAAATTGCCCTTTTTTTTTTTTTTTTGCCTTTTAATGCTGGGTTGGGATTTTATTTTTTCCCCTCTCTCTCCCCTCCCCCTCCCCTCCCCCCCCCCCAGTCTGTGGGAAGGATGCTCCACATCGGGGTCCCCGCCTGACCCCGCCGGGCCGGAGCCCCATCCCGCAGCGCTGCCTTGTTTGCTTTGGAGCTCGGCTTTATTTGCCCTCTGGTATTTATAACCCAGCTGAGATTTAATTTTTAATTCCTCCCCCCCCTTCTTTTTTCCCTTCTCTTCCAGCAGAAGGTGAATTATAAGGCTGCAAAAAAAAAATTATTAAACACCAAAAAAAAACCCGACACCACCCACCCCCCCAAAAAAAAAAAAAAAAAAAAAAAAAAAAAAAAAAAAAAAAAAAAAAAAAGAAAGGGCAAAATAAAAGGGCAACAAAAATGTTCCTCTCCCCACTCTGTAATTATTGCCAGCCTGGGCCAGAGTTTAAAATTATATTAAAGGAAAGGGAAAAAAAAAAAAAAAAAAAAACAACAAGAGAATAAGAGGCTATTAAAGAGCAAATCACAGGCTGGGATGTTTTGCTTTGGGGCTGTTGTGAAGGACACAGGAGGGTTTCTTTCCAGGGCTGAATCGTGGCCGAAATCAGCAGCCAAGGGGCAACAATCGGGGTGGGGAGAAATGGAAGGGTTTGGATGTGGGAAGTGTGGGAAAGGAGAAGGCTGCTCTGGACATGGGAGGGGTAGATGGGGCTAGGGGGCTGGGGGGTTGCTGCTACATGAGCACATTGTGGGCCCAGCTCTGGGTTGGGTCATGGTCACGTCCACCCAACTGTTCTGGCTCTGCACCCGTGGGTGGTCCTGGTTCTGCTCCTGCAGGAGGTTCTGGCTCTGCACCCATGGGTGGTCCTGGTCCCACCTGCAGGAGGTTCTGGCTCTGCACCCATGGGCCATCCTGGATCTACACCTGCAGGAGGTTCTGGCTCTGCACCCATGGGCCATCCTGGTTCTACACCTGCAGGAGGTTCTGGCTCTGCACCCATGGGTGGTCCTGGTTCTACACCTGCAGGAGGTTCTGGCTCTGCACCCATGGGTGGTCCTGGTCCTACACCTGCAGGAGGTTCTGGCTCTGCACCCATGGGTGGTCCTGGTCCTACACCTGCAGGAGGTTCTGGCTCTGCACCCATGGGCCATCCTGGTTCTACACCTGCAGGAGGTTCTGGCTCTGCACCCATGGGTGGTCCTGGTTCTACATCTGCTGGAGGTTCTGGCTCTGCACCCATGGGTGGTCCTGGTTCTACATCTGCAGGAGGTTCTGGCTCTGCACCCATGGGTGGTCCTGGTTCTACATCTGCTGGAGGTTCTGGCTCTGCACCCATGGGCCATCCTGGTTCTACATCTGCAGGAGGTTCTGGCTCTGCACCCATGGGTGGTCCTGGTTCTACATCTGCTGGAGGTTCTGGCTCTGCACCCATGGGTGGTCCTGGTTCTACATCTGCTGGGATCCTGGCTCTGCACCCATGGGTGGTCCTGGTTCTACATCTGCTGGAGGTTCTGGCTCTGCACCCATGGGCCATCCTGGTTCTACATCTGCAGGAGGTTCTGGCTCTGCACCCATGGGCCATCCTGGTTCTACACCTGCAGGAGGTTCTGGCTCTGCACCCATGGGCCATCCTGGTTCTACACCTGCAGGAGGTTCTGGCTCTGCACCCATGGGTGGTCCTGGTTCTACATCTGCTGGAGGTTCTGGCTCTGCACCCATGGGTGGTCCTGGTTCTACATCTGCTGGGATCCTGGCTCTGCATCCATTGGTTGTCCTAATCCCATAGCTGCTAGAGCTTCTGGCTCTGTGCCCATTGCTGGTCCTGCCTCTGTATCTGGTGATGGTCCTGGTTCTGTGCCCAGCCATTGTCCTAGTCCCATACCTGCTGGGGGCTCTGGTTCTGCATTTATGGGTGACCCTGGTGACATATCTACCAGAGGCTCTGGCTCTGCACCCATGGGCGCTCCTGGTTCTACACCTGCAGGAGGTTCTGGCTCTGCACCCATGGGCCATCCTGGTTCTACACCTGCAGGAGGTTCTGGCTCTGCACCCATGGGCCATCCTGGTTCTACACCTGCAGGAGGTTCTGGCTCTGCACCCATGGGTGGTCCTGGTTCTACATCTGCTGGAGGTTCTGGCTCTGTACCCATGGGTGGTCCTGGTTCTACACCTGCAGGAGGTTCTGGCTCTGCACCCATGGGCCATCCTGGTTCTGCTCCTGCAGGAGGTTCTGTTCTACATCTGCTCTGCACCCATGGGTGGTCCTGGTTCTACATCTGCAGGAGGCTCCTGGATCTGCACCCATGGGTGGTCCTGGTTCTACATCTGCAGGAGGTTCTGGATCTGCACCCATGGGTGGTCCTGGTTCTACATCTCAGGAGGTTCTGGTTCTACACCTGCAGGAGGCTCTGGATCTGCACCCATGGGTGGTCCTGGTTCTACATCTGCTGGGATCCTGGCTCTGCACCCATGGGTGGTCCTGGTTCTACATCTGCTGGAGGTTCTGGCTCTGCACCCATGGGTGGTCCTGGTTCTACATCTGCAGGAGGTTCTGGCTCTGCACCCATGGGCCATCCTGGTTCTGCTCCTGCAGGAGGTTCTGGCTCTGCACCCATGGGTGGTCCTGGTTCTACATCTGCAGGAGGCTCTGGATCTGCACCCATGGGTGGTCCTGGTTCTACATCTGCTGGGATCCTGGCTCTGCACCCATGGGTGGTCCTGGTTCTACATCTGCAGGAGGTTCTGGCTCTGCACCCATGGGTGGTCCTGGTTCTACATCTGCAGGAGGCTCTGGATCTGCACCCATGGGTGGTCCTGGTTCTACATCTGCTGGGATCCTGGCTCTGCACCCATGGGTGGTCCTGGTTCTACATCTGCTGGAGGTTCTGGCTCTGCACCCATGGGTGGTCCTGGTTCTACATCTGCAGGAGGTTCTGGCTCTGCACCCATGGGTGGTCCCGGTTCCACATCTGCAGGAGGTTCTGGCTCTGCACCCATGGGTGGTCCTGGTTCTACATCTGCTGGAGGTTCTGGCTCTGCACCCATAGGCCATCCTCATTCTACACCTGCAGGAGGTTCTGGCTCTGCACCCATGGATGGTCGTGGTCCTACATCTGCAGGAGGTTCTGGCTCTGCACCCATGGGTGGTCCTGGTTCTACATCTGCTGGAGGTTCTGGCTCTGTACCCATGGGTGGTCCTGGTTCTACACCTGCAGGAGGTTCTGGCTCTGCACCCATGGGTGGTCCTGATCCTACATCTGCTGGGAGCTGTGGCTCTGAACCCACCAGTGGTCCCGGTCTCACATCGCCCCTGTCCTTATCCCTGGTTGGCTCCAACCCACAGCCCTGGTGGTGCCACCCTTGGACGGCTCCAGCCCCGGCGGCCCTGTCCCCATCCCTACCTCGATGTCGGGGATGTTCTCCACCAGCTGCCGGGCGATGTCCCTGCAGCCCCCTCCAGCGCGTCCGGGGGCATCTCTCCGTCCGAGTACCAGTCCCGGTTGGCAGAGTGGGCGTAGGCGGCGCTGGGGGTCGCGTGGGTCACCCGCGTGGTGGTGACGATGCCCACGGCCTTGCCTGCGCCACGGATTCAGGGGGTGACGGCGGGAACGCCCCCAAGCCCCAAGGCTTCCGGCCCCCCTCCAGCACCCACCGGCCCCTCACCTGCGTCCTTGGCCCAGCGCAGGATGGAGGTCACCTCCTGGCCCTTGGTGGTGTTGCAGCGGTCGCGGGTGACGCCGGCGCTGACGCCCACCGTGCCCTCGTTGGCTTTGACCCCGCAGAGGTAGGCCGTGGCCGTGCCCGCGCTGTCGGGCACCTGCGCGTTGGTGTTGTAGGTCTGGGGCGGGGGAGAGGAGGTAAACAAACCATCCCCAGCACCATCATCACCTCACCATCACCACCACTAACACCATCATCGTCATCATCATCACCTCCACACCACCACCTCATCACCACTACCATCACTACCATCAGCACCATCAGCACCTCATCATCACCACCACCTCCAGCACCAGCACCAGCACCAGCACCACCACCACCACCGCCTCATAACCACCATCACCACCGTCCTTCCCACCCTGGACCTTGCCTCTCCATGCTGTTTAACTACACCAGACCCTCCTATGCCCCCTCTTTTGCCCCTCCCCTCCCCCCGCCCCCCCGCAGTGTGGTTGCCCATCACCCCCCTCTGAATTTTGACCATTTTAGCCTTTTCTCAGCCCGTTTTGAGACAGGGAGCGTGGAGCTGCTGCGGGGTGAAGGCAGCCAGCAGTGAGCACTCAGAACTTCCAGCTTGATGATTAACTCTCCTTTTGTTCAGCAAAAAGCCCCCAGGACAAGCTGGGGGTGGGGGGGTCCCACAACTTCCCACGGTTGGGCTGCCTCATCCCCCCCCACCCCGTTCCCACGGCCGGACCCTGGCACGGCCCCGGGGCCCCAGCGCCAGCCTCGCTCCCTTCGCCCGCCCCTGACCTAGTTTCGGTCGCCGGTGGCTGTGCCGGCCGTGACCTTGGTGTGGGCGTCGCGGCCCGGGGGGTCCTCACCTTGGCCAAGGCCACGTATGGGAACTGGTCCATCTCCAGCAGGCTCTCCTCACCCTTGCGGTTGTGCAGCTGCCCTTTGAGGATGCGGGCGGCCGTGACCGTGGAGACGCCCATGCCTGCCCAGGGCACCGTCAGCTCCTGCCGGGCACGGGCGGCTCGCTGCGCAGCGCCAGCGGGCACCCAGCTTATCCCAGCACTCGAGCGGTGGCAAACCCAGTTTAACCAGCACTGGATTCATGGCAAACCCAGTTTAACCAGCATCCCGTTTATGGCAAACCCAGCTTGCTTAACCAGCACCCGAGGAACAGCCAAACCCAGCTTAACCCAGCACTTGGTTTATGGCAAACCCCGTGTAACCAGTACCCAGTGTGTGCCAAGCACAGTTTAACCAGCATTTGACTTATGCCAAACCCAGTTTAACCACCACCCAAAAAAACAGCCAAACCCAGTTTAACTCAGCTCTTGGTTTAGGGCAAACCCAGTTTAACCAGTACCCACTCTATGCCAAACCCAGTTTAACCAGCACCCAAAAAAACAGCCAAACCCAGTTTAACTCAGCTCTTTGTTTAGGGCAAACCCAGTTTAACCAGTACCCACTCGATGCCATACCCAGTTTAACCACTACCCAAAAAACCAGCCAAACCCAGTTTAACTCAGCTCTTGGTTTAGGGCAAACCCAGTTTAGCCAGTACCCAGGGTATGCCAAACCCAGCTTAACTCAGCACTTGGTTTATGCCAAACCCAGTGTAACTAGTACCCAGTGTGTGCCAAGCACAGTTTAACCAGCACTGGACTCAGGGCAAACCCAGTTTAACCAGCACCCAGTGTATGCCAAACAGTTTATCCCAGCACTCCGTTTATGGCAAATCCAGTTTATCCCAGCACCTGATTCATGGCAAAACCAGTTCATCCCAGCACCCAGCTCAGTGCAAACCCAGTCTACCCCAGCACCCAGCTTCTTGCACACCTAATTTATTGCACTCCCAGCTCACGCAGCACCTAACTTCTTGCCAATCCAGTTTATGCCAGCGCCCAGTCCAATGCCAACCCAGTCTACCCCAGCACCCAACTTATCCCTGCACCAGCTGAATGCCAACCCAGTTCACTGCAGCACCCAGTGTAGCCCAGCACCCATTGCAGCACCCAGTTTTCTGCCAGTCCAGTTTATTCCAGCACTGCCACAGCTCCCTGTTTAGTGCAAAGCCACTTTAGCACCCCCCAGTTTCCCATATCCCCACAGCCCCTGTGCCCTGGCCCCTGCCCAGGGTGTGTCCCTCAGCCCCTGTGCCCTGCCCCCTGCCCGGGGGTGTCCCACAGCCTTTGCCCCCTGCCCAGGGTGTGTCCCTCAGCCCCTGTGCCCTGGCCCCTGCCCAGGGTGTGTCCCTCAGCCCCTGTGCCCTGGCCCCTGCCCAGAGGGTGTCCCGCAGCCTTTGCCCCCTGCCCAGGGTGTGTCCCTCAGCCCCTGTGCCCTGCCCCCTGCCCGGGGGTGTCCCGCAGCCCCTGCCCCCTGCCCGGGGGTGTCCCGCAGCCCCTGCCCGGGGGGGTGTCCCTGTCTCACCGTCGCCCAGGAAGAGGATGAGGTTCTTGGCCACGTTCTGGTTGAGGCGCTGGAGCCGCAGCGCTGCCCGCAGGGTCTCCTGCGCCTGTCGCCGCCAGTACTCAGGGTCCTTCTCCCTCTCTGCAGGGGGGCGGGCTCCATAGCACCCAACGGCACCCGAAGGCACCCAGCTGCACCCACTTTTGGGGTGCTGCTCCCCCCCAAACCTCACCTACCAGGGACCAGCGATGATAAGCAGAGCTGGGCGAGGAGGAGGAGGAGGAGAAGAACCTTCATCCTGGTGCTGGAGAGGAGAGAGCTGCGGAGGGTGGCACACCCCCAGTGCCTCAGTTTCCCCACCGAGACCTTTGTCCCCACACCCAGCCAAGCGAGGACGGGACAGGGACGTCCCCTCACGGCAGGGTCAGCGCTGAGCCTCCCTGGGGATGTGCCAGCTCTCCCTTCCAGTGTCCCATGGGGCATCACCTCGCTGGCACCAGCCTGGGGCTGGGAGACAGTGGCAGGGCTCCCACGTGTGTGTGGTTCCCGCTGTGTGGCGGGGTGCCCACTGAGTGCCCCTGTCCCCAGCGCATGGCCACGTCCCCAGCACCCATCAGAGCCCCTGCTGCACGTCTGGATCCCTGTGGCATGCTGCTGTCCCCATCACACGTCCCTGTCCCTGCAGCACATCCTTGTCCCCACTGCACACCCAAGCCCCATCCCACGTGTGTCCCCGTCCCACGTGTGTCCCCGTCCCACGCCCCTCTCATCACAACTGTGTCCCTATCCCATGGCCATGTCCCTGTTGCATGCCCTTGTCCCCGTCCCCAGCCTGTGTCCCCATCCCTGCTGCACACCCATGTCCCTCTTGCACACCCGTGTCCCCCCCACCCCCATGCCTGTGTTCCCCTCACAAGTCCATGTCCTGGCTGGATATCTGTGTCTCTGCCCCGTGTCTGCGTGTCCCCCCCACGCCCATGTCCCCCTCACATCTCCATGTCTGGTGCACACTCATGTCCCCATCCCGTGTCTCTGTCCCCATTGCACCCCGATGTCCCTCTTGCACGCCTGTGCCCCCATCAACCCTCTGTCCCCATCACACCCCCGTGTCCCCGTGGCGTCTGTGTCCCTCTTGCACGCCCGTGTCCCCACGCCCGTCCCCCTGTGACCCCGCTGCACACCCCTGTCCCTGTCCCACCCCCATCACACTCCCAGTCTCTGTTGTCCGCCTCATCCCCATCCCACCCCCGTGGCCCTGTTGCACATTTGGTCCCCATCCCACTCCCGTGTCCCCACCACACGCCCGCGTCCCCATCACACCCCCGCCCGTTCCCACCGCCCCCCATCCTCCCCAGGGACCCCCCACAGCTCCCCCGGGGGCGCCAGTGGTGGCCCCGGGGGTCCCCACGGCCGGTGGGGGATACCCACACCCCCACGTACCAGCACAAAGTTGGGTGCCGACACCCACGTCCCTGCTGGGCGGCGAGGGGCGGGCGGGGGCACCGCGAGCCCTTAAATCCCCCCGCACTGGCCTTCGCCTCCTCCTCCTCCTCCCCTTCCTCCACCCTCCCCTCGCTGCCAGCACTAGGGGGTGTGGGGGGAGAAAAGGCCACAAACTGGGCGTACTGGTGCCCTCTGCCGGGTCGTACTGGGAGAACTGGGAGCACTGGGCTGCAGAGCTGGGAGCACTGGGGGCAGAGCTGGGAGCACTGGGATGGGAGCACTGGGGGGCAGAGCTGGAGGCAGAGCTGGAAGCACTGGGGGGCAGAGCTGGGGGCAGAGCTGGGAGCACTGGGGGGCAGAGCTGGGAGCACTGGGGGGCAGAGCTGGGGGAAGAGCTGGGAGCACTGGGGGGCAGAGCTGGGGGCAGAGCTGGGAGCACTGGGGGGCAGAGCTGGGGGCAGAGCTGGGGGCACTGGGGGGCAGAGCTGGGGGCAGAGCTGGGGGCACTGGGGGGCAGAGCTGGGGGCAGAGCTGGGAGCACTGGGGGGCAGAGCTGGGGGAAGAGCTGGGAGCACTGTGGGGCAGAACTGGGAGCACTGTGGGGCAGAGCTGGGAGCACTGGGGGGCAGAGCTGGAGGCAGAGCTGGGAGCACTGTGGGGCAGAACTGGGAGCACTGTGGGGCAGAACTGGGAGCACTGTGGGGCAGAGCTGGGGAGCAGCTGGGAGCAGAGCTGGGGGAAGAGCTGGGAGCACTGGGGGCAGAGCTGGGGGCAGAGCTGGGAGCACTGGGGGCAGAGCTGGAGGCAGAGCTGGGAGCACTGGGGGGCAGAGCTGGGGGCAGAGCTGGGAGCACTGGGGGGCAGAGCTGGGGGCAGAGCTGGGAGCACTGTGGGGCAGAACTGGGAGCACTGGGGGGCAGAGCTGGGGGCACTGGGGGGCAGAGCTGGAGGCAGAGCTGGGAGCACTGGGGGGCAGAACTGGGAGCACTGGGGGGCAGAGCTGGGGGCAGAGCTGGGAGCACTGGGGGGCAGAGCTGGGGGCAGAGCTGGGAGCACTGGGGGGCACGCACGTTGGTGCTGGGTGCTGAGCGTCAGGACCCCCAGGCAAGAGTAGGGCAGAGGGATGTACCCCGGGGGTGGGGGTGGGGGGGCAGGTGTGTGTGCTGCAGGATGTTGCCTGATTTTCACCCAAAAAGGGGGTTGGGGGCAGGGAGGGAGTGTGATCGCGGGGGGGGGGGAGGTGTTTCCCCTGCCTCAGTTTCTCCATGGCTGCAGGGGACACAGCAGGGCTGAGCGGTCCCTTGTGCAGCTGGGGGGGGCTTGGTGACCATCCAGCCCAAGAAACCTGCCCCCCCAAGCTTTGGGGTGCCCCAAGGGTGCCCCAAACGCTCCCCCTCCCAGCACTCGGAATGGGCATGGCTCCCATAACCCCCCAAAATCCCTCCTGCACCACCCCCTCCCTCCTTTGTACCCCCCCCAAGCCCTTTCCCAGCCCAGCGGCTCGCAGCCCCATGCGTGCAATGAGCGTGGCAGTGCTCAGCTCACAGGGGAGCCGGGGGGGGCACCCCCAGCCCGTGCCCCTCCTCGTGGGGCAAGGCTTCGGTGATGAGGAGCATCTCGCTGATGAGCTAATTAGGAAGCTCGTTAGGGCTGGCACAGGGACCCGGGGGGCCCTTAGCTGCAAGGCTGAGACCCCAAACCCCTGCGTGGGGCTGTGAGACCCCTCCCCGCAAGCTTGTGGCTGAGGAGTTTGCTTGCACGCTTCCGAGTGTGCACAGCTGCTGGATGCACGAGTGCAAGGCGGCGGGCTGCGCGCACAGGCCTGCGCTTGCATGGCTGCACCGACACAGGCCTGCGAGCTTGCAGCTGACTGCGCTTGCATGCTTGTGCACGCTTGTGCGGCTGCGTGCTTGGCTGTTTGGGAAGCACCAGGCTTGCACAGCTGCATGCTTCCCCTTTTGCATGACTGCATGCTTGCACAGCTGCACGCTTGCACTTTTGCATGGCTGCATGCTTGCACAGCTGCACGCTTCCCCTTTTGCATGGCTGCATGCTTGCACAGCTGCACCCTTCCCCTTTTGCATGGCTGCATGCTTGCACAGCTGCATGCCTGCACAGCTGCATGCTTCTCCTTTTGTATGGCTGCATGCTGGCTGCATGCAGCTGCATGCCTGCACAGCTGCATGCTTCTCCTTTTGTATGGCTGCATGCTTGCACAGCTACACGCTTGCACTTTTGTATGGCTGCATGCTTGCACAGCACAGCTGCATGCTTCTCCTTTTGTATGGCTGCATGCTTGCACAGCTACACGCTTGCACTTTTGTATGGCTGCATGCTTGCACAGCTGCATGCTTCTCCATTTTTGTATGGCTGCATGCTTGCATGCTTGCACTTTTGTATGGCTGCATGCTTGCACAGCTGCATGCTTCTCCTGCATGCTTCCATTTTTGTATGGCTGCATGCTTGCTGCATGCTTTCCACTGCATTTGTACGCTTGCACTTTTTGTATGGCTGCATGCAGCTGCATGCTTCTCCTTTTGTATGGCTGCATGCTTGCACAGCTGCATGCTTCTCCTTTTGTATGGCTGCATGCTTGCACAGATACACGCTTGCACTTTTTGTATGGCTGCATGCTTGCACAGCTGCATGCTTCCATTTTTGTATGGCTGCATGCTTGCACAGCTGCATGCTTCCACGTTTTGTATGGCTGCATGCTTGCACAGCTGCATGCTTCTCCTTTTGTATGGCTGCATGCTTGCACAGCTGCATGCTTCCATTTTTGTATGGCTGCATGCTTGCACAGCTGCATGCTTCCACTTTTGCATGGCTGCATGCTTGCACAGCTGCGTGCTTGCATGTTTGAGTGGCTGCCTGCTCACCCAGCTGCACACTTGAACTGCTGCATGCCTGCACAGCTGCATGCTGCTCCTTGTGTATGCACAACTGCACGCTTGAGGATCTGTCTGCTTGCAGCACTGTCTGCTCGCATGCTCACCAACAGCGTGCTTGCACACTCATGGGGTTGCACACATGGGGCTGCATGCTGGAGGGACTGCATTTGCGGGGTTGCATGCTCCTGAGGTTGCACACTCGTGGCACTGCACACTTGTTGATTTGCACGCTCATGGGGTTGCACACTTATGGGACTGCACACTTGCAGGAGAGCACACTCGTGGGTTTGCACACTCATGGGATGACATGCTTGTGGAACAGCACACCTGGGGGACTTGCACACTCAGGGGGCTGCAGGCTTGTGGGGATGCACGCTTGCAAGGTTGCACACTCGGGGGCTGCAGGCTTGTGGGGATGCACACTTGCAAGGTTGCACACTCGGGGGGCTGCAGGCTTGTGGGGATGCACACTTGCAAGGTTGCACACTCGGGGGGCTGCAGGCTTGTGGGGATGCACACTTGCAAGGTTGCACACTCAGGGGGCTGCTCGCTTGCAGGACTGCAGACCCGTGGGTTTGCACACCCGTGGGTTTGCACACCCACAAGTTTGCACGCTCCTGGATTTGCACACTTGCAGGGTTGCACACTCGTGGGGTCGTGTGCTCGCGGGGGTTCCCACCCGCGGGGGTAGCACGCCCGGGGAGCCGCAGGCTCGTGGGACTGCACGCTTGCAAGAGCACCACCACGTTTCCGCCGGCGGCGGCCAGCGAGCTGCGGTGATTTGTTGCGGGGGGGGAAGGCTTTCCGCAGCTTAGGGGGGACCATGGGGACCCCAACCCGGGGTTTGGCCCCCCCGAAAGAGTTAACGAGGCGAGCGCGGAAGCCCGGCCCCCCCCCGGGCCCATTGGTTTCCCATCCCAGGTACAGCCTGCGCCCGCCGCCCCTCCGCAGGCCGTGGCCGGAGCGGCAGCGCCCGGGCTCGGGAGGGGTTCGCCCCGCGGGGGCCGGGGCCGGCGGCAGCGGGGGGCACCATGGTGAGTTGGGGGGGGGCAGCATGGCAATGGGGGGGGGGGCAACATGGTGACTAGGGAACCGCCATGTGCAGGGGGGGGGTGGTGTCAGCATGGGGAGTGGGGGGAAGCCGTGGGGAGTAGCGGGGTCAGCATGGGGGTGGGGAGCAGCAAGAGGAGTGGGAGGCAGCCGTGGGGAGTAGGGGGCCAGCCCGCACCCCAAACCCGGAGGGGGTCGGGACTGGGGCGCATGGGCGAAGCGGGCGTGCGGCGATGCTTCTGTCGTGAGATGCCTGGCGTGACCCTGCGGGTTCCCCCACTGCACCGCATGAGACCCCCCACTGCCCCCCAGGGGACCTCCCTTCACCCCCAGGGAACACCACGCACCGGTACAAAACTTCCTTTGCACCCCAAGGGACCCCCATGCACCCCCAAGGGACCCCCACTGCACCCCCATGGGAGCCCCACTGTACCCCTATAAAACTTCCGTTGGACCCCAAGGGACGGCGGTTCCCCTTCGCAGGACCCTGTTGCACTGCCCAGGGTTCCTCCATTGAATCCCAAGGGGACCCCCATACACCCCCAAGGGACCCCCACTGCACCCTCAAGAGGCCTCACAGCACCTCCAAAGGGGTCCTCTATATATGCCCATGGGATCCCTCTTTGCACCTCCGTAAGACCCCCAAAGCTCACATCCACACACACCCCCAAGACCCCCAAGCACCCCAAGAGCCCTCCACGCACCCCCCTTGGGACCCCACTGTACCCCAGTGCGCTGCTATTGGACTCCCCCTGCACCCCTAAAGCATCCCTCTTGCACCCCTTAGCATCCCTGGGTGCTCCTCCCACCCCATCGATCCCCCAAGCCAACTTTGCTTTGTGACCTCCTCAAGGTGGGGACCCCCAGAGTGGGTGCCCCCCCTCAAATATGGTCCCCCGGGGGCATTCCCCAGCCCCTAACCCAAACCCGCAGGGATTTGCCCCAGATTTCCCCCTGCAAGAAGAAGGTGCAAGGGTGCCCCCACCCGCAGCAGCACCTACTTTTGGGGGCTATTTGCAAACACCCCCAAACTGGACTGTTCCTACCTCCCTTTGACATTTTTCTCCTTTTTAATAGTTTTTTATATATATCTGCAATCGGGGCTCCCCCCCCCCCCCCCGAAAAAAATCCCAACCAACCCTCTTCCTCCCACAACTAGAGTGCCACCTCCGTTCCCAGTACCCCCTAATTAACACCAGGGCCCCTAATTAGCCTCCCTGGGCATCCCTATGGCAAGGTTGAGCCCCAGTGGGTGCTGACTGCAGGCCGGGGAGGTGGCACCTATGGGTGCTGGGGGCTGGAGGTGGGTGCTGCCGGGGCGGGTGGAAGTTTAGGGGGGGGGTATAGGGGGAGCCTTGGGGGGGATGGGAGGGATGAGGTTCAGGGTGAAATTGGGGGAGGGGGTCGGAGGAGGCGAGGGAAGCGTCACGGCGCAGCCCAGCCGCGATGGTGGCTCCGAAATGGCGCCGGGGCGGGAGCTGAGCGCGGCCGGCGGCGGCTCGGGAGCCCCGGGACCGGGGTGAGCAGCCCCGAAGGAGAGGCTGGGGGGCAGCGGGGCGGTGGGTACCCCCCGTCCCCATCCCTCCCGCACCCCGTTGGGCAGCTGCGGCCTCGCAATCCCGGGGGGGTGGTGTTTATTGTTTATGATGCCAAAGGCTGATTTGGGGCAAAACCAGGCGATTTCAGGCCCGGATGGGAGTTTTGTACGGAGAGTGCAAGGGACGGGGCGGGGGGTGTCAAAGTGTGGATGCCCCCCACCCTGCACCCTTGGGTGCTCTCCCCACCCTGTGGGAAGAGGGGAAATGCGTTTTTGTTATGGTTTAAGCAAACGAGAGAGATGGGGGCGGAGGGGGGAGGGAGGGAAGAGAAACAAAAACCTCCTCTTTTCGACCCAAAAAGAGCTGTTCCTGCCTCGCCGGGAGGGAGCGCCCGGAGGTGCAGCTCGGCCCTGCTGCTCCCGGGTCCGGGGAGGGAACGGGGCGGGGGGAACGCGGGCGCTAAAAATACCTCCCGGACTATATTGCCCCCAAGTTAAGGATGCTGCGGGTGGAGGCCGGGGATTCCGGGGGGGGCTTTGGGAGGCTTCGAGCTGGGGTTGGGTCCTCTGGTGTCTGAGCTGGAGCTCAGCCAGAGCATCCTGCAGGGAAAGGGGGGAATGGGGACTTTGCCCTGCTTTCTGCCTCCTTTCCCCTCCTGCTCTTTCCCCTTCTTTTCCATCTTTTTTCCCCCTTTCCCCCAGCTCTCCTTTTATTCTTCCCTGGCTTCCTCCTTCTTTCCTCCCTGCCTTTTCCTTCAAAGAAAAATAAATCCTTTTCCCTTATTCTGTTTTTTGTTTTCCCTTGTTACCTTTTCCCATTTTTCCCTTTTAACCTTTTCCCATTTTTTTCCTTTTTACCTTTTCTCATTTTTCCCTTTTTATATTTCCCTTTTTATTGTCTTCTTTTTATTTTTCCCTTTTTAAAAATTTTTTTCCCTTTTTATCTTTTAAATTTTTTGGGGGCAATTTAAAAACTTTTTTAGCCTTTTTCATTTCTTTTTTTTTCCTTTTTTCATTTTTTGGCCTTTTTTTTATTTTCTTTTTTTCCTTTTTTGAAATTTTGTTTTTATTTTCTCTTTTTTTTTCTTTTTCCCCCTTTTCCCCTTTTTTTTTCCTTTTCCCCTTTTTTTCCTTTTCCCCTTTTTTTCCTTTCCCCCTTTTTTTTCCTTTCCCCCTTTTTTTTTCCTTTCCCCCTTTTTTTCCTTTCCCCCTTTTTTTCCTTTCCCCCTTTTTTTCCTTTCCCCCTTTTTTTCCTTTCCCCCTTTTTTTCCTTTCCCCCTTTTTTTCCTTTCCCCCTTTTTTTCCTTTCCCCTTTTTTTTTTTCCTTTCCCCCTTTTTTTCCTTTCCCCTTTTTTTTCCTTTCCCCCTTTTTTTCCTTTTCCCCTTTTTTGCCCTTTTCCCCCTTTTTTGCCCTTTCCCCCTTTTTTGCCCTTTCCCCCTTTTTTGCCCTTTCCCCCTTTTTTTGCCCTTTCCCCCCTTCTTTCTGCCCTTTCCCCCTCTCTTTCTGCCCTTTTCCATTTTTTTCCTTTTTCTTTCTTTTTTTTACACTTTTTTGTCTTTTTCTTGTTTGGACTTTTAAATTTTTTTTGCCTTTTTCCTTTTTAAAAAATTATTTTCCTTTTCCTTTGTTATTTTTGGCCTTTTTCTCCTTTTTATTTTTACCTTTTTTTTCTTGCCTTTCCCCCCCCCCCCCCCCCGGCCTTTTTCTTCCTTTTTTTTTTCACCCCTGATGCCTTTTCCTTTTTTCCCCTGTTTTCAGTCGGGGCAGGCATAGGGGAGCATCACCCCAGAGCCCCTCATTTCCTCAGGAAACTGAGTGCAAGCCTTGGCTGGAAGCTGGGACTCAGGAATTTGGTGCTTTGGAGGCCTGGGAGCTTCCTGGGACCCCCTGTGGTGCGAGCAGGGATTGGTGCCCGGAGCTGGGAACTTCAGCCCCGTGCAAAGTGCAAAAACAAGGGGAAAAAGTGAAAGGGGATGGAAAAAAAAGAAGTCCTCTGAAGGCAGATTTCAGCAGTGATAACATCTTGCCGTTAAAGCTTTTTCACCTCGAGGTTTGGAGGCTTGAGGTGGGCACCTGGGGGAGATTTTTGGGGGCTGGAAATACGTTTTTTTGTTGTCATAACTGAGGAGGGAAAAACTGCTTCTTTTTCTCTTAATGCTTTTTCCTCTTTGTGTAGGCTTTCTGGTTAGTTAAACCCAGGGTGCGATTTGGGATTCGGGAGGAGGATGGGACCTGGGAAGAGCATGGGATTTGTTGCCAATTGTGCCAGGGGGTGATTGGGGATTGTTGTGGAGTCAGGGCTGAGAGCCGGCAATTCCACTGCGTGCACCTTCCTGCCAGGGGAAACTGAGGCACGGCTGTGCCGGCTTCCCATCAACTCCATCCCTTTGGGCGCGATGGCAGCAGGATGGGGACATCCTGATGGGTGTAGACCCCCACTCTGTGCCGTACCGGGGGCGAAGGGATGTGACCGGTGGCCGGGTGGGTGTTGCGGGGCTCTCCCCTCAGCAGCTGGCAGAGGGTTGTTTTCCCCGGGGGAGACAATCCGGCCGCCTGGCAGGGCTGTGCCAGGGGGAAGGAAACGGCGGCGGCACGATAAGGGCTGGCTGCCAACCCGTGAGGTTTTCCCTTGTTTTTCTACCGCGGGATGAGATAAGAGCCGGGCACCGGCAAGAGATAACAGCCGTGGGACGAGGAGCCAGGAGGGAGCCCGTCGGCAGCCCCAGCTCGAGGTGCCCTTTGGGCGCTCCGAGGGCGGTTTTGGGGTGCGCAGGGTTGGCAGGCGGGCGTGGAGGCGCTGGTTTCGGGGTGAAAAGCCATTCCCGTTGCTGCCAGCCTGTCTCAGGTCGCCGGCACGCTAGGGATCCCTGGAACCAGGGGGGTCCCTCTCTGATTTGGGGCTGGGAGCTGGTGGAGGAGGACCCGGCTTTCTTCCAGGCTGAAGAGAAGGGGAGGTTGCACAACCCGGCCCCGGGGGAAAGCGAGGCGGGTTCGGGCTTCACTCAGCTTTTGGCTCCAGCCCTTTTTGCTTTCCATAACCTTCCTCCGGCGTTTGTTTAGCGCTTTTACTACCCCGGAGCCATTCGGGATTTAGCTGCTTGCAGGAGGAGGTGTCTTCAGAGGGTGCATATTCCTTCCTCCTCCTCTTCCTCGGACCCGAGCCGCTGAGTCCCCCCCCCCGTTTGCCCACCTCCCCCTGCAGATGTCGACCTACAAACGAGCGACGCTGGACGACGAGGAGCCCCTGGACTCCATCAGCGAAGGCGATGGCTACCCCAACGGCTTCCAGGTAGGGCTTCATCTGCTGGGGAGGGGGAAAGAGGATTTTAGGGCCTGGCAAGTTGGAAGGGGGTTGCAGAACGTTTTTTTTGCCTCGGACCAGTTTTCTGTGGGGCAAAGTCCAGCGTGGGCAGAGCCGGGTTGGCTCTGCTGCCCTTTGCTCCGCTCCCAGCACTTGGAGCCAGTGACAGCAGTCTGTGGGGCTTGGCTGTTTGCAGCACCTCTGAACCCACTTTTCCCACCCTCCCGACCCCTTCCCGGCGTGGCCAGGGTGAGCAATTATCACCGCGGTGGCAGCTTTGTCCCCACACAAAAGGGATTTGGTTAATTCCTCCCTGAGCAGCAGGAAAGCAGCTTAAAAGGGCGAGAAAACTGCTCCCCGGCCGCCAGCCTCCGGCCTCGGCGGGAAGGTTCGGGGCTGCGGTGATGGTGCCGGCGGTGGCCCTGCTCCCAGTCCCATCTCTCTCCTGGGGTGGTGTTTTCTGCCCCCAAATCACAGCTCTGCTGGGTTTTCACTTTCCCCGGCGGGGCTGTCTCCGCTCGGGATGTTTCCTGGGGATGTTTTTCGGCCGAGTGGGAGTATCCTGTTCCGGCCCTCCCCCCAGCCCCGCGGTGCCGGTAGCGGGGCTGGGGGCGTCGGCAGCGGGGCTGGGCGCGTCGCGGGGATCCCGGGCGTGCTCGAGGAATGCTCTGGGGCGGGCAGCAGGTGAGCTGGCCCAGGCGCTCGCCCCGTCCCTTTCCTGCCATTGTGCCGCCCTTCCTGGCCGCTTTCTGGAAGGCAGCTGCTGCCTTTCCCAGCGCCGGATCCCTCGCCGGGGGCCGGACTCGTGCCGGGCTGCTGGGAAGCAGCATGGGGGCCGTGGCCGTGGGATTCTCTGGCAGTGGGGAAACCACTTTGCTTTTCCCCCAGGTGAACTTCGGCTCCAGGAGCAGCTCTGGGTGCTGGGCTGAGCGGACGCGCACCGAGAAGCAGCTGGTGGTGCTGGTGGGGGTGCTGGTGACGGTGCTGGCCGCGTGTCTGCTGGGTCTCATCTTCCAGTACAGGGCCAGTAAGTCCTTACAGTATGTGGGGATCCTGCCCCCTGCACCAGGGTGGGTTGCTGAGGGTTTCCCTGCTATGGGGTGGGTGGGTTCAGGATGGATGCTCAGCTGCATCCCTCACCCTGTGGGGGAATTCTTCAGGCAGGGTGTTGAGGTGTGGGGTGGGATGCTTGGGAACAAGACAGGTGGTCACCTGCATCCCTTGTGCCAGGGTGAGGTGCTTGTTGGCATCTGCTAGCAACAGTGTGGCCAGCAGGAGCAGGGAAGGGACTGTACCCCTGTATCAGCTAGGACAAAGGCACTGGTGAGACCACAGCTCGAATCCTGGATTTGGTTTTGGGCCCTCACCCCAAGAAGGACATGGAGGGGCTGGAGCATGTCCAGAGAGGGACAAGGAAGCTGGGGAAGGGTCTGGAGTACAAGGCTGGGGAGGAGCAGCTGAGGGACCTGGGCTTGTTCAGTCTGGAGAAAAGGAGGCTGAGGGGAGACCTTTTGGCTCTCTGCACTCCCTGGAAGAAGGCTGGAATGAGGTGGGGGTTGGGCTCTTCTCCCAAGGAAGAAGAGACAGGAGAAGAGGAAGCAGCCTCAAGTTGGCCCAGGGGAGGTTTAGGTTGGACATGAGGAACAATTTCTCGCTGTTGAGGGTTGTCAAGGCCTGGCCCAGGCTGCTCAGGGCAGTGGTGCAGTGCCCAGCCCTGGAGGGGTTTCAAAGCCCTGGAGAGGTGGTGCTGAGGCCATGGTTCAGTGGTGCCCTGGCAGGGCTGTGGCGAGGGTTGGAGTCGGTCTTTAAGGTCTCTTCGAACCAAAATGATTCTGTGGTTCCTGGAGCTTGATGCTTGAGCACAGGATGGGGTGCTCACCTGCTTCCTTCACCCCAGAGTGGGATCCTTGGGTGTGGGATCTGATGCTTGCCTGCATCCCTTGCCCAGGGGTGGGATCTCAGGGGCAGGGCACTGGTCTCTATCACGGGGCCTGGAGTGGGATGTTAAGGCACAGAGCAAGCTGCTTGGGCCCCGGGTGGGATGTTTGCCCACTCCCTTTGTGGTGGGGCAGGATGTTCCCCTGTGTCTTGTTGTTGGAGGAGCTGAGCTCATCCCTCCCCCACACAGGGCCACCTGCTGTGTGCCTGTCAGAAGCCTGCATCTCCGTCACCAGCTCCATCCTCAGCTCGCTGGACCGGGCGGTGAATCCCTGCGAGGACTTCTTCAGCTACGCCTGTGGGGGCTGGATCAAGGCCAACCCTCTCCCTGACGGCCACTCACGCTGGGGCACCTTCAACAACCTCTGGGAGCACAACCAGGCCATCATGAAGCACCTGCTGGGTGAGTGCTGGGGTGTTGTGGGACCCCCACGGTGCCGAGGAGCCCCATCAAGGCCTGGGGGATGCTGGAAACGTGCCCACGGGGATGTGAGACTGGACTGGAACCCCAGTGACAAACCAGCCCATGGGGCAGGTGCTGTGAGCAGGATGGGAGGCAGAGCCTGGCTGTGGCTGCTCTCCTGGGTACCTCTGGGATTTCTGACTGTGGTGTTGAGCCCAGTAAGGGAAAGGTCCTGGCCTTGGCTCCGCCAGCCCCGCGGCAGCATTCCCAGCAGCTCCCGCTTTGCACCCCACGCTGCATCCAGAGGCTGCGGCGGCCCAGGATCACCCCAAGGCTGTGGAGCTTTCCTCCTGCTGGAGCTTCCAGCAGCCTTCTGTGTGTGTGATGGGGGAGCTGGCTGCCACTCTGGCCGTTTTTGGGGGCCAGGACTGCCCTGGCAGAGGATCCCAGGCCGGGGCTCTGCGTGCGAGCGCCGGAGCCGGGCGGCTTATCCGAGGCGCTGGCAGGGGCGGTTTGTTCAGGCTTTGAGCAAACAGCTGGCTCCTTATCAGCGCTTCCCACTGAGCTGGGGCTGATTGCTCTGCAGAGAGAAGGTTTGGGAAGAGCAGGGAGGATGGGGGTGGGGGGATGGGGGGGTGGGAATGGCTTCATCCCTGGGTTCTTCCCGCAGAAATCTGGCGCTGGTTTTCTCACCGGGAGAAGGGAGCAGGCCCCCAGCCAAAGTGGTTGTGCTTGGCATTTCCTTGAATTCCTTGGGGCTGAGGGACCTTTAGTTAATAAACCCACACAGCTGGGAAGCCAAAGGTGCAAGCTGTGTCATGAGGAAAAGAGTAATGATAATAATAATAAGGATTTGGGGGGGGGGGGGAACCCATCCCAAAGCCTCTGGGGAAAGAGAACTTCAGAGGGGAGGGCGGAAAAAAAAATGATGATGGCTTGGTTGGGGAGGAGAAAAATGAGTTTGTTGTTCCTGCTTGCAGGAAGAAACAACAGGGCTGGGGAGCAGCAGGACAGGGGCAAGGACAGCGTGGGGGCTGGGTGATGCTGGGAACATCAGAGCTGCTGGAAAAAATGCTTTTTGTTGTGTCCCTTTCTTTATCTTTCTGCTCCAAAGAGCAGGAGCAGTTGCTGCGGGTGGGAGAGGAGATGGGGGAAGGAGGCCAGGAAGGGTTAGAGGCTGTGGGATGCTCTTGGGATGGTGGAGGACACTGGTGGGGTAATCCTCAGTGCCTTGGAGCCTGGGTTTGACAGTGCCAACTGTGGGAGATTCAGTAAGTGAAAGGGCAGCATCCTGCAGCTGGGTCAGGCCAACCCCAGGCACAGATCCAGGCTGGGAGCTGAGTGGGTTGAGAGCAGCCTTGAAGAAAGAGCCTTGGGGGTGCTGAGCAGCTCCCCAGGAGCCAGCAGTGCCTCCTGTAGCCCTCAGGCAGCTGGGTGCTGGCTGCAGCCAGAGCAGGGTGGGCAGAGGGCAGCAGAGGGGATTCTGCCCCTGGACTCTGCTCTCCTCAGACCTCACCTCCAACCCTGCCCCCACTTCTGGTGTTCCCAGCACAAGAAGGACACAGAGCTGCTGGAGAGAGTCCAGAGGAGGCCACAAAGATGATCCCAGGGCTGGAGCAGCTCTGCTGGGAGCACAGGCTGAGGGAGCTGGGGGTGTTCAGCCTGCAGAGGAGAAGACTCCAGGGGGACCTCAGAGCTGCTGCCAGGACCTGAAGGGATCCTGCAGGAAGGCTGCAGAGAGACTTTTGCTGAGGGGGTCTGAGGCAGGCCGAGGGGCAATGGTTTGGAGCTGAGGCAGAGCAGGGTTGGAGTGGAGCTGAGGAAGAAGTTCTTCAGTGTGAGGCTGGTGAGGCTCTGGCACAGGCTGCCCAGGGAGGCTGTGGTTGCCTCCTGCCTGGGGGTGTTCAAAGCCAGGCTGGATGAGGCCTTGAGCCTTGGAGTCTAACTGAGAGGTGTCCCTCCATGGCAGGGGCTTGGAGGAGGTGATCTGGATGGTCTGATTGCTGCGGTGGTGTTAGGTTGTAGGCTGGGCTTGATGATCTCAGAGGTCTCTTCCAGCCCCAGTAATGCTGTGATCTCTGAGGCCCCTTCCAACCTGAGCCAGTGTAGGATTCTATGAAAATCACAGAATGTTAGGGGCTGGGAGGGACCTCCAGCCCAAGCCCCCTGCCAGAGGGAAGCCAGGGCAGGTCACACAGGAACACATCCAGGCTGGTTATCTCCAGAGAGGGAGACTCCACAACACCCCTGGGCAGCCTGCTCCAGGGCTCTGTCACCCTCACAGGGAATAACTTTCCCTCCTGTTTCCATGGCACTTCCTCTGCCTCAGCTTCCACCACTGCCCCTTGGCTGGCATTGGGCATCCCCCAGCAGAGCCTGGCTCCAGCCTCTGGGCATCCCCCTGCACAGCTTTAGCAACATGAATGGGGTCAAGAATGGGGCTGAACATTACTCTGGTGGAAGGTGGGGGGGGATGTTGCTGGTGTCCTGGGGACCCCATGTGAGCAGATCCCCTTTCCCCCTGGGTACCTGGTGCAGAGAACACCACGGCCAACGTGTCGAGCGAGGCGGAGCGCAAGGCCCAGCGCTACTACCAGGCCTGCATGAACGAGAGCAAGATCGAGGAGCTGCGTGCTGCCCCCTCGTGGAGCTCATCCAGAAGGTGTGTCCTGTCCCTTGCCTGCAGGGAGAGCCCCCATTACCCCTGCAGAATGGGAGGAAAAGTTCATTCGTGGCCACCCCAGCCCCCTCCAGCCCCCCTTGCTCCGGGGAAGAGCATCCTCCCAGAGAGATGCTGGGATTTGAGAGGCAGGTCTTGCCTCTCCTGGGCTGTCTAGCACCATTGCAAGGTGGGGTTTCCCTCAGGATGGGGGCTGGGGGGATGTTGAAGCAAGTCAGAATGATTGAAGCTCCAGCTGGGCAGGCACTGGAAATGCTTTACACTGTGGGTAGAAACTACCTGAAGGGATCCTGCAGGAAGGCTGCAGAGGGACAAGGGGGAATGGTTTGAAGCTGAAGGAGAGCAGGGTTAGACTGGAGCTGAGGGAGAAGCTGTTCAGTGTGAGGGTGGTGAGACCCTGGAACAGGTTGCCCAGGGAGGCTGTGGCTGCCTCCTCCCTGGAGGTGTTCAAGGCCAGGTTGGATGCGGCCTTGAACAACCGGAGCTGGTGGGAGGTGTCTGTTCCCGTGGCAGGGGGTGGAACTGGATGATCCCTTCCAACCTAAACCATTCTATGAATGTATGGAACAGGGCTGCCCAGGGAAGTGGTGGAGTCACCATCCTTGGAGCTATAGATCTGGCACGTTGGAATGTGGCCTGGTGGTCATGGAGGTGTTGGGTAGAAGGTTGGACTTGATGGTGTTTGGATGGTAGGAACAAGCTCTTTACTATGAGGGTGGTGCAACACTGGAACAGGTTGCCCAGGGGGTGGTTGAGGCTCCATTCCTGGACATGTTTAAATCTTTAAGAGAGAGCTCCTTGGCCAAGCTGCAGTTCAGTATCTGCAGGGGTCCTACAGGCAGGCTGGGGAGGGACTGTTCAGAAGGACCTGTGGGGATAGGGTAGGGGCAGTGGTTTGAAACTGGAGCAGGGCAGAGTTAGGTTGGACATCAGGAGGAAGTTCTACGCAGTGAGAGTGGTGGAACACTGGAACAGGCTGCTCAGGGCAGTGGCTGAGGCCCCATGCCTGATAATACTCAAGGTGGGGCTGGCAGGGCCCTGGGCAGCCTGCTCTAGCTGGGGATGTCCCTGCTGACTGCGGGGAGCTCAGACCTTTGGAGGCCCCTTCTGTCCTGCACCATTCTATGATTCTGTGATCTCAGAGGTCCCTTCCAACCCTAACAATTCTATGACTCTGTTCCTGGCTGCTGTCTGTGCCCAGCTGGGTGGCTGGAACATCACAGGGCCCTGGGCAGGTGACAACTTCAACGCCACGCTGCGGGAGGTGACGGCGCACTACCGCACCTCTCCCTTCTTCTCCGTCTACGTCAGCGCCGACTCCAAGAACTCCAACAGCAACGTGATCCAGGTGGACCAGTCGGGGCTGGGCCTGCCCTCGAGGGACTACTACCTCAACAAGACAGAGAACGAGAAGGTGAGGGGCTGGGGATGGGTGGCACCCAGCATAGACTCACAGGCTGGGCTGGAAGGGACCTCCGAAGCTCATCCACTCCGCCCCCCCTGCAGTCAGCAGGGACATCCCCCAACTAGAGCAGGTTGCCCAGGGCCTCATCCAGCCTCACCTTGAATATCTCCAGGGATGCAGCCTCAACCACCTCCCTGGGCAACCTGTTCCAGTGTTCCACTACCCTCATAGTAAAGAACTTGTTCCTAACATCCAGTCTAAATCTGCTCTTCTCCAGCTTAAAGCCACTGGCCCTGGTCCTGTCCCTGCAGGCCTTTGCAAGCAGTCTCTCTCCATCCTTCCTGTAGCCCCCTTCAGGCAATGGCAGGCTGCTGTTAGGTCTCCCTGGAGCCTTCTCTTCCCCAGGCTGAACACCTCCAGCTCCCTCAGCCTGTCCTCATAGCAGAGCTGCTCCAACCCCCTGAGCATTTTCATGGCCTCCTCTGGACCCTCTCCATCAGGTCCAGGTCCTTCCCGTGTTGAGGGCTCCAGACCTACACACAGTACTCCAGGTGAGGTCTCCCAGAGCAGAGCAAAGTGTCAGCATCACCTCTCTGGATCTCTGGCAATGCTGCTTTGGATGCAGCCCAGGCTGCCCTTGGCCTTCTGTGCTGCAAGCTCTCACTGCTTGCTCCTGGCCAGCTTCTCCCCTACCAGCACCCACAAGTCCTGTTCCTCAGGGCTGATTTCCATCCCCTCCTCCCCCAGTCTGTACTGACAGTGAGGATTGTTCCAGCCCAGGTGCAGAACCCTGTGCTTGCTTTTATTGAGCCCCATGAGGTTCACCTGGGCTCACCTCTCCAGCTTGTCCAGGTCCCTCTGGGTGCCCACCCTGCATATCCTCACTCCTTTCCACCCCCTAGGTGCTGGCTGGATACCTGAACTACATGGTGCAGCTGGGGATGTTCCTGGGGGCACCGACGAGGAGTCGACACGGCAGCAGATGCAGCAGATCCTGGACTTCGAGACGGCGCTGGCCAACATCACCATCCCCCAGGAGAAGCACCGGGACGAGGAGGTCATCTACCATAAAATGACAGCTGGAGAGCTAAAGGTAGGGCTGGAGGTGCTGAGCTGCTCTGCTCCGCAGTGCTTGGGGAAGGAGGGGCAGGCAGAGGCATGGGGGTGACGCAGCTCCCTCCAAGGAAGCCTGATGCTGGCCAACACCTCCCGGGAAGCTCTTGTGTAACAGCTTGGCTCGTGTCCTCCTTGGGGAAATCGCACCCTGACTCATTCCTCCCAGCCTCTGGACCACCCCCGAGGCCAGTAGCCGTCCTGCTGCGGCGCTGACACCCTTGCCGCGCGGCCGCCCGTGGGCCAGCGATGGACGTCAGCCCGGTCACCTCCCGGCGTCCCCGGGCGGGCCCTGAAGGGTTGTGTCAACATCTCTGACACCCGCCCCACTTTCTTTTCCTCTCTGGGAGGAAATTGTTTACTCCCCTCTGACCTTTGGAGGATGCTGCTGTTGTGGGAACCGCTCTCTGCAGCATCAGCCCCTGTCTGAGGGATCCAGCTGAGGCTGCAGCTTCCAGCTCGGCAGTGGCTGCCGCCTCCCTCTGCTGGTGTTTGAGGCCACAGCAGCAGCCTGCCTTTTGCAGGAGCTGGCTCCGGCCGTGGACTGGATGCCCTTCCTCTCCACGGTCTTCTACCCCGTGGAGCTCAACGAGTCAGAGCCCGTCGTGGTCTATGCCAAGGAGTACCTGGAGCAGGTCTCTGACCTCATCCTGGCCACTGATAAATGGTGAGAGCCCCCAGCCCGCCAGAGGGGTGCCCGGGGTGGGCAGGCGTGGTTCTGCTGCCTGCTCACCACCTCTCGCCGCAGCCTGCTCAACAACTACATGATCTGGAACCTGGTGCGGAAAACCAGCCCCTTCCTGGACCAGCGCTTCCAGGACGCCGAGGAGAAGTTCATGGAAGTGATGTATGGCACGAAGAAGGTGAGGGCAGAGCCCCCAACCACCATTAAACCAGCAGCAGGTTTTTAAGTGAAGTCCCCAGCAGGTTGCAGCAGAAGAATAGGGAGATACAGATATATATATGTGCTGGGCAGGGACTGGCTGGAGAGCAGCCCTGAAGAAAAGGATTTGGGAGTGCTTGGGGAGGAGAAGCTCAGCAGGAGCCAGCAGGGAGCACTTGCAGCCCAGAGAGCCAAGCAGAGCCTGGGCTGCAGCAAGAGAAGTGTGGCCAGCAGGGCCAGGGAGGGGATTCTGCCCCTCTGCTCCACTCTGCTGAGACCTCCCCTGGAGCTCTGGGTCCAGTTCTGGAGCCTCTATGCCAGGAAGGATCTGGAGGGGCTGGAAGGTGTCCAGAGAAGGGCCACGAGGAGGAGCAGAGGGCTGGAGCTGCTCTGCTGTGAGGACAAACTGAGAGAGTTGGGGTTGTGCAGTCTGGAGAGGAGAAGGCTCCCAGGAGACCTAATTGTGGCCTTCCAGGATCTGCAGGGGGCTCCAAGCAAGCTGGGGAGGGACTTCTGAGGGTGTCAGGGAGTGATAGGACTGGGGGGGATGGAGCAGAACTAGAAGTGGGGAGATTGATATTGGATGTGAGGAAGAAGTTGTTGCCCATGAGGGTGGTGAGAGCCTGGCACAGGCTGCCCAGGGAGGTGGTGGAAGCCTCCTGCCTGGAGGTGTTTGCAGCCAGGCTGGAGGTGGCTGTGAGCAACCTGCTGTGGTGTGAGGTGTCCCTGCCCGTGGCAGGGGGTTGGAACTGGCTGAGCCTTGAGGTCTCTTCCAACCCTGACAGTTCTGTGATTCTGTGATATGGGACACATTTTGGGCTGGCAGCTCTGGCACAGAGGGATGGATGTGGACCTTATCTGGTGGGAATAGGGAAGGTCAGGGGGTTTGGCCATGCCATGACAGCCACCTCTTGTCCCGTGCAGACCTGCCTGCCACGCTGGAAGTTCTGCATCAGCGACACGGACAACAACCTGGGCTTTGCCCTGGGGGCCATGTTTGTCAAGGCCACCTTTGCAGAAGACAGCAAGCAGGTGGTAGGTCCCTGAGTGAGCAGTGGGGATGGTTGGGACAACCAATATTTCCCCACCCATCTTTTGTCCACCATGTCTCCATTCACTGGGCCAGCCACCAGTTTGCATGGCCTCAGCAGCCTGGCCTCTTCCTCTCCAGCAGTGTGAGGATCCTTGAGTTCTCTGGGCTGGGAAGCCTGATGTTGGTCCACCTTGTTTTGTCCAGGCAGAGGAAATGATTGCAGAGATTAAAACAGCCTTTGAGGAGAGCCTGGAGACCCTGCAGTGGATGGATGAGGACACGAGGAGATCAGCCAAGGAGAAGGTGAGGTGCTGGCAGCAGTGCTGGAGAGGAGAGGGTGGTGGTTGGAGGCTGGGGGAGGTCATCCTGCCATCACCAAACCCACTTTGGTCCTTGTCACCCGCCAGGCAGATGCCATCTACAACATGATTGGCTACCCCAAGTTCATCATGGACCCCAAGGAGCTGGATAAAGTCTTTAATGATGTGAGTCGGTTAGACAGGACCCTGTGGTCTCCTCTTGCCTGTTGCGTTAGCATGTGCAGGACGTGCCCATCGCCACGGGCTGGGGGCAGCCCTGGCTTCCTCCAGAAGGATCTCACTGATCTTTCTCTGGGAGCTTCCCAGAGAGCTGGAGGTCAATCCTGGGGTGGCTGTGGCTGTTGGGTTCTCTGCCTGGGAAGAGGAGGAGCCATTTTGTAACAGTGATTCATTGCCCTCCCGAGACCGCACAGATGTTGGAGAGGAGGAGAAACAAAGAGTGGCTGTAACTCAGCTGGCTCTGGAGGCTCCTCCGTGGCTGAGGAGGGAGGAGCAGAGCTGGGTGATCACCACACCTTGTTCTTTGCAGTATGAGGCTGTGTCTGACCTCTACTTCGAGAACGTCATGCAGTTCTACAACTTCTCAGCCAGGGTCACCGCCGACCAGCTCCGCAAGCCCCCGAACCGCGACCAGTAAGTCTCAGAGTCACAGAGTGTAAAGGGTTGGAAAGGGACCTCCAGAGATCATCCAGTCCAAGCCCCTGCCAGAGCAGGGTCACCCAGGGCAGGTCACACAGGAACTCATCCAGGCAGGTCCTGAATATCTCCAGAGAAGGAGACTCTACAACCCCCCTGGGCAGCCTGCTCCAGGGCTCTCTTGCCCTCACAGGGAATAACTTGCCCTTCTGTTTCCATGGCACTTCCTATGCCTCAGCTTCCACCACTGCCCCTGGTGCTGGCATTGAGCATCACCCAGCAGAGCCTGGCTCCAGCCTCTGGGCACTCACCTTGCACTTCTTTCTCAGCATGAATGAGGTCACCGTCAGGCTCCTCCTCTCCAAGCTACAGAGCCCTCAGCTCCCTCAGGCTCTGCTCATAAGGAAGATGTTCCACTCCCTTCATCATTTTTGTGGCTGTGTGCTGAACTCTCAAGCAGTTCCCAAGTAGTCCTCTGCTCAGCTCCTGCTACACTCAGCAGAGACACCACTACCTGCAGCACCTGGGTTTGGTGTTCATCAGACCATGCTGCTTCTGGGGAGTTCAGTGTGGGCCAGGGGCTTTGCACCATAGGCAGGCATTGGTGCTGGGTTGGTGCTGCCATGCTGGCTGTGTCCCTGTGCCTGCAGGTGGAGCATGACACCTCCGACGGTCAATGCCTACTACTCCCCCACCAAGAACGAGATCGTCTTCCCTGCTGGCATCCTCCAGGCCCCTTTTTACACCCGGGCCTCTCCCAAGTAAGAGCCCAGGGACAAGGTGGAGGGCAAGACTCCCAGGTTGCCTCCCATCCCCCAAGCCGAGGCTGAAGGTCCATGGCTTTCCTGATGTCACCGTCTGCCTCCTGCAGGTCCCTGAACTTCGGGGGATCGGCGTGGTGGTGGGCCACGAGCTGGACGCACGCCTTCGATGACCAAGGTACGGCCGGGGCCCAGGGCTGGGCTGCTGGAGGGGGGCTGGCAGGTGCTGAAGGACCTTTTGGCAGGTCGGGAGTACGACAAGGACGGCAACCTGCGGCCCTGGTGGAAGAACTCCTCCGTGGAGGCCTTCAAGAGGCAGACAGAGTGCATGGTGGAGCAGTACGGCAACTACAGCGTCAACGGCGAGGCCGTCAACGGCAAACACACCCTGGGGGAGAACATCGCCGACAACGGGGGCCTCAAGGCTGCCTACAGGGTAGGCCCAGGGGGCTGGGGAGAAGGATGGGGTGGGTGGCACAGCGTGGTGGCGTCGGCGCTGTCCCTTACGCCTGCTGCGCTCCCTGGTCTCCAGGCGTATCAAAACTGGCTGAAGAAGAACGGCGATGAGGAAACCCTCCCGACCCTCGGCCTCACCAACCACCAGCTCTTCTTCGTTGGCTTTGCCCAGGTAGGTCGCTCGGTGGTGGGCAGCAGGGGTGGATGCTCAGGTGTTGAGGGGTGGAGGCATACCCAGGTGGTGGTGGGGAGGGTGTGGCAGCAGAACTGAGGGCTCCAGAGAAGCTGTGTGGTGGGCAGAGAGCCAGGTTGGGGTGGTGCTGGTTAAAAAGTGAGACAAAGCTGGAGCTTGAGCTGCATTGTGCCCGTCATGCAAGCAGGGAGGTCCAGGTTGGCACCAAGTGGGGTCCTATGGTTGTCTCCAGAGAAGCTGTGTGGTGAGTGGAGAGCTCAATCAGGGTCATGCTGCTATAAAGGGAGCGTGAGCTGTTGGTGCCCAGCACACGAGGTTCAGAGATTCACGGAATGGGTTGGGTTGGAAAGGACCTCGAAGCTACATCCAGTTCCACCCCCTGCCATGGGCAGGGACACCTCCCTCCAGCCCAGGCTGCTCAAGGCCTCATCCAGCCTGGCCTTCAACACCTCCAGGCAGGGGTCATCCACAGCCTGCCTGGGCAGCTTGTGCCAGAGTCTCCCCACCCTCACTCTCAACAATTTCTTCCTCATCTCCAGTCTCAGTCTCCCTCCTCCAGCTCAAAGCCATTGTTCCTCATCCTGGCACTCCCAGCCCCTGTCAGAAGTCCCTTCCCTAGGGCCCGTGGGCTCCAGCGGTGGCAGCCGTGGTGCCCACCCCTCCTGTCCTCCGCCGCAGGTGTGGTGCTCGGTCCGCACGCCAGAGAGCTCTCACGAGGGGCTCATCACCGACCCCCACAGCCCCTCGCGCTTCCGCGTCATCGGCACCGTCTCCAACTCCCGCGAGTTCGCCGAGCACTTCGCCTGCCCCCTCGGCTCCCCCATGAACCCCCCAAGAAGTGTGAGGTCTGGTGACGGGCTGGAGGGGTCCCAGCCGGGGTCTCTTCGTCCTCTGCCGCCAGCTGGACGTCCTGCAGGCCTCCTCCCGAGAGGCTCAAACCACTTCTCCGTGCACCGCGCTGCTCGGCGGCGGCGGCCAAGGTTCGATCCACTGTGAAACCTCCTCGCCCCTCCCCCCTCCTCGTTCCTTTGTGAAATGACTTCGGTTTGGGGGCTCTGCCCCGCCTGTGGAGGCACCACAGCCCCCTGCTGACACACAGGATGCTCCAGCCCGAGCCACCGCCCCGGCTGAAGACCTCGTTTGGAGGCGCCAAAGGGAAGGCTGTACGCCCCGGGCCGGGCCGGCTGCGGGCCGCAGCGCACCGACGACCTTTCCTCTCTCCAAAGATGAGCACATGAGGATGGAAAACGTTTTTGAAGAGCTATTTTTTAGTTTGGGGTTTGTTTGGTTTTTTTTTCTTGTGGCAGGGAGGGGGAGGGAGGGAGAGGAAATCTCTCTGTTTTGTGGGTTGTTTTTTTTCCATGCATTGTGGAATACACTGGAAAATGTCAGGGAAGAGGCATTTCAAAGCCTTTCTTTTTTTCCTTAGGAGGAGATCAGGATATTTATTAATTTGGGGGGGTTGGGGTTTTTGTTGCCGTCTTGACTCAGTGCAGCTGGAGGTGCAGCACCCTCTGGTGGCAGTCCCGTGGCCAGGGAAGCTGGGCGAGGCTGGGGTGCAAACAGCCAGCCCCAGGTCCCAGGGTGGTTTTTTTTTTTCCCTGGAGGGACCATCCCGGGAGGCTGCTGCTGGGGACATTGGGGATGGCGAGCCGGGGAAGCGCTGCAGGGATGCTGCAGCTCCTGGGCCCAGCTCTCATGTCGGACTGCAAAGGGAACAGATGTGCCAAAGATGTGACTGAGGTGGTGACAACGTGGCTGATGCAGCTGCTTCTCCCTCCTGTCCCCCCTGCAGTGGGCTCAGGTAGGATTTCCTGGCCCGGCAGCTTCCCCAGACAAGCGCAGGCTGCTCCTGCCGCCGCTTCGCTCACCCCGTGCCTGCTCTCTGCGCCCAGGAAGCTGCAAGCCCTGAAAGCAAGGCCCCAGACCCCCTCCCTCCCTGGCCAGTCTGGCACTGGTGTGAGATCTGCCTGGGATGGGGTTCAAGGAGCTTTCTTGAGGGTTTTTCTTGTTTTGTTGTTTCAGTTTTGAATAATCTTTCTTGAGGTCTTGAGGGGAAACCACTGAGAGCAGCTCAGGTTTCAGTGTGTTGGCTCTTGGGGCACCTGCCTGCTCTGGAGGGAAAGCAAAGACCTGGAGGGGTTTTTAATATTTATATGGAAAAGGAGGGAGGGGGGGAGGGAGGGGGAAGCCTTTTTTAAACTATTTTTTCATGCTACACATGGGGCTTGTCTTAACTGAAAGAATAAATAACTTTTTACTGGGGCTGGAGCTGCTCAAGAGTTGTTTTTTCTGATAGCAAGAGAGGTTTGGATCCCTTCATCTGCTGCTGAGCCCATCCCTTGCTGACACAGCTGAGCTGAGGAGACTTTTCCCAGCCTGTGCTTGGCATCTGTCACCTCTCTTGGAGCCTAAAGCCAGGTTTTTGTGCCCAAAACTCTCATTCACTGCGGGTGGTTGGTTGCTTTCCACCTCTAGTGGAACAAATCTACAGCGAGTCTTATGAGGAGCAGCTGAGGGACCTGGGGTTGTTTGCTCTGGAGAAGAGGAGGCTGAGAGGAGACCTCATTGCTCTCTACAGCTCCCTGAAAGGAGATTGGAGTGTGGTGGGGGTCTCTTCTCCCTGGGAACAAGAGGAAGTGGCCTGAAATTGTGCCAGAGGAGGTTTAGGTTGGACATGAGGAAGAATTTCTTTGCTGCAAGAGTAGTCAGGGGTTGGCACAGGCTGCCCAGGGAGGTGGTGGAGTTCCCATCCCTGGAGGTGTTCAAGAAACCTGTGCCCATGGCACTTGGGGCCGTGGTGGGGTTGGGTTGCTGGTTGGGACTGGATGACCTTAGAGGACCTTTCCAACTGAAACAACTCCCTGATTCTATGCAGCACAGAGTGGGTTTGCTGCTGGGATGAGCAGCACTGAGCCAGCAGCATGCTGGGGATGTGAGTGCTGCATAAGTAAGAGGGAAAACTTCCCTCTTGCTGTTTTTCCTCTGTTTTCTCTCCAAGATTGAATCAAAACCTACTAATAGATCGTTCACCTTCTGCTTGTGTGCCTCAGCATGAGGCCCTGGCTTTCCTGCAGCGCTGGCAGAGCTGCTGCAGCTGTTGTTTGCTCCAGGGTCTGGCTGGAGATGATGGAGCAAACCCGCAGAGGGCGGTGGAGCCGAGAAAATCGCTGCCGGTGCTCTCCGGTCCCAGGCTGGCAGGAGTTAGCAAGGCTCTTGGGGTGGTGTTTGGGGCTGGATGTGGCCTCCTGTGTTTAAAACACGGTGAAATTCCTGCATTCCTGGGAAGAGAGAGGAGCAGCATGGAGTGGAAGGGAAAGGGAAGCTGGAGTGGGGAGAGCAGGGCTGGGCTGAAAGGGTGTTTTCCCAGCTGCAAGAAGCAGGGAGGGGAGCACAGCCCATCACAGGACACGGTTAGAGGTGGCTAAACCTTCCAAAATGGAAATATTTTGGCTTTCTGAGGCTTACTCACAGGGAGGAACTTGGCAGGAGCTGACGTGACCACAGCAGAGGGGACAGCCCCAGTGCAGGAAGGATTTAGAGGGCGAGCTCCAGCTTGTGTGGTGCCAGGGGGATGTCACTGGTCAAGGCTCCCCTGGAGCCCGGGGGGGGGTGCTGCTTTGCCCCTGGGAGCCCTTTGGACCTCGGGGGTGGGGCTGCTTTGCCCCTGGAGCCCGGGTTGGGGCTCCTTTACCCCTGGAGCCAGGGGGCTGCTTCCCTTTGGACCCCGGGGATGGCTGCTTCCCTGGAGCCAGGGTGGCTGCTTCCCTTTGGACCTCGGGGCGGGGGGGGCGCTCCTTTGCCCCTGGAGCCGGGGTGGCTGCTTCCCTTTGGGGGGCTCCTTTACCCCTGGAGCCAGAGTGGCTGCTTCCCTTTGGACCCCTGGAGGGGGTGGCTGCTTCCCTTTGGACCTCGGGGGGCTCCTTTACCCCTGGAGCCGGGGTGGCTGCTTCCCTTTGGACCTCTTTGGACCCCGGGGGGGGCTGCTTTGCCCCCGGAGCCGGGGTGGCTGCTTCCCTTTGGACCCCGGGGGGGCTGCTTCCCTTTGGACCCCGGGGGGGGGCTGCTTTGCCCCTGGAGCCGGGGTGGCTGCTTCCCTTTGGACCCCGGGGGGGGGCTGCTTTGCCCCGGAGCCGGGGGGGCTGCCTGGCTGGCAGGGAGCTGCTGGGAGCAGGCAGGGGGTGAATCATCCCCTCGCGTGTCAGTGCCTGGCATGGGCCTGCCCAACCCTGGGTGGCATTCGGTTTATTTTGCAGCCAGCTGTGTCCTGGAGCACAGAGACGTTTGCCCAGGGCTGAGCCTGGGCAGGAGGAGGAACAGGGAAGGCTCCAAGCAGGGCTGGGGTGGGGATGTTTTTTTTTGCCTGGAGGGTGTTGGAAAGGGATCAGTGGTGGAAAAGCAGCAGAAGCCCAAGAAGAGAGGCACTGCTGAGCTGTGCAGGGTGGCAGCCTCCTCTTGCCTGCCTCAGCCTCCTCTTCTTCAGGGTTGTTCAGCCTAGAGAAGAGGAGAGTGAGGGCAGACCTCATGGCTCTCTACAACTCCCTGAAAGGAGGTTGCAGTGAGGTGGAGTTGGGCTCTTCTCCGAGGGAAACAAGGGACAGGGCAACAGGAAATGGCTTCAAGCTGCACAAGGGGAGGTTCAGGTTGGACACGAGGAACAATTTCTTCACCAGAAGGGGCACTGGAACAGGCTGCCCAGGGAGGAGGTGGAGTCCCCATCCCTGGAGGGGTTTAAAAAACACTTGGATGAGGAGTTAGGTCGTGGTCTAACAGTTGTGTAGAGGGAGATGTTAAGTTATGGTTGGACTTAATGACCTTCAGGTGCCTTCCAACCAGGTGATTCTGTGAAAGCAGGCCCCTGGAGCCTCCACAATGAGCTGGAAGTGAAGGTTGTTGACAGGTTTGGTGGGCCCTAGGCAGAAGTCCAGGTGCCAGAGGCTGGACCCAGCTGCCTTAGCTGCTCTTCTGCCCAGTGTGCCCCCTCCAACACATCACAGCAGTGCTGGGGTCACCTACTGGGACCATCAGCAGGGGCAGAAAACGGGCCAAAAGCTTCCTCCAACAATTGCTGCAGGAAGACAGCCCCAGTCCATTTCCAGTGCTACTCCAATTCTTTATTCTTACAGAATCATTTCAGTCAGGAAAGCCCTCTGAGATCCCTGAGTCCAGCTGTCAGCCTAACACCACCATGGCCATTAAACCACGTCCCAAAGTACCATGGCCACACACTCCCTGAACACCTCCAGGCATGGGGACTCCACCACCTCCCTGGGCAGCCCGTTCCAGTGCCTGGCAGTTCTGAAGCTGACCAACAGCTCTGGTGCTCCTACTCTTTGCCACATGCTTGCAAGCACCTCTGCTTTGCCAGAGATGAGAGAGACTGGTGGGACTGGAGAGAGGGTTGGTGATGCTCTGAAACAAGAGCTCAGCATTGTGAACTCAAATTGCTGATAGAGCTGGCAGGGGAAAAAAGGGAGTTAAAATGAAAAGGAGAGGAACCAGAGGCAGTAGGAAGGGTGTGAATCCAGCTGGTGCCTGCTCAGGCTCGCCAAATCTGCAGGTTTTGTTGGCCAAATCATCCTCTGTGGGGTAGTAGAGAAGAGGCTTGCCTGCTTTTTGCTCTTAGGCAAAAATAAAACAGGAAAAAGATGGCTGGGGGCAGATAGAGAGTCTGGAGGAGCTTTCAGGCAGAGCCAGGAGCCTGGACTCTTGGCCTGGCCAGCACACTCTGGGAGCTTGAGCAGAAAATGGGGGGGGGGGGGAGAGAAATGCTGTTTTTTTCCTTTCTAAACAGGCACAATGAAGGGAGAGATCTAAAGACACCAGAGCTGGGAGGCTGTTCACAGCTGTGTTTACAGGCAGCTCTTTCTGCAGAACAGAGGGAGCCCTGGATGTCAATTTGCTTTTGGTATGAGTTTCCTTCCGTGTGAAGCGGGGGAGACCAGCAGAGATGCCACAGGACAAATGCTGTGTCTGGGAGGTGGCCAATGGAGCAGTGCTGGCCTCCCACCCCCGGGCCCCCCAGCCTCAGCTGCACCTTCCAAGTGAGCACTGCAGAGCCTTTTCTGAGCTGGGGGTGGGGGATTCATCTTCCCTGTGGGCTGCAGACAGGAGAGAGGAGCTGTGAGCAGCAGCAGCTCTGCAGGGTGTCTGGAGGTCTATCAATCCTTGGGCAAACCCCCTGCAAGGATCAAAGTTTTACCTTTGTTCTCCCATTTTTGGGGAGTGAGGGAGTACTTGGCCTTGATTTGAGGTCATTCTCGTTTCTCTCTGCACTTAGTTTTCCTGGTGGGGAATCTACAATCTGGCAGCTTGGAGGCTGCAGAGAAAAACTGTTTGAGGGGGAAAAGAAATACTCAGAGCCCTGCTCTAAATGTTTGCACCTGGCTGCTGATGGAAGTAGTCCCCATTCAGGGCTTCTTGACAGGCTGGCAAGGCTTGGTTGGGCTTTTTTCTCCTCAGAACAATCTCATTGTTTTCCATTTCACCCCATTTCCCACAGGCAGTTTGAGGGACATGTGAGCTCACCTCAGCCCAAGTGTTTCCCTGACCCCAGTGCAGAGCAGAAAGCAGAGGAAGGGAAATGAAATATCACACTGCTCATCTCCACTACCAGCTCCACTAATAACTCCTGGCACCATGCAGGAGCTTTTTGGTGTGGCTGTAGCCTGTAGATAGCACCTGAGTAAGTAAGAAACTATCCCCAGCCACACAGCTGCTCTTACCAGAGGCCAGTGTGGCAGCTTGCAGGAGCACTTCTTTGGAGATGACAGCTCAGAAGGGTGAGCTTCAGGGTGCACTGCAGTCATGTGTTGGCACGGGTGGGCATCGTGTTCTGAACCTGACCTGCACAGACCAGTTGGTTAATAAGGGATAGCTAATAGATGTTACAAAGGAATTCGTTAGTGGGGGTGGGGAGACACTGAACAGGTTGCCCAGGAGGCTGTGGATGCCCCCTGCCTAGAGCTGTTCAAGGCCAGGTTAGATGTGGGCTTGGTCTAGTGGGAGGTGTCCCTGCCCATGGCAAGGGGGTTAGAACTGGATGATCTTTAAGGTCCCTTCCAACCCAAACCATTCTATGAATAATTCAGTCTGACCCAGCAGGGACAATGGGCTCAAGACCCTGAAATTATCTTTTGACTGCTGGGTGCTGAGCTGAACTTTGCTCGAGGCCAGATTCTCCCCTTCAGAGCTGCATTTGAAGCCCCCAAACTGCTTTTCTGCTTACAGCTGGGGCTGCTGTGAAGAGGGGGACAGATGTGGCTGGGTGGGTTGGATTTCTGTGGTGTGCAAGGCTCTGCCTCTCTCCTCTGTCAGCTTGCAGTTGCAGCCCCAGTTCCTTGCTCAGTGCCTGGAACCACCACCGGGAGAGCCGTTTAGGAAAGGCAGCTTTGCGCTGTTAGTCTTGTTTGGGATTGCTTTAAAGCATTATCTTCCTCCTAAACTTGCAGCTGCCCAGGAGATGCAGCAGCTGCGATGCAAGTAACTCTGGAAAGCTGTCCCAGAGCAGTTGGTGTAGCCTGGGCTGGGTGACAGCGGGTGGCAATACCTGCGGGCGCTGGGAGCGCTTCCCGGGGACGTGCGGCGCTGCAGGAACCTCGGCAGGTGCCAGCGGGCTGGAATGAGCCCTGGGGAGCCAGCAGCCAGGCAGGACAAGTCAGGACAGTCTGTGGGTTGCTTGAATCTGCCCCGAGGTGCCTTTTATCTATCCAAGACGGCACAAACTGCTTCTGGCCCTGCCAAGCTCAGCCCAGCGGTGGTCCCAAGGAGGGTGCTGCAGCCTGGCTGTGAGATGCTGAAGGTGGCAGTGGGTGGTGAAGGCAGGGGCATGGGGGTGGGAGGTAGATGCCTGTTGCCCTCAGGGCCCTCCCCACACCTGCCCCACTGCCAGAGGTGGGCTTCCTCAGGGGGCTGCTGGACCTCCCTCAGGCCCCATGCTTCCCTTGCTCAGGTGCTGCATCACACCCAAGGGCTGCTGGCCTCCCTCAGGCCCCATGCTGCCCCTGCTCAGATGCTGCATCACCCCCAAGGGCTGCTGGCCTCCCCAGCCATCATGTCACCCTCAGAGGCTGCTAGGCCTCCCTCAGCCACCCTCTCACTCCGGGAGCCTGCCGGGCCTCCCCTTGATGCCATGTCACCCTCGAGAACTACCAGGCCTCCCTCAGCCACCCTGTGACCCTGGGGGGCTACTGGGCCTCACCCACTGCCATGTCACCCTTGGGTCTGAGCCTGGGAAGGGGCTGCGGGCCGTGGGGCTGGTGACGGGGCTGTGGGCAAGCTTTGTGGCTGAGGGGAAGCGCCCTGCCGCAGGGCCGGCGGTGGGGGGGGTGCTCCCGGGGCCAGGCCCTCCCTCGCAACCCCACTCCCGCACAGCCGAGCGCTGCCGAAGCCTCTCCGGGCCAAGCCGAAAGCGCCCGAAGCTGCAGCCTCGCCGCTCCCGAGAGGCTCCGAAGATTCCCCCAGAGCCTCTCGCCTGGGCGGGAATCTCTCCTTCGAGCCTATGCAAAGCTTCCCGAGCTCCCTCACGGCCTCGGTTTCCGGAAAGAGCCGAAGTTTGCCGAGCGCGGGGGTCACGGGAGGTGTCGCGCTGAGAGGGGAGGGAGGCGGGGAGCAGGGTAGAAGGACGCGTGCGCCCGCGAAGGTTTCCGGAAGGAGCCGAGGTGTTCCGAATGGTGCTCGCCAGCGAGCAGGTCCGGAAAGAGCCGAAGGTTGCCGAACGCCAGTGGGCCGAGCGGCTCCGGAGCGGCCCGAAGGCGCCCGAGCGTCCGTCCTGCCGGACTGCTGGAGGCGGCCGCAGCGCCATGTTTGATGCTCCGCTACTTCAGTGAGGAAAATCCGCCGGCATCGCCCGAGAGCCGCCACCGCGAAGGGCTCCGCTGCCCCCGGGGAGGGGGACCGAGACCCCCGCCGCCGGCGGCTCATGAGCAGCGCGGCCTGAGCCGCCTCCCCCTCCCTCCCCTCCCCGCCGGCCCCTCTCCCGTCCCCTCCCCGCGCCGAGCCCCTCCGGGAGGCGCGTTGTCACGGAGACCGGCGCCGGTGCCGGCCCGCCGCGCTGCCCCGGCCGCCGCACCGGCCCCCGGCCCGCTCCCCGGCTCCCCCCGGCCCCGGCCCTGCTCCCCGCCGGGGGTGGTGGCTCCGCTTGGCGATGAGTTTACCGCAGAAGGCGGCTTTGAAACCCGGCGCGGCGGCGGCAGCGGCGGCGGGGACCGGCCCCGGGAGCGGGGCGGCGGCGGCAGCGGCGGCGGGGCCGCCTCCCCCTCGGCACCCCCTCACCCGGCGCCGGCGCCTCACCCCAACATCAGGGCCTTGCCGCCCCAACCACCCCAGCAGTATCCTTTGCCCCGGGGGTGTGGGCTTGAGGGGGGGCGACAACCCCTTCCCCACAGCGAGCGGGGCCCGGGGAGGGGGCGGGGAGGGGCCGATGGGTCCCCTCAGCCCCGGGGGGGGGTTGTGTGTGGGGTCGCGGGGTGGCGACTGGGGGCTCCCCGCTCCTTTCTCTGTGTGTGTGTGTGTGTGTGTGTGTGTGGAGGGGGGCGGGGGTTCCCCCTTATGCAAAGAGGGGCTGCACCTGCCGGGGTGGGGAGAAGGGGCTGCGCTTAGGGATGCTTTGGGGGTTCACCCTCTTCCCCTGGGGCCGGCAGGGGATCCCCAGCCCCTGTTTGTACCCTCGCCCTCCCCCAAGAGCGGCGGTGACCCCCAAGGGTAAACTTTTAATTGCCAGTCGCTCTTCGGTTGTGCTCCGGTGCTGCCCAGGTAAGTGCTGGGGGTTTGTTATGCTTTTTTCCCCGGACCCAGACCGGTTTAACCCTGAGGTTTTCGCCAGCTGGGGGCTGATTTTGGGGTTTTTTTAAGAGTAATTTTGGGGTTTTGGGGGATGTCCGTGTGATTTATGTATTTCTTTATTATTTCTTTATCTTTTTTCTTACTTGGCCGGTGGACATCGATCTCGGGGGCAGTGTCTTGCCCAGCAGCCAGGCCCTGTGCGATGGAAAGGGGAGGGGGAAAGGAGGAAGGGGGGAAGGAGAACAGGGGTGGGGGTCCCACTCCCCTGAAAATCCAAGCCCCGCTCCGCCGCCGCAGCCTCAGCCACAAAAAGAGGCCGCCGATGGGTTTTAAAGGTCTTCCCTTCTCGGCTGCGGCTAGGCCCCGAGTCAGGAGGGGAAATACTGCAGGGATCAGCAGGAAAGTCTGGTGGCCGAGCCGCCTGCCTGGCCCGGGCTTTGCACCCTACCTCTGACAGCACCCCCGGCAGGCTGCCTGTGCTCTCCGCACCCCCTCAACGAAGTTTTGGGGAGCGTGAAGTGGAGGGGAAAAAAAACCCCCACCGACAACCCCGAAACCCCAACAAACCGAACCCCCAAACCAACCCAAAGAAGCCTCCCCGTAGCTGGTGAATGCTCGGCGTGCCGAGCGCCCCGGCGGCGGTGCGCAGGGGCCGGCCGGCGGCAGCGTGGTCGGTGGCTATGGGCGGCTTGGGTTTTGCTGTGGAAGCACCGGGTGGGTTTGTTTTTGTGCTGGGGTGGCGAGGGGGTGTCCTTCCAGCGGTGTTTGGTGGCCCTGCTCTTTAAGAAATGTGTTCGCTTGGACTATGCTGCTGCTGCTTCTTGTTGCTGCTGCTGCTGCTCCTCTCACTTTCATTTTTGAGGTGGGAAAAGGCAGCCTTTTTTTAATCACTTTTAAGCCCAAGCCCATTGTTTTCCTGAGCTTCCGGCAAGAATCGCTCTTGCCATGACAACAAACGCGTTGCTGAAACCCTGAGAGGGTTGGGGATTTGTTTGGGTCAAGTGAAAAACCTCTTGAGGATTCCGGAGGGGGCCGGGGAGGGACCCTTTCTCTCTGCTGCTCTTGTAATCGCAGCGTGTGCTTTGTTGAGGGGGTGGAAAAAAGTGCTCAAGGTGCTGTCATCACAGAGTCCAGGGGTTGGTGGGCAGGAAACTGTTGCTCAGAGGAAATTTTGCCGGGTTTTGAGTGATGTGTCAAGTGTTGGAGTGGGAACGCCGGCCGGCACGCACCGACAGAGCCCGGCTGGGCTCTGCTTCCCAGCCGGGTGCGGGTTTGGCTGGAAGAGGTCTTTCTGTCATGGGGAACGTGATGCTTGGGTGCCTTGACGGTTGGAAGGGTTGGAGTTCGCCTGGCTGTGGGGTCCGGGAGTGTGTTGGGCTTCCAAAAGCACTTTATTTGCAAGTTATTAAAAGCACTGTGGAGGGACTTGACTACTTTCCCAGCTTCTTGGAGTACTTGTTGAGGGTGAGCTTGGTAGTGCCTTGTGAGAGTGGCTGTGCCATCCCAGCTCAGACAGGGGGATGTCTCTGAATGCTGCTTGTTGAGGGTGAGTTTGGTAGTGGCTTGTGAGAGCCACTGTCCTGTCCTAGCTCAGGCAGGAGAATGTCTCAAACACTTCTTCATGTTGAGGGTGAGCTTGGTGGTGGCTTATGAGAGGGACTGTACTGTTCTTGCTCAGACAGGAGGACATCTCTGAATGCTTCTTGTTGAGGGTGGGCTTGATGATGGCTGGCAAGAGCAGCTGTCCTGTCCTGGCTCAGACAGGAGGACATCTCCAGGCACTTCTTGTTTGAGGGTGATCTTGGTTTTGGCTTGTGAGAGTGGCTGTGCTCAGGCAGGAGGACACTGTTGCTTTTGGTGAGTGCTGTCACAAAATGCATGAGGTGATGAAGCTCTGAGCTCAGCCTCCAAATGGAAAGCCTTGGAAGGAACGGGCAGGACTCTGGAGGAGCTGGATGGAGCATGTCCCATCAGTGAGACCCAACTGGATGCCTTGTAGAGGAGTGGGGAAGCATCAGGTGGAGATGACAAGCTAGTGATGGAGTCTGGGCTTTATTTCCAGCTGTGCCTGTGCTGAAAGCAGGTTGTGCTTGGCCATCATGAGCTTCCAGGTTACTCCTCTGTCCTGTGACCTACCCAAACTGTCTGTGTCTCCAGACCTCTTGGGTGAGCTGTGTTGAGGTGTCCTGCCTGTCCTGTGACCTACCCAAACTGTCTGTCTCTCCAGACCTCTTGGGTGAGCTGTGTTGAGGTGTCCTGCCTGTCCTGTGACCTACCCAAACTCTGTGTGTGTCTCCAGACCTCTTGGGGTGAGCTGTGTTGAGGTGTCCTGCCTGTCCTGTGACCTACCCGAACTCTGTGTGTGTCTCCAGACCTCTTGGGTGAGCTGTGCTGAGGTGTCCTGCCTGTCCTGTGACCTACCCAAACTCTGTGTGTGTCTCCAGACCTTCTGGGGAGCTGTGTTCAGGTCTCCTGGCTGTTTATTTCCCTCCACCACAACTCGTGTGCGCACTCCAGGTAGTAAACAACAGCATGAACCCGAAGCTGTTACCTTCTCTGAGCGCTGCTGTGGCAGCCAGGCGTGGGGAGCAGGGTTCAGCTGTGATTTACTGCAGGGCAGGAGGTCACCCGAGTTCAGCTTTATTTTTAGCTCTGTTTAGTTTCTCTCTTTTTTCTTTTCCTTTTTTGTTTGTTGTTTTTTTTTGTTTGTTTGTTTCTTTCTTCTCTGTTTTGATACCACTGTGGAGGCAGCAGCATCCTCCAGCTGATAAAGGTTAGTTGCAGGTTTCTTCTGGCAGGGCACTGTGAGGTCTCCTCATGGCAGCAAGAGGGTTTAGTTGGTGATGGGATGGGCTATTGTATGGCAACAGGGAGACCAAGGCTCTGATTGGGGGATTTTTAAACCAAACCAGCTTCTGCATGGTGAACTTTGTGTCTCTGGAAAGCTGTGGGTTTAGTGCTTAATGCATCATGGAATGCAAGAGTTATCTGTAATTGGGGGAAAAGGGGTTGGGTGAGAGAGAGCTGTGCAGGACAAAGGACACCTGCATTTGGAAGGAGGCCTTCAAGAGGGAAGATAAAAATTCAGAGGGAAGAAGGGATTTAAAAATTCTTTCTGAAAGGGAAGTGAAGCTGAGGAGTGATGGAGGCAGCAAAGAGAAATGTTTTGATGGGATGGAAATGCTTCTGCCCCTCTGATCTGCTGAGACCCCACCTGCAGCACCACGTCCAGTTCTGGGGCCCCCAGCACAAGAAGGACCTGGAACTGTTAGTGTGTCCAGAGCAGGCCATGAAGGTGATCAGAGGCTGGAGAACCTCTCCTGTGGGGACAGGCTACAGGAGTTGAGGCTGTTAGCCTGGAGACGAGAAGGCTCCAGGGAGACCTCAGAGCAGCCTTCCAGCACCTGAAGGGGCTCCAGGAGACGGGGGGAGGGACTTTGGAAAAGGGCTGGGAGGGATAGGACAAGGGACAATGTGGTGGCCTTGAGTTGGGAGAGGGGAGATTGAGACTAGAGATGAGGAAGAAATTCTTTCAAGTGAGGCTGGGGAGGCACTGGAACAGGTTGCCCAGGGAGGGCTGTGGCTGCCCCCTGCCTGGAGGTGTTGAAGGCCAGGCTGGATGAGGCCTTGAGCAAGCTGGGCTGGTGGGAGGTGTCCCTGCCCATGGCAGGGGGTTGGAACTGAATGATCTTTGAGATCCCATCTAACCTGAACCCTTGTGTCAATCTGTGAGTTTTGTTCTGTTACCTGCTGAATAGGAAACTGCAGTAAAGCCAGACAGAGCTTTGAGGTTCTTCATCACCTCCCTAACACTGGCTTCAAGAAGTGAAATTTTCTGTCAAAGGAAGCTGGGATGATTTTGTGGCTCTGGTCATGCTGAGGGTTTGATCAAACCTCATCTCAGGCTGCAGCTGTGTCCAGAAGTTGTTGGTAATGACCTGTGTTGGGTGATGTGGGGCAAGGGAGGGTATAACTGTGTCATGCTGGCATCAGGAATCCACCCGCTCTGCCACCTTTTGGGCTGTCTCTGAGGGGCAAGCCCCAATGCAGTCTGTTGTTCTGCAGCAGAACTTCTTCCACAGAGCTGTGGGGTGGGCTCCATGCTGCCAGCTCCCTGCAGGCCCATGCTGGAATGTGGTGGCACTTGTGACACCAGTTAAACCTCACCGTGTTTCTTTGCCCTCCCTCTTGCTCCCACCCTAAGAGTCAACTATTGTTTTTGTGCTCTTTGACAAAGTCCCCACACTGTGACTAAATGTTGTGGATCAATAGAAGTAGGTCACCAGTTCCTTCCCAGCCCAGGGGTGGGCAGACAGTGGTGTAAAGGACAAACAGGCTGCGTGCTCTGGAGGCTGGGTTGCTGGCTTCTCAGGGTTAATGTCATTCTGTGCCTTGGAGCCAAAGTAGAGCTCCGGGCTGGTGTCAGGAGGGTTTTGTTTTCTTTTCCAAACTTCCCTGCGTTTGGAGGGAGTTCAGCTTCCTGGTTGTTGATGGGCTCTGTGCAGGCACCAGTAAACTTGACCTTAATATATCACTGTAGCTGTTTGAGCGTGAGATTGGGTGTCCCTGGGCTCGCCTGGCTCTCAGGTTATAGCAGCAGGGCAATGGTGGCAGGTTCAGGATGGGTTTTAACAGATGGGCATTTAAAACCTGCCCTGTCTGCCCCCAGCTGGATTCCCTTTCCAGGAAGCTCAGTGTTGTGGGGGGTTTTCTGTGGGGAGTAGGTCATTGCTGTGCACAGAACCATGTGTTTTGTTGGTGCTGCCACAGAACTGCAAGTTTGTCTGGGTTTCTTTACCTGGAGTCCCTTTCAGACTGCATTGTGCTGGTTCCTGCCCTGTTGGGTGGCATCTTCTGGAGGTGAGCAGCTTCCCAAAAGCCCAGGAGCAGTGCAAGACATTCACAGAATCACAGAATGATTTGGGTTTTAAGGGACCTCAAAGCTCATCCAGTTCCAACCCCCTGCCATGGGCAGGGACACCTCCCACCAGCCCAGGCTGCTCAAGGCCTCATCCAGCCTGGCCTTGAATCCTTCCAAGGGAGGAGACATCCACAGCCTCCCTGGGAAACCTGTTTCAATGTCTCCCCACCCTCACTCTCACGAAGTTTTTCTTAATCTCCAGTCTCAATCTCCCCTCTTCCAGCTCAAAGCCACCTCATTGTCCCTTGTCCTGTCCCTCCCAGCCCTTGTCCAAAGTCCCTCCCCAGCACTCCTGTAGCCCCTTCAGGTGCTGGAAGGCTGCTCTAAGGTCTCCCTGGAGGCTTCTCTTGTCCAGGCTGAACAGCCCCAGCTCTTGTAGCCAGTCTCGTAGCTGGAGCACCCGCTCCAGCCCTCTGATCATCTTTGTGGCCTCTTCTGGATCCACTCCAGCAGTTTGGTGGAGATTTGTGTATCTTGGGCTTGTGCATCTTGGGAGGGTGTCTGACGGCAGAGAAGCTTCTGAGGTACAGAAATGCAGGATGTAAGAGACTGGGGGTGAAGCTGAGGTGAGTTTCTAGCAGCACTTCCCTGGTGTTCAATGCAGGCCAGGTTGTGCCAGTGGAGGGGGCCTGTGTGAGGAGTCTTCTGTTCAGTTAAGACTGCTCAGGAGGATTTGGGTAAGTGAGCAAAACATTGAGCTGGAGGGGAAAGTGCCCAAGAATTTCTTTGATGAGAGCATCTTCAGTGTGTGCTGCAGGATCAGGGTCTCTGGGTTGCTCCCTCTGGGAGTGAGGAGCCCACACCATGTCCCCTTGCTGCTCTCTTCCATTTCAAGGGACATTTGCCACGCTGCAGCCTCTCTGTGCTCTCTGGGGCTGGCCTGTGGATGGCTTCGAAGGTGAGGACCCAGGGATTAGGAAGCTGCTTGGGCACGAAAGTCAGCCTGGAGAGTGTGGTGGTAGCTGTTGTGCAGAGCAGCTCAGGTGGATCAGCTCTGGCTTCTGGGCCGCTTTGACCTTGATCTGGAGCTAAAAGGGGAGCGCTGATGGAAGTCCTCTTCCACATGCTGGTGGCAGCCACTTGTGAGTGAGGATGTTCAGAGCCTTGCAGTCATGAAAGGGAAGGAGTGGTGAGAGGTGGGATGGAGGGGAGGAACTGGGCTGCGGTCTGAGGTGTTCCTTGCTCTCTGTCTTCTTGAGCTCAGGGCTGAGCTTTCTGAACTCCCAGCTGGATGAAGGCAAAGAAGGGGCAGCGGTGCTGCCCAGGGAGTGTTTCCATGTTGGGAGAGTCTGAAGCTGTGGAGATGAAACCTCTTGGGAGGGTCTGCGGCAGGAGAGAAGCTTCCGAAGGCGCAGAGGCTTTCCCTGCCGCTCCGTGGCTGCGGCCGTTCCGCAGGGGAGGAGCAGGCAGGGCTCTGTGAGCCCTCTGCCAAAGGCTGAAGTGCTTTTAGACCTCTGTGCCATCTGCCCTGTTGGTGTTCCCCAGCCTTGGCACCGCTGAGCGTCCCTGCAAGCAGAAGTGGCTTTAATTTCTTTAATGACAAAAGCTAATCGCGTTAGAGCGTGGCCGTGGCCCTTCACCAGCTTTTGTGGGGAAGTGTCTTGGAGAAAGCCCTGCTTCCAAAAATGTGATTTCACATGGCCTATTTTCCCCTCATTTCTCAGGATGTGACTGTGGATGGTCTCTGGCAGAAGTCTGCAGGAGCAGCTTCCTTCAGCCAGCTCAGTCTGTGTGTGTGTGTAAGGTACAGCACTGATACAGAGCCACAGGCTGTGCTTTTATCTGTGGGAAGAAGTTGGTGAGAGAGTAGTAGGAGAACAAATAGCTTCCCAGTGAGATGTTTGGACACTGAAGGATTTGGTATCCTGGGTGCATGAAGGAGAATGTGGCTAACAAGTTGAGAGAGGTTCTTCTCCCTTCTACTCTGCCCTGGTGAGACCACATCTGGAGTATCGTGTCCAGTTCTGGGCTCCCCAGTTCAAGAGGGAGAAGGAACTACTGGAGAGAGTCCAGTGCAGGCTACAAGGGTAATTAAGGGACTGTGGCTCCTCTGTCTGAGGAGGAAAGAGTGAGAGACCTGGGACTGTTTGACCTGCAAAAGAGCAGCCTGAGAGGGGATTTTACTGATATTTGTATCTGAAGGGTGGGTGTCAAGAACAAACAGCCCAGACTCTTTCTGGTGGTGCCCTGTGATAGGGCAAGGGGCAGCAGACACAAACTGGAACACAGGAAGCTTCACCTCGACATGAGGAGAAGCTTTGTTGGTGTGAGGGTGCTGGAGGCCTGGAGCAGGCTGCCCAGAGAGGTTGTAGAGTCTCCATCTCTGGAGAGCTCCCAACCCCACCTGGATGTGTTTCTGTGTGACCTGCCCTGGCTGATCCTGGTTTGGCAGGGGGGTTGGACTTGATGATCTCCCTTCCAACCCCTCATTCTGTGATTTTCATCTGTGCATAAGGGGTTTGCCCATCCCCTAGGGGCTGAGAGGCTCTTTCATGGCAGCAGGGAATGTTGGGATGTGTCAGGCTGGAGCATTGGCTCCATCTTTTTGTTTGGTAGGAAGAGTTAGCAGGAAGGATCTCTCTGTGGAAGCCCTGGGTAGCCTCTATTTTCTTTTTTCTCCCTAATCCAGCAATTTCAGGGCTAGTCAACTGTCAAGTTCAGTTGTGTGTAAATCTGCTAATGTGATTAGAGTTGCTGGAATTTCTACTCTGGGGAATTAGAGAAGGGCAGCATTGCTGGGGTGCAGGCATGGCTGGAGTGAGGAGCTTCAGCTGGGCTTTGAATACCTCTGCTGGCAGGGGCAGAGGCTCTCCTGCAGTGAATGGTGAAGAGGAGCCTGGTGTTTGTTACGGGGCTTGAAGGTGTGAGTGGAGGAGTCGATGTGCCTGGTGTGCTGCAGGAACCAGGAGAGCTAACTTTGCTTTCTTTAAGGGAGTGTAGTCATAGAATCACAGAGTGGCAGGGGTTGGAAGGGACCTCTGGAGATCGTGTTCAACCCCCCTGCCAAAGCATGGCCACCTAGGGCAGGTCACACAGGAATGTGTCCAGATGGGTTTTAAATCTCTGGAGAAGGAAACTCCACAACCTCTCTGGGCAGCCTGCTCCAGGGCTCCTGCACCCTCACAACAAAGAAGTTTCTCTTCCTGTTGAATGGAACTTCCTGGGTTCTAGGTTTGCATCCATTGCCCCTTGTCCTGTCACAAGGCACCACTGAAAAGAGCCTGCCCCTTCTTCTTGACACCCACACTGCAGGTATTTGTAAACATTGATCAGGTCCCTGCTCTTCTCCAAGCTAAACAGCCCCAGGGCTCTCAGCTTTCCTCCTCAGACAGCTGTTCCAGTCCCTTCATCAGGCAAGCAGCACCAGAACAAGAGGACAGAGTCTCAGGCTGTGCCAGGGGAGGTTTAGGCTGGAGGTGAGGAGAAAGCTCTTCACAGAGAGAGCTTTTAGCCGTTGGGATGTGCTGCCCAGGGAGGTGGTGGAGTCCCCATCCCTGGAGGTGCTCAAGAGGGGATTGGACGTGGCACTCGGAGCCATGGTTTGAGTCATGAGGTCTTGGGTGACAGGTTGGACTTGATGATCTCTGAGGTATTTTCCAACCTTATTGAATCTCTGATTCATCATCCTCGTAGCCTCTGCTGGACACTCTCCAGTGGTTCCCTGCCTCTCTTGAACTGGGGAGCCTGGAACTGGACCCAGGACTTAGTGGCCTCACTAAGGGGAAACAGAACCTCCCTTGGTCTTCTGGCCACACTCTTTCATGCACCCCAGGAGACCATTTGCCTTCTTGGTCAGGTGAGGAAGACTTGGTGACATCTGTGTGACTTTTGCAGGCTGTGTTTTACACTTGGTGGCAATCCCAGGAGCTTCTCCTGGGGGCAGTTTCCTTTTCCAGAGTTTTTGTTCTGCCTCCCGACTAGCAAATGTGGAGCAGCTGGATGAAGAAAATAGAATGGGCTCTTAAAAAAGGAAAGGATCAAAGGGAGGAGGAGCAGGAAAGGAGCTTTTAGGCTTGGGAAATTTTCTCTCACCTGTTATTCTTGTGCTGCTGTGTTACAAATGTTTGGAAGATGTCCCAGTGCTAGCTCTCCCTTCTCCTAGTAGATGATGGCATGCTGTTGCTGATGGGACTTGAGTCAAATTGCTGCTGGGCAGGTATCTGGGTTAATGGGACAGCTTTTAGGGTTTCTTATGTCTTTCCTGAGAGGAAAACAACACCCTCCCAGCTGCCACTGGGCCTTAGGAATTGCTTTTGCCTTTGTTTGTTGTGTGCTCACCTGAGGGGGAGACAAAAAGAACAATTTCCCTGCACCCAGGTTATATCAGGCTGGAGAAGGTTGAGAAGGAATCTTATGAATGTTTACAGGTATCTGAAGGGTGGGGGGCAAGAAGAAGGGGCCAGGCTCTGCTCAGTGGTGCCCTGTGCTAGGACAAGGGGCAGTGGGCACAGGCTGGAACCCAGGAGGTTCCACCTGAACAGGAGGAGAAAATTCTTTACTGTGAAGGTGCTGGAGGCTTGGAGCAGGCTGCCCAGAGAGGCTGTGGAGTCTCCTTGTCTGGAGACTTTCAAGACCCCCTGGATGTGTCCTTGTGTGACCTGCCCTGGGTGACCCTGCTTTGCCAGGGGGCTTGGACTCAAAGATCTCCAGAGGTCCCTTCCAACCCCTACTGTTCTGTGATTAAATAACTTCTGCCACCAAAGGGGAAAAAAAACCCCAAACCACAAAAAAGGTTTCTGCTGGCAGTTTTCACACCTTTGTGTGTCCTTTATCTGGATGGGTGTTGAAATATGTCTAGAGCTTTAAATATGCCTGAAAAAAAAAGAGCAAAGTGGCTTCTAAAATGTGCATCTTAAGAGGAAAACATAGTGGTGGAGGGCAAGGTATTAGTAATGTTCTCCAAACTCCTGGTGAAGTGTTGAAATGGGTTGGGACTTGTTGAGGTGCATGGAGCAGCTGCTCCTTTCCAAGCAGTTGAGCTCAGCAGGAATGAGACTCTGGTGCTCTGGAGTTAGTTTCTGCACGGGAATAACTCTGAAACTCCCAGGCATGAAGATAGGCTGAGGGAGCTGTGGTTGGTCAGTCTGGAGAAGACTCTGGGGGCACCTCAGAGCTGCTGCCAGGACCTGAAGGGATCCTGCAGGAAGGCTGCAGAGAGACTTTTGCTGAGGGTGTCTGAGCCACACCAAGGGGGAATGGTTTGGAGCTGAGGCAGAGTAGGGTTAGAGTGGAGCTGAGGAAGAAGTTCTTCAGTGTGAGGGTGGTGAGCCTCTGGCACAGGCTGCCCGGGGAGGCTGTGGCTGCCTCTTCCCTGGGCGTGTTTAAGGCCAGTTTGGATGAGGCCTTGAGCTACCAAGCCTGGTTGAGAGGTGTCCTTCCCATGGCAGGGAGGTTGGAGTAGATGATCTCTGACATCCCTTCCAATCTAAGCCATTCTATGATCATCCCTGCTCACCCCCAGGGAGTGGGTTTCACTGGGACATCCTCAGGGTGGAAAGAGAAGGAATCCTGGTGCCAATCATTGACTTTGCTCTTGGTGCTGTGAAGATGCTGAGCAGGGAAGAGTGAATGCAGTTAAAGCTCTTAAATAGCACAGATTTGCTTGAGTTTTGAAAGCTTTGGGGAGGTGGAAACTAACAACCAGAGCAGGATGCTCTTTGGGGTTGTCTGCTGCTGAGTGTGTGTTTGGGTTTGATGGACATGTGAGAGTCTGGGGCTGAGTTACTTAGAGTGCTCCAGTTTAAACCTCTGCCTTGCTGGTGGCATTTGCAAATCCACTCGAGCTGATGCTGTGGCTGTGCTGCTGGTGGGCTGACAAAGGAGTTCCTCAGGAGCTGGGGAAGTCACCGTGCCTTAAAGCTGCTATTTTTCTGGGCTAAGTTTGTTCTTTCACCAAATAGTAGAAGTGACAGAAGTCTCCACTCTTGTCAGACTGAGCAGGAGACTTTTCCTGTAGGCATCCAAGGGAAAGGGTTTTTTATTAGTGCTACTTCCAGCAGCTTTGTTTTTTGTCATCTGCCACTGACTTGGAAAGGCTCTGAACGTCCTGGAGAAAGGACATGTCTGGAAAAAGCCTAAAGTGTTTCCACTAAGCAGCAAGGTCTGGTCCTGCTGTCCCTTGGCTGCCTCACCAGCTTCTACCCAGCCAGGGAGAAGTTCAGAACAAAGTCTGCTCTGCAAACTTCGTGGGAGCTTTGGATTCTTGGTTGGGGTGATGTGCACAGCAGGCACTTTGTTCTGCAGCTGATGAATTGACAGCTTCAGGATCTGTGTTATCCTTGGAAGGGAGCTCAGCAGGGTGCTCCAGCTGGGGGGAGAGAACCTCTGCTGTTTGTTTTGAGGGGGAAGGCAAGAGCTGAAATCAAGAAGCACTTAAGGCATCTTGGTTGTAACTTCTAATGGGAAATTCTGGATGCATATCAAGCTGCAGCAGGCTGGGGAAAAGGGATTTTAGCAGCCCCCTTTTGGTGAAATGTCTTGAAGGTTCTTCTGGGTGTCTTGAGCTGGTGAGACATCTTCTGAGTTCAGCTTGCTGTGGATGGTAACACTGCCTTCAGTTGGTGTCAGCCTTCCTTTCTCACCAGGGCTCACAAACACCAGTTACAGGATGGGCTCTCTTCAAAGGAGCTGTTGGAGGCCACAAGGATGATCCAAGGGCTGGAGCACCTCTGCTGTGAGGACAGGCTGATGGGAGCTGGGGGTGTTCAGCTGGGGAAGATACTGTGGGGACCTTAGATCTGCCTTCCAGTAGCTGAAGGGATCCTCCAGGAAGGCTGCAGAGGGACATTTCATGAGGGTGCCTAGAAACAGGCCAAGGGGGAATGGTTTGAAGCTGAGGGAGAGCAGGGTTAGACTGGAGCTGAGGAAGAAGGAGGGTGGTGAGACTCTGGAACAGGTTGCCCAGGGAGGCTGTGGATGCTTCCTCCCTGGAGGTGTTCAAGGCCAGGGTGGATGAGGCCTTGATCAGCCTGGGCTAGCTGAGAGGTGTCCTTGCCTGTGGCAGGAAGGTTGCAGTGGATGATCTCTGATGTCCCTTCCAACTTGAGCCATTCAAGGATTCTATGAAATACTTCACTTTTTTGGGGCAGATGCAGATGGATTCAGCTGTCAACCTTCCTCTGAAACTTGGATTTTCTGTTTTCCAGGGTTGTGCTTCAAGGTGCCCAGCTGTCACTTTCCAGGTGTCACTTAAAGAAGACACCAAGGGTCATTTTCAGAGAGCTGAAGCTGTTCAGCTTAATTGTGTTCATTAATTGTATTTGCTAATAGTATTCATTCCACCTCCAAACCACCTTTTCTAGCAACAACAACAAAAGTTAATTCCCAAAGAAGCTCAATGGAGAAGGGCCTTGGAGTCCTTGTGGACAGTAAGATATCCATGGGACAGCAGTGTGCCCTTGTGGCCAAGAAGGCCAACGGTGTCCTTGGGCTCATGAAGACGAGTGTGGCCAGCAGGTCACAGAGGGAGGTTTTCCTTCCCCTCTACTCTGTCCAAGTGAGGCCACATCTGGAGTCCTGGATCCAGTTCTGGGCTCCCCAGTTCAAGAGGGAAAGGGAACTAACTACTGGAGAGAGTCCAGCAGAAGCTATGAGGATGATGAAGGGACTGGGACATCTGTGTGATGAGGAAAGGCTGAGAGCCCTGGGGCTGTTTAGCCTGGAGAAGAGCAGCCTGAGAGGAGATCTTATGAATGTTTACAAATACCTGAAGGGTGAGTCTCAAGAAGAAGGAACCAGGCTCATTTCAGTGGTACCCTGTGATAGGATGTGAGGGGCAGTGGATGCAAATCTAGAACCCAGGAAGTTCCACCTCAACTTGAGGAAAAACTTCATTACTGTGAGGGTGCTGGAGCCCTGGAGCAGGCTGCCCAGAGAGGTTGTGGAATCTCCTCTGGAGACTTTCAAGACCCATCTGGATGTGTTTCTGTGTGCCCAGCGAGGGAGCTGGACTCAAAAGATCTCCAGAGGTCCCTTCCAAGCCCTACCATTCTGTGATTCTGCTTAGATGTTTGGCTCTGAGGTTGTGCGCCAAGGTTGGCCTGCAGTCATTGCCCCCAGGAGGTAGGGTTCAGCTGCAGTGACTGTGGCGGCGGCGCCTGGCGGCAGCGGTGCTGCTGTCTGTGGTGGCGGCGTCTGTGGCAGCGGGGCCTGGTGTGGCGTCTGTGGCAGCGGGGCTGGTCTGCGTCTGCAGCGGGGCCTGGTGGGGCCTGTGGTGGCGTCTGCGGCAGCGGGGCCTGTGGTGGTGTCTGTGGCAGCGGCGTCTGTGGCAGCGGGGCCTGGTGTGGCGTCTGTGGCAGCGGCGTCTGTGGCAGCGGGGCCTGGTGTGGCGTCTGTGGCAGCGGCGTCTGCGGCAGCGGGGCCTGGTGTGGTGTCTGTGGCAGCGGCGTCTGCGGCAGTGGGGCCTGGTGTGGCGTCTGGTGTGGCGTCTGTGGCAGCGGGGCCTGGTGTGGTGTCTGTGGCAGCGGCGTCTGTGGCAGCGGGGCCTGGTGTGGCGTCTGTGGCAGCGGCGTCTGCGGCAGCGGGGCCTGGTGTGGCGTCTGTGGCAGCGGCGTCTGTGGCAGCGGGGGGCTTGGCGGCAGTGTGGTAGTGGGGCCTGGTGCAGCGTCTGCGGCAGCTGGCGCCTCTGTGGCAGTGGGGCCTGGTGCTGCAGCAGTCACCCAAACAATTGTCACTGCACTTGGCATGGTAGAGTTCAGCTGCGTCTGTGGCAGTGGGGCCTGGTGCTGCAGCAGTCACCCAAACAATTGTCACTGGCACTTGGCTGTAGAGTTCAGTCTGTGGCTGGTGTGCAGCAGTCACCCAAACAATTGCTGCCTGCACCTGGTGCTGCAGCAGTCACCCAAACAATTTTCACTGGCACTTGGCATGGTAGGGTTCAGCTGCAGTGTCTGTGGTGGTGGCGCCTGGTGCTGCAGCAGTCACCCAAACAATTGTTGCCTGCACTTGGCTGGCACTTGGCATGGTAGGGTTCAGCTGCAGCGTCTGTGGCAGCAGTGCCTGGTGCTGCAGCAGTCACCCAAACAATTGTTGCTGGCACTTGGCATGGTAGGGTTCAGCTGCAGTGTCTGTGGTGGCAGTGCCTGGTGCTGCAGCAGTCACCCAAACAATTGTTGCCTGCACTTGGCATGGTAGGGTTCAGCTGCAGCGTCTGTGGCAGCATGGTAGGGCCTGGTGCTGCAGCAGTCACCCAAACAATTGTTGCCTGCACTTGGCATGGTAGGGTTCAGCTGCAGTGTCTGTGGCAGCAGTGCCTGGTGCGCTGTGGCGGTGGCGCCTGGTGCTGTCTGAGGCAGTGGTGCTGCTGTCTGCGGTTCAGGCAGTGTCTGTGGTGGTGGGCCCGGTCACCCAAACAGCCTCTGTGGCGTCTGTGGCGGCGGGGCCTGGTGCTGTCATGGTAGGGTTGTGATGCAGTGTTGCTGCTGTCTGTGGCAGTGTGGTGCCTGGTGTACAGCCTCTGTGGCGGTGGCGCCTGGTGCTGCTGAGGTCAGCGGTGCTGCCCGGCGGCGGGGCCCGGTACAGTCTGTGATGCAGTGTTGCTGCTGTCTGTGGCAGTGGTGCCTGGTGCCGCAGCAGTCACCCAAGCAGTTGTTGCTGGCCCCACGGTCCTCGCCGCTGCTTGCTGAGGCCAAAGCAGAATTTATCTGCCCAGGCTGAAGTTAGGATCATGAAAGAAATGAATGAGTTGCACTGTCACCAAACTGCCATTCTGGCGGCTGAAGAACATGGGAGTTTTATAGCCAGGCCCTCTGTCCAGAATGCCTTCTTGAATGGCCTGGATGGCAGCAGTGGGAGCAGTCAGCAAAAACCTTTCTAGCAAAATGTGTGCTTTAATGAGAGTGATGCTGTGGAGCACTGGAAGAGCCTGAGACTGCTGATCATCCAGGATGGGTGTTAACTGTGAAGGGCTTGGGTTGGGGCAATCCCGAGCCCAAATCCAACCTGGCTGAGCAGTGGCTCCAGAGCAGCCTGGAGGAGAAGGATTTGGGGTGACAAAGTCCTCAGGAACCAGCACTGGTTGCTGACAGCCCAGCAGGCAGCTGTGTGCTGAGCTGCAGCCAGAGCAGGGAGAGCAGCAGCACAGGGAGGGGATTCTGCCCCTCTGCTCAGACCCCACCTGCAGCACTGCTTCCAGCTCTGGGGCCTCCAGCACAAGAAGGACCTGGAGCTGCTGGAGAGGGTTGAGAGGAGGCCCTGAATATGAGCAGAGGGCTGGAGACCCTCCCCTGTGGGGACAGGCTGAGAGAGTTGGGGCTGTTCAGCCTGGAGAAGAGAAGGCTCCAGGGAGACCTCAGAGCAGTCTTCCAGTACCTGAAGGGGGCTCCAGGAGAGCTGGGGAGGGACTTTGGACAAGGGCTGGGAGTGCCAGGAAAAGGGAGAGACTGGAGATAAGGAAGACATTCTTGAGAGTGGGGCTGGGGAGACACTGGCACAGGTTGCCCTGGGAGGCTGTGCCTGAGAGGTGTTGAAGGCCAGGCTGGATGAGGCTTTGAGCAATCTGGGCTGGTGGGAGGTGTCCCTGGCCATGGCAGGGGGCTGGAACTGGATGAACTTTAAGGACCCTTTTAACCCAGACTCTTCTTTGAATCTATGTACTGGAGCATGGCAGTGAAACGGGAGCAGGAGCGAACCAGAGGGGGCTGGAGAACTGCTTCTCCATCAGCACTGCTGGTGTGTCTTGGCTGTTTGAAAGGAGTTTGCTGGGGGAAGAGTGCAGCCAAGCCAAGTGGTGCTGAAAGGAGAGAGAGCTCTTGGTCTCCATCAGGGAGTCTGAGGCCTTGCTGGTTGAGCTGGAATGCTAAAAAGTCTCTCAGAGTCTGGAGGATCTTGAAGAAGTCTGCTGAACTCATGTCTCTGGGAGGAGTAGGTTGGGAAGGCTTCCTGACAGCAGGGGAGTGTGCTCATCAGGCCTGGATTGCTTTCTTGGGTCTAACTCCATCCTTGCTTGTCTTACATTGCACTTAAGATCACTTAAGACCTTTAGGTCAATCACCCTTGGCCTTTAGATCAGCTGTGTCCCACTGACTCAAAAGGTCCTGAGCCAGCAGGAGGCAGGGATGGGTCCTGAAATTCCCATTTCTGTCCTGTGTGGGACAGCACATCAGAGACATCCTCACCAGCTGCCACCCGTGTGCTGCTGCAGCTGGGGAGCCTTGCTGTAGCTGGGGGGGTGTTGGTTCTGCTGGCCAGCAGGTCAAGGGAGGGGATTCTGCCCCTCTGCTCTGTCCTGGTGAGACCCCATCTGCAGTTCTGGGTCCAGCTGTGCAGTCATCAGCACAGCAGACATGGGCTTGTTTGAGCAGGGCCGGAGGAGGCCATGAGGGTGCTTTGAGGGCTGGAACCTCTGCTAAGAAGGCAGGCTGAGAGAGTTGGGGTTGCTCTGCCTGGAGGAAAGAAGGCTCCAGGGAGACCTTAGTGCTGCCTTCCAGGATTTGAAGGATTCTACAGAAGAGCTTGTGACAGAGGTGTGGAGTGACAGGCTGATGGCTTCAGACTGGAAGAAGCTGGCTTTAGATGCTACATGAGGAAGAAATTGTTCCCCCTGAGGGTGGGGGAACACAGACAGCAGAGTTCAGAGGGTGGTCAGCAGTGGCACAGAGTCAACTTGGAGGCCGGTGGCCAGTGGTGCTCCCCAGGGATCAGTACTGGGTCCAGTTTTGTTCCATGTCTTTATCAATGTCCTGGCTGAGGGCATTGAGTGCACCCTCAGCAAGTTCACTGATGATACCAACCCGGGGGTGGCTGACACCCCTCAGGCTGTGCTGCCATCCAGCATGGCCTGGGCAGGCTGAGAGCTGCATGGAGTTCAATAAGGACCACTGCAGGGTCCTGCATCTGGGGAGGAACAACAGCAGGAACCAGGGCAGGTTAGAGGCTGCCCTGCTGGAGAGCAGCTCCATGGAGAAAGAGCTTGGAGTGCTGGTGGGCAGCAGGTTCTGCTGCATGGGACAGCAAAGTGTCCAGCTCTGGGCTCCCCAGTTCCAGAGAGACAGAGACCTGTTGGAGAGAGTCCAAGGGAGAGCCACGAGGATGATTTGGGGACTTGAGCATCTCCCCTGTGAAGAGAGACTGAGAGCCCTGGGGCTGTTTAGCCTGGAGAGGAGAAGGCTGAGAGGGATCTGATCAATGGCCATCAATAGCTGAGGGGTGGGGGGCACGTGGGTGGTGCACACCTATAAGCCAAGGAACACCAGGGTCAAACTTGAGCATAGAAGATGTCAGCTCAGAAACTTCTTTCCAGTGAGGGTCCCAGAGCCCTGGAGCAGGCTGCCCAGGGAGGTTGTAGAGTCTCCTCCTCTGGAGACTTTCAATAATACAATACAATACAATACAATACAATACACCAGGTTGGAAGAGACCTTCAAGATCATGGCGTCCAACCCATCAAACAATCCAACCCACCCAACAACTAGACCATACAGCCAAGCACCCATCAAGTCTTCTCCTGAACACCTCCAGTGAAGGTGACTCCACCACCTCCAGCCGATTCCAATGGCCAGTCACTCTCTCCGTGTAGAACTTCTTCCTAACATCCAGCCTAAACCTGCCCTGGTGCAGCCTGAGACTGTGTCCTCTTGTTCTGGTGCTGGCTGCTGGGAGAAGAGGCCAACCTCTGCCTGGCTACAACCTCCCTTCAGGTAGTTGTAGAGAGCAATAAGGTCACCCCTCAGTCTCCTCCTCTCCAGGCTAAGCAACCCCAGCTCCCTCAGCCTTTCCTCATAGGGCTTGTGTTTCACCAGCTTTGTTGCCCTTCTCTGGAACGTTCCAGCAAGTCAACATCCTTCCTAAACTGAGGGGCCCAGAACTGCAGGTGTGGCCTAACCAGTGCAGTGTACAGGGGGAGAATGACCTCCCTGCTCCTGCTGGCCACACTGTTCCTGATGCAAGCCAGGATGCCATCCTGCAGGCTCATGTTCAGCCTACAATCAGCAGTACCCCCAGGTCCCTCTCTGCCTGGCCACTCTCCAAAAGCTTTCCACTCTTTCAAAAGCTACCTGGATGCATTCCTGTGCAGATGATCCTGCTTTAGCAGGGGGTTGAACTGGATGATCTCCTGAGGTCCCATCCAGCCTCTGATCTGCTGTGGTACTGTGGTGGGGCACTGGAACAGGTTGTCCATAGAAGTTGTGGAGACTGCAAGCCAGGATGCATTGAAAGCCAGGCTGGATGAGGCCTTGAGCAAGCTGGGCTAGTATGTCCCTGCCCATGGCAGGGGCTTGGCACTGGATGATCTTTAAGTCCCAGTAAAACCAGTCTGGGTTCCTGTGATAACTTCAGAGGCCACTTTGTGCAGCAGGAGGGATGGGTGCTTGGAAATCTTCCTTAATGCCATCTGCAGCCTTCCCTGTATGCTTGACCTCCCTGGCTGTGTCCTGAGTTCACCAGGCCGAGCTGATGGAAGCCAAAGCAGCACTCCTGGACATGGGAAACACTCCCAGACTGCTTCACTGCTCATCTTCAGGCCCAGCTGGCATTCAGAGGTTGTTGCTGGTACTCTGTTAGGTGAAGCCCCCTGCAGAGGTGACTGTCAGGTGTGTGACTGAGAGGCCTTGTGAGGGAAACCTGAGCCTGTGGAGGGCTGGAGCAGGGAGACTCTGAGCTCCTCGATGAAGCACATCTGAAGGGGGCTACAAGAAGGCTGGGGAGGGACTACTCAGGATGTCAGGTAGTGATAGGACTAGGGGGAATGGACTGAAGCTGGAGGTGGGGAGATTCAGGCTGGAGGTGAGGAGGAAGTTCTTCCCCATGAGAGTGGTGAAGCCCTGGAATGGGTTGTGCAGGGAGGTGGTTGAGGCCCCAGCCCTGGAGGTGTTTAAGGCCAGGCTGGATGAGGCTCTGGGCAGCCTGATCTAGTGTGGGGTGTCCCTGCCCATGGCAGGGGTTGGAACTGGCTGATCCTTGTGGTCCCTTCCAACCCTGACTGATACTATGATCTCTGTGTGGCAGCGTGAGATGCCCTGGGCTGCCTTCCCCAGCCCCCTGCATTTGTGTGCCTGGGGACTGCAGGTGGGGGAAGCCAGCACCGTGTGTGGCCAGAGGGTGCTGAGGGTTTCAGTTCTGTTGACTGATGGCTGAAATAAGCTCACGGCGGGGGCGAACCGCGAGGTGCTGCGGCACTGGGGCCGGAGATGAGCCTCCGTGCTCTCGGGAAGCCTGCTGCCGGAACTCACTGCTGGGCTGGTGGAAGGACCATCAGTCTGGGTGATGAGGCTGCTGTCACCACCACACTTCCTGACAGGTTGACCAGCAGAGCGTCGCGTTTTCTCCTGAAGTCACAGCGTGAAGCGTTAGAGGCACGGCAGGAAGCGTCGGCAGGCAGATGAGACAGGAGCCGAGGAGGCTGCTTGATGTCCTGCTTCTCTCCAGCTGAAAGAAAGCCTGCCTTGGGATTAGGTGGTTGCTGCTGTAGGGTCCCAAACCCTCAGGGGTGCAGGCAGTGGCCATCCCTGGAGAGACGAGAAGGTGGCTTGTAGCCTCGTGAGCTGCTTTAGGTTATTGGTGGGTTTAGGGTGCAAAGCTTGAGGTGAGTGGGCTGGGGGAGTGCTGTGTGAAGAATGTGCTGAGGAAGGAAAAGGCAGCAAAGCTGTGCTGTAGGGCAGCACTGAAATGCAGGCTCTTGGGTGGGAATTGCCACACGTGAGCTCTGTACTTCTTGTGTCTGTGGGGGGAACCTTCAAGAATCACAGAATGGTAGGATTGGAAGGGACCTCTGGATAGCATCCAGTCCAGTCCCATCACCAAGGCAGGCTCACCTAGAGAAGGTCACACAGGAACACATCCAGGTGGCTTTGGAATGTTTCCAGAGGTGGAGACTCCCACCTCTCTAGGCAGCCTGCTCCAGTGCTCCAGCAGCCTTAAATTCAGGAAGTTCCTCCTCATGTTTAGATGGAACTTCTTCTGTTGAAGTTTGTGCCCTTTAGCTCTTGTCCTGTCCCTGGGCACCACTGACAAAAGCCTGGCCCCATCCTCCTTGCAGTATTGATCAGCACTGAGGAGATTCCCCTCTCAGGCTGCTCTTTTCCAGACTAAACAGCCTTTCCTCACCACAGAGATGTTCCATGCCCCTCAGCATCTTTGTGACCCTTTTCTGTGCCCTCTGCAGCAAGTTCCTCTCCTTGAACTGGACCCAGTACTCCAGCTGTAGCATCACCAGGGCAGAGTAGAAGGGGAGGAGAACCTGCTGGCCTCCCTCCTCTTGATGCCCTGCAGGATGCCCTTGGCCTTCTTGGCCAGAAGGGTCAACTTCATTTTCCAAAGTTTATTTTCCAGTCCCGTTACAACATGCCCTGAGATGCAGGTGGTTGTTGGTGCTGAAGGGAAGCTGGACGTGGGAAGTTTTATGAAGGAAGGCAGAGCGCAGTCCCCACAGCAGTTTGGGCCAGGCTGTAAGCTGAATAAAGGCTGAGTAAACCCTGAGTAACCTTCCTCTGCAGTGAGACAGGTTTCCTCCTGCTCTGCCTTCCTCCAAGTGTCTCTCTAGCTCTTCTGTCATCACTTTCTCTGTTTGGACTTCAGTGCTCTTAGCTGGTAATGTGTTTGCAGGATAAACTCAGTGTAGTAAAGCTCTGTGTGTGTTAAGTGACTGTTCTGAAGGCAGAAAACCAAACCCCCAGGGCAAACAATCTTGCTCCTGCCTTGCTGTTGGGGATGGAGGAGTTGCTCCTCTGACTCCCTGTGTTGCCTGGTGTAATCCATCCTTCCCCAGCACCCTAACAGCCCCTCCAGACCTCACATCCAGACTCTTCAGAGTGTTTATCAGTTACCTCAAAGCAGCACACAAGCAGTGGCCAGGCAGGTCAGAGCCCCCCTGCAAGCATGTGTGTGGCTGGTATCAGGCCAGGAGCTGCTGCTCCAGCTGCTAATCAGGGTCAGAAGTGTCCTAAAGTTGGGGCTGTTAGTTTGCTTTGAAGTGGGATCGGGTTTGGGTGAGATACTGCAGGGTTTGGATGTTGGGGGTGAATTGCTTCAAGCTCAATGATTTGAAATGCAGCAGTGTTTGAGAAAGGTTCCATCAACAGCTGCATTGCAGAGCATGGAATGGTAGGGGTTGGAAGGGACCTCTGGAGATCAGCCAGTCCAACCCCCCTGCCAGAGCAGGGTCACCCAGGGCAGGTCACCCAGGAACACATCCAGGTGGGGTTGGAAGCTCTCTGGAGAAGGAGATTCCACCACCTCTCTGGGCAGCGTGCTCCAGGGCTCAGCGTCCTCACACCAAAGAAGTTTCTCCTCCTGTTCAGGTGGGACCTCCTGGGTTCCAGCTTCTACCTGTTGCTCCTTGTCCTGTTGCTGGGCATCACTGAAAGTAGCTTGGCCCGTTCTTGACACCCACCCCTCAGATCATTATAGGCCCTGTGATCAGGTCCCCTCTCAGGCTTCTCTTCTCCAGACTAAACAGCCCCAGGGCTCTCAACCTCACTCAGCACATGAAGGGTTCTGGATGCCAATGCCTTTAGCTCTGCTGTCTTCTTGGTGGCATTTTAGGAGAAATACAATTTCTTCTGCCAAGCTAGATGTGCAGGGAGCACTCCAGCTGCCAGCTGAAGAACTGCCCCTGTTAGTGCTGGGACAGACCAAAAGGCAGAGGAAGCCCAGGAAGGGGTGGGCTGGTGTGTGGCCGTGGCCAAAAGAGGAGATGAAAGCCTTCTGCCGTGGCTGTTGTCTGCTGATTGCTCCTTGTGGTCTCGGTCAGCTGGGTGCCTTTACAGCGTTCACCAGGGTGTGCTCAGCCTCAGCCTTACACAGCTGCTGTTCAGGGGCAAGCTGCTGCTGCTTTTGTTGCCCCTTCATGATGTGATAAAGGAAAGTCCAGCAGCTGGCACGAGTTCTGGCTCTGATGTTGTGTCAAGTTTGCCTTTGTCACCTCAGCTCTTCCTTGGCCACATGGTTGTGATGTTCTTCATTGAATACTTAACTCCTACACAAGAGTCCTGCTTTTCCCCCACTTCCATCTTGCTTGGATGCTGGAGTTCTTCACTGTTCCACATTCCCTGGGAGTGACCTGACCACCTCTGACCTGCTGCCCATCTGGCATGAACATCTTCCATCTTCCCTGGCAGTGAGTTGCCTTGGTGGCTCTGCTTGATGAAATGAGCAGGAATGTTTTGCAGCCCCCTTCTTCTTTTTCTCCTTACCCTTCCATCTTTAAATGTTTTAAACAATGCTCCCTTGGCTGAGGCAGGGTGAGGAGGAATGGGATGGCTTTGAGCTGACAGAAGCAGGGTGGGGTGCATCAGCTCACAGCATGGTGCTGGTTATCAGCTAGGGCAGAAGTGGGAGCAGCTGGAGCTGCCTTTGGGCAGAGTCTCTGCAGTCAGCCTCCCTAGAGGGAGGTTTGCAGTGTGCAGAGTCACTGCACTGCACAAGAGACGTGGAGCTGCTAGAGCAGGTCCAGGAGGCCACTTAGATGATCTGAGAGCTGGAGAAGCTCTGCTGTGGGGACAGGCTGAGGGAATTGGGGCTGTTCAGCCTGGAGAAGAGAAGGCTTAGAGCAGCATTTCAGTACCTGGAGATACTGAACCTACAGGCAGGCTGGGGAGGGGCTCTTCAGAAGGGCCTGTGGGGACAGGATGAGGGACAGTGGTTTGAAACTGGAGCAGGGCAGAGCTAGGTTGGACATCAGGAGGAAGTTCTGCACAGTGAGGCTGGGGAGACACTGGAACAGGTTGCCCAAGGAGGTGGTGGAGGCCCTGTCCCTGGAGACATTCAAGGTTAGACTTGATGGAGCCCTGAGCAGCCTGCTGTAGCTGGAGGTGTCCCTGCTGCCTGCAGGGGGTTGGAGAAGATGACCTTTGAGGGTCAGCTGTGTGTGTGCCTGGGGGCTTGGGAGCTCCTGGCTCTTTCCCTGCGGATTGGTTCCTTACCTGAAGACGCTTTTAACGCTTCCCAAATGCTTGGGAACCAGAGGCTGGTTGGGAGGAGCTTCAGAGGAGAAAGCAGTGCTGAGATAGAGAATCATAGAACAGTTTTGGTTGGAAAAGCCCTCTAAGAGTCCAGCCATCAGTCCAGCACCCCCATGGGCACTGAACCATGGCCCAGAGGGCCTTGCCCACCTGCTGTGGCACTTTTCTTTCAGGTGATGGAGATTTTCCCTCCTTCTGTTGTACTAACTGCAAACCCAAATGTGGTTAACAGGATCCAAAGGCCTTCTTTCTTGCTCCACCATGCTGAGAAGTGCCATGTGCAAGATGCTTTCTTCCCTCTGAGCCTGGTTCGTGTCTAGATGCTGAAGGGCATTTGGAGTCTTTGTTTTAACTGTGTTTTCCATCACGTTTATGTGAAACAGACAAAGAGAAAAATCCAGAGCTGGGCCAAATAGCTTTGGAAAGAACAGGCTTTGTGGATAATCATTTTCACATTGTACCTGCTCCTTGGAGTGTTAAGGCTGCAGAAGAATCTCCTCTACCCTGGAAAAAAAAAAGGCTGTGAGAGATTAGCCTTTGAGTAGTCACTTGAGGCAGATTGATTAAGAAATCTTCTCAATGTTAGATTTAATCAAGCCTTGAATAATGGAGCTCCAATTGACTGGCACTCCTGCAAACAGGTATTTTTAGATCAGGATCAGTTTGTGCCACTCCCCAGGTTGTCTGTGCTGCTGCTCTGATCAAAATGGATCTTTTCCAGCTTGGTACTTGCTCCTTCAGCTCATCTGGTTGAGGAGTGGCTCCAGAGTAGTCTGGAAGAGAAGGGTTTGGGGGTGTCAGCTGGTGATAAACTCCCCAGGAGCCAGCAGTGGTCACTGGCAGCCCAGAGCCAGCTGAGTGCTGAGCTGCAGCCAGAGCAGGGAGAGCAGCAGCACAGGGAGGGGATTCTGCCCCTCTGCTCTGCTCTGCCCCCACCTGCAGCACTGCCTCTAGTTCTTTGGCCCCCAGCACAAGAAGGACCTGGAGCTGCTGGAGAGGGTCCAGAGGAGGCCACAGAGGTGATCAGAGGCTGGAGACCCTCCCCCCCTGTGGGGACAAGCTGGGAGAATTGGAGCTGTTCAGCCTGGAGAAGAGAAGGCTCCAGTCTCACAGTATCACCAAGGCTGGAAGAGACCTCGAAGATCATCGAGTCCAACCTGTCACCACAGACCTCACAGAACTAGACCATGGCACCAGGCCTGGAGCAAGCTGGGCTGGTGAGAGGTGTCCCTGCCAAGTGCCCCCAGGGCAGCAGTGTTGGTGAGGATGGGGACAGAGTTCCTGCTGCTCAGCACAGGGAGTCCCTGATGTTTGGTGCCCTAAAGGCAAGAACAAAACTTCTTTGCTGTAGCTTTCTGTGTTCAGCTGGGGAAGCAGTGAGTGTCCCCTGGTGTGAACAGTGAATCTTGTCTGGTTTTAAGCAGTCACTGCTCTCTGGTTTAAAGCTGAAGAGAGAACTGGACCAGGAGGGATGTGTGGAAGCAGCTGAGGCTGTTTGCTTATCACTGCTGTTCATTGGATCATAGAATCATGGAATTGTTAGGGTTGGAAGGGACCTCAAGGCTCAGCCAGTTCCAACCCCCTGCCATGGGCAGGGACACCTCACACTCCAGCAGGTTGCTCACAGCCACATCCAGCCTGGCTGCAAACACCTCCAGGCAGGAGGCTTCCACCACCTCTCTGGGCAACCTGTGCCAGGCTCTCACCTCCCTCATGGGGAAAGACTTCTTCCTAACATCCAATCTCAATCTACCCTCCTCTAGCTTGGATCCATCCCCCCAGTCCTATTCCTCCCTGACACCCTCAAAAGTCCCTCCCCAGCTTTCTTGTAGCCCCCTGCACACATCCTGGAAGGCCACAATTAGGTCTCCTGGGAGCCTTCTCCTCTCCAGACTGAACAATCCCAACTCTCTCAGTCTGTCTCCATAGCAGAGCAGCTCCAGCCCTCTGCTCATCCTTGTGGCCCTGCTCTGTGCATGTTCCAGCAGGTCCAGGAGAAGCCTGACTAGAAAGGGATTAAGTGAAGGAGAGTGGGGAGGTGAAAGAGTGGATTGTTTGAAGGAGCTCCCTTAGTTTGTTGCTAGACCTTGGCTGCAGAGAGAGTTGGAGCTCCTGATTTCCTAAATTCCTCTTAAGAGCAGGGAAATGGCAACAGAAGAGTCTGAGAGGGGCTGCAAAGTGATTGCTCCAAAGCAGGAGCCAGCCCAGTGTGCCTGGCAGGTGCTGCCCGGTGCTGGCAGTTTGGTTGTGCCTTGTAATAGGATCAGCTTCTCCTTGGAAACCTTCAGTGTCAGCATGGGCAGGAAAAGGCCAAAGCTGGCATCAAGCTCATCTTGTGCCTTCAAGCAAGAAGCTGTTCAGCCATAAGCTGAAAGTGTGATCATCTTTGGTGCATCATTCCCAGGCAGGGCTTCTCTCTGCTGTGCCCAGGAGGAACTCTTGGAGCAGCTGCGTTCTGGGCCACCGTGGCAGCGTGACCACAGCAGTGATGTGAAGCCACCTGGGAGAGACAGCCCAGGTGGAGTCCACAACTGCTGTGTGTGAAGCTTTAGAAGCAGGTGGGCTCAGAGAGCAGGCTCTCATGTCCCTGGCCTTGGGAAAGGAGAGGTTGCTGTGGTGACTTTGCCTGGTGCCAGGGGACAGGAGAGGATCTGTCTGAGCGCCGCCGCGGGCAGCTGTGGGGCGATGGAGGGGAAGTCAGGGAGCTGGTGACGGCTCTCTGCCCAAAACCTGTGTCAGCCCTGGGGCTGTTTACAGCTCAGAGAGAGCAGGGGACATAAACCCAGGAAATGACAGCACTCTGAAGAGGTTCCTGGGGTTGACACGTGGTCTTGGTCCCTTGCTTCGGTGCTGGTGGTGATGAGGCTGCTGTGTTCATGCTGAAAGCAGCAAAGAGCCCAGCAGCTGTAGCTTAAATCTGCCTGGGCTGTGGCAGCTACGCTTGGAGCTCTTCTGCTGGCCTTGATAAACTGAATGAGGATCTTTATCTGGCTTTTCATAGAATGTCAAAATCATGAAGCTTGGGAAGGGCCTCCAAGATCATTGAGTCCAGCCCTTAAGGCAGCACTGCCAAGTTACCACCAAACCAGGGCCCCCAGCAACACATCTCCAGGGTTTTGAAACCCTTCCAGGGATGGGGACTCTACCACTGTCCTGGGCAGCCTGGGTCAGAGCTTGGCAACCCTCAAGGGGAAGAAATTGTTCCTCATGTCCAATCTGAACCTCCCCTCGTGCAACTTGATGCCGTTTCCTCTTGTCCTATTGTTTGTTCCTTGGGAGAAGAGAGCAACCTCCACCTGGCTCCAACCTCCTGTCCGGGAGCTGCAGAGAGCAATGAGGTCACCACTCAGCCTCCTTTTCTCCAGGCTGAACAATCTCAGTTCCCTGAGCTGCTCCTCACCAGACCTGTTCTCCAGACCAGCTTTGCTGCCCTTTCTCTTGGCTCTCAGTGTTTCCCAGATGAGCACTCAGGCACAAGCAGCAGCGTGCAGCTCCCCCAGGCCCTGCTGCAGCCTGTGTGAGAACCTCCGTGGGATTTCCCTCCTGGTTCTTCCACTGAGTGATTTTTTTCCTACAGGTGGTTTGGTTTCTGAGTGCATTTCCTAACTGCACCTCCAGATGTGCATTATCTTTGATCACAAGTGTTTATATCTTGATTTACCTGCTCTGGTAGCCAAGGAGGTCGCCAGCATCCTGGCTTGGATCAGCAACAGTGTGGCCAGCAGGAGTAGGCAAGTGATGGTGCCCCTGTACTGGGTACTGGTGAGGCCACACCTTGAATCCTGGATTCAGTTTTGAGCCCCTCACTCCAAGAAGGACATTGAGGACTGGAGCAGGTCCAGAGAAGGGCAACAGATGTGGTGAGGGGTCTGGAGAACAGGGCTGGGGAGGAGCAGCTGAGGGAGCTGGGGGTGTTTAGTCTGGAGAAGAGGAGGTTTGAGCCAGCTAGGGATTGGTCTCTTGTCCCTAGTAACAGGTGATAGAAGGAGAGGAAACAGCCTGAAATTGCACCAGGGGAGGTTTAGGTTGGACATGAGGAACAATTTCTTTGCTGCAGGAGTGGTCAGGGGTTGGCACAGGCTGCCCAGGGCAGTGGTGAAGTCCCCATGTCTGGAGGTGCTCAAGAAACCTGTGCCCATGGCACTTGGGGCTGTGGTTTAGTGGCCATGGTGGGGTTGGGTTGCTGGTTGGCCTCAGTGATCCTAAAGGCCTTTTCCAACCCAAACAGTTCTGTGATTCCATGAACACTGGATGTGCTTCCTGGGGTTCTCCTGTCTGTGGTGGCAATGTTAAAACTTTGGAGTGAAGAGTTTTTATTTAAGAGGTGTTATTGGCATTTTTAATTCAGGCTTTGGAATGTGCTGCCCAAGGAGGTGGTGGAGTCCCCAGGCCTGGGTGTGTGTCAAGGTGGTTTGGATGTGGTGCTTGGGGCTATGGTTTAGGGGTTCTGGGTTGGACCTGGTGATCCTGAGGGTCTTTTCCAACCTGAATGTTTGTGTGATTCTGGGATTGAAGTTCCTGCTCAGTGCTGCTGTGTTGAGGAACAGAAATAGACCTTACCCTGCTGTCATTCTGGTTAGGCCTCGCCTTGAGTCCTGTGTCCAGTTCTGGGCTCCTCAGGTTAGGAAAGATGTTGAGCTGCTGGAAGGTGTCCAGAGAAGGGCAAGAAAGCTGGGGAGGGGTCTGGAGCACAGCCCTGGGAGGAGAGGCTGAGGGAGCTGGGGTTGCTTAGCCTGCTGAAGAGGAGGCTCAGGGGAGACCTTCTTGCTCTCTCCAACTCCCTGCAGGGAGGTTGGAGCCAGGTGGGGGTTGGTCTCTTCTCCCAGGCAGGCAAGCAGCCCCAGAACAAGAGGACACAGTCTCAAGCTGTGCCAGGGGAGGTTTAGGCTGGAGGGGAGGAGAAAGTTCTTCCCAGCAAGAGAGATTGGCCCTTGGGATGTGCTGCCCAGGGAGGTGGTGGAGTCCCCATCCCTGGAGGTGTTCAAGAGGGGACTGGATGTGGCACTTGGAGCCATGGTTTGGTTGTCAGGAGGTGTTGGGTGACAGCTTGGACTTGATCTTTGAGGTCTCTTCCAACCTTACTGATTCTATGATCCCTTCCTCATCTTCACTGCAGCAGCCTCTGGCTTAGGAAGGTGAAGGAGAGTTTCCTCACCACACCATCTCTGGTTCTAGTGCCAGAGCTGCCCATTGAAGCCCGAGTCAGCAGTTGGTGGTTGCTTGACTGCTTCCTTTGCTGCCTCCCTGTTCCTGTAGGCTTTGGTTTCAAGTTGGTGTGTGGCAGCAGCTGCTGCCCTCTGAGAGTTTCGAGTGCACCGAGAATCACCTGAGTTTGTCTCTGGGGACGTTGCTTTCATTGCTCTTCCTGCTCTTTTGTTTTCCCTTTCTCCTTCTGGAGGGTGTTTCCATAAGTGGGCAGCTGGGCCTGGCAGGCAGGAGCCTTAGGAAAGGGGAAAAGCCGAGGTGTGATCCCGGAGCATGCTGTAAAATGCGCTGCTGCAGGGGCACAGACGCTGCCGATTGCAGCTCCGGGGGGGGTTGTGTTTTAAGCTCCTTTCCCCTCCCCTTTGCCCGGCAGCCTGCTCCACGGTGCTGCTTCCCACCTGTGAAGGAACAAAGGAGGCAAAAATTCCTCCTGCAGTCGAGGAGGGGAGGGTGCAGGAGCCTGCTCTGTGTGCTTCAAATACCTCTTTGTGCTGCCGGCACAGCTCTGGGGGCAGCAGGCTTGGGCCCTTCCACTGGCTTCTTCCTCGGGGTGCCAGGAGAGCAGCAACTTTTTGCAGAGCTGGCTCTTTTAATGAGACCTTCCTCCACCTTCCAGGGAAGCAGCAGATCAGCACTTCTCAAAAGATCTGTATCTGAAGGGTGAGGAGCAGGAGGCCTTTCTGGAAAGCAAAACCTGCGAGGAAAGAGCATCCTGGGCGAGCTGTGGCTTTGTGCATGCTTCACTAATGGGCTATCAATCAAGCTTAATTAAGACTGTGGTTACAGCAGAGTTTGACTCCCTTCTAGTTCAGCTGCACACGAGGGGGAAAGAAAGAGTTTGTATCTTTAGAGGCTGCTCCTGCAGCAGTTATTGCTGGGATTGCAATTAAGGAGCCCTTGGTTTTAAGGCTAAGAAATTAGTTTGCTTCTTTTCAGGAGGAAAGTTCTTGGCCCTTGGCTAACACCCAAAGTAGCTGCAGAGTGCCTCAGAGTGAAGGGCTCAGAGGCAGCCCTGTGGCTTTGGGGTGCAAAACCCCAGGGGAGTCACAGGCATGGTTTGGGTTGGAAAAGACCTTTAAGTTCTCCACAACTTAAAACTTTACCAACTTTGCCTTCCTTGTGGTTATTGCATCCTGAGCTGCAGCAGAGGCAGAGATGGAGAGAGAGGATCCTGCCCCTCTGCTCTGGGGAGACCTCCCCTGCAGTGCTGTGTGCAGCTCTGGAGCCCTCAACACAGGAAGGACCTGGAGCTGCTGGAGAGGGTCCAGAGGAGGGCCGTGAAAATGATCAAGAGGCAGAGCATCTGTGCTCTGGGGACAGGCTGAGAGCTGGGGCTGTTCAGCCTGGAGAAGAGAAGGCTCCAGGGAGACCTTAGAGCTCCATTTCAGTATGTGAAGGGGACCTCCAGGCAGGCTGGGGAGGGACTGTTCAGAGGGGCTGTGGAGATAGAATGAGGGGCAATGGTTTGAAACTGGAGCAGGGCAGAGTTAGGTTGGACACCAGGAGGAAGTTCTGCCCAGTGAGGCTGGGGAGACACTGGCACAGGCTGCCCTGGGAGGTGGTGGAGGCTCCATCCCTGGAGCTATTCATGGTCAGACTTGACAAGGCTCTGAGCAGCCTGCGCTAGTGGAGGATGTCCCTGCTGCCTGCAGGGGGCTGGGCTGAATGACCTGTGGAGGTCCCTTCCGACCCAAACCATTCTATGATGTGAAGTGAGGCTGCTGTAGGAAAATGAAGCCTGGGCACTCAGGTTTCCTCTGAGCAGGTCTGTGAAGCACAGAAGTCCCTCTTCCATAGCAGGGTCGTGAGAGTTCAATCCTGGCTCCTTGCCTGTAGGCTCCAGCATGCCCAAAGAGCCTGAATGTAGCAGTCACCTCTCTCGGTGTTTACAGCAGAGCATTTCTGGTCCTTGGGACAGGAAGGTCCGTGCTGGCCACATGGAATCAACTTCTTCCTAACATCTAATCTCAATCTACCCATTTCTAGTTTTGTTCCCCCCCCCCAGTCCTATCACTCCCTGACACCCTCAAAAGTCCCTCCCCAGCTTGCCAGGAGCCCCCTGCAGATCCTGGAAGGCCACAGGAAGGTCTCCTTGGAGCCTTCTCCTCTCCAGACTGCACAACCCCAACTCCCTCAGTCTGTCCTCACAGCAGAGCAGCTCCAGCCCTCTGCTCCTCCTCGTGGCCCTTCTCTGGACACCTTCCAGCCCCTCCAGAGCCTTCCTGGCACAGAGGCTCCAGAACTGGACCCAGAGCTCCAGGGGAGGTCTCAGCAGAGTGGAGCAGAGGGGCAGAATCCCCCTCCCTGGCCCTGCTGGCCACACTTCTCTTGCTGCAGCCCAGGTTCTGCTTGGCTCTCTGGGCTGCAAGTGCTCCCTGCTGGCTCCTGCTGAGCTTCTCCTCCCCCAGGCACTCCCAAATCCTTTTCTTCAGGGCTGCTCTCCAGCCAGTCCCTGCCCAGCCTGTATTGGTGCTTGGGATTGCCCTGCCCCAGCTGCAGGCCCTTGCAGGACCTCCACATCTTGAATCCTGTGGAGGTGTCAGCCTGGTGGGTGTGTGAGGACACAGTGCTGGTGGTTGTGGCTGATGTGAGGTGCTGCTGTGTAGCTATACTTCAACATCTGGGAGCAGAAATATCCCCAGCAGGCATCATGCTCTTGGAGGTGGTGCTCACCTTCATGTCCTGAGTTTGAACCCGGTGGTGCTGCGTGGCTGGGTTAAGTGGCACCCCAGTAGCAGCTGGGCCTCTCCTCCTTGGATGTTTCTGAGGTGTTTTGGGTAGCTACTGACCACTGGTGGATTTTTCTGGTAGCACTGAGCAAATGAGGAGAGGGATGTTGGCTTTCTTTGGGGAGATCAATGTGCAGTTTGTTTTCTCTTGAGCTGTGGAAGGCTGCTGTGCTTTGTCATCATCTGGAAATGAGGAGCAGGTCCCTGGGTGTGAAGGGCCAGGAGAAGGAACACAAACACTTCCTCAGTACCAGCAGTGGAACAAAAGCTCATTGTGGGGAGGAAGGGATTGCAGGAGAGCAAGTGGGCTTCCAGCAGCAGGGGGTTGGTTTTCATAGATCAATAGAATGGGTTAGGTGGGAAGGGACCTTAAAGCTCATCCAGCTCCAGCCCCCTGCCATGGGCAGGGACACCTCCCACCAGCCCAGGCTGCTCAAGGCCTCATCCAGCCTGGCCCTGAACACCTCCAGGCAGGGGGACAGCCACAGCCTCCCTGGGCAGCCTGTGCCAGAGTCTCCCCAGCCTCCCTCTCAAGAATTTCTTCCTCATCTCCAGTCTCAGTCTCCTCTCTCCCATCTCAAAGCCATTGTCCTCATCCTGTCACTCCCAGCCCCTGTCCAGAGTCCCTCCCAGCTCTCCTGGAGCCCTGCAGGTACTGGCAGGCTGCTGTTTTCTGTAGCTGCCTACTGCCAGTGCACTTGGAGGCTCTCTGGGCACCAGATGTTGAGCTCCTGGAGCCTCTGTCCCTCGGTGGAGACAGGTTGGGTGTGAGCAAAGTGTGTCCTTTCAGTGGCTGTTTGACAGTGCACAATGCTCTGGGTCTGGGCTGCTTGGAGAGCAGCTCTGTGTCCCTGCAAGAGTCTTCTCTCCCTGCCTCTCAGCTTGGCAGGAGGAGACGTCCCCTAAAGAGACAGGACTCTTCTTCCTCCCACCCTCACTTTCCTTCTGCTACATATGGGCCTTTGAATAGGCTTGCATTGACCAGAAGGACAAAGAGGTCTTTCAGGCTCTAGCTTTAGCTGCAGCCAGTGTGCTGTGGGCTTTTGTTAAGAGTTTCAGTGCCCCCCTTTCTCCCTGGGCAGCCCTCTCCTGCATTGTTAATGCATCTGGGAGCTGCACTCCTCTTGCTGCCTTCATTTTGTCTGCTCAGTTTGCAGGAAAAGTTGCAAGGAGCTGGGGGGAGAGGCTGGCTCTGCTGCCTCTGGTGCTGCTCAGCCTGGAGGAGAGCAGCCTGAGAGGGGACCTGGTTGAGGCCACACCTTGAGTCCTGTGTCCAGTTCTGGGCTCCTCAGGTTAGGAAAGATGCTGACTTGCTGGAAGGTGTCCAGAGAAGGGCAACAAGGCTGGGGAGGGGTCTGGAGCACAGCCCTGGGAGGAGAGGCTGAGGGAGCTGGGGTTGCTTAGCCTGGAGAAGAGGAGGCTCAGGGGAGACCTTCTTGCTCTCTCCAACTCCCTGCAGGGAGGTTGGAGCCAGGTGGGGTTGGTCTCTTCTCCCAGGCCCCCAGCCCCAGAACAAGAGGACACAGCCTCAAGCTGTGCCAGGGGAGGTTTAGGCTGGAGGTGAGGAGAAAGTTCTTCCCAGAGAGAGTTGTTAGCCAGTGGGATGTGCTGCCCAGGGAGGTGGTGGAGTCCCCATCCCTGGAGGTGTTGAAGAGGGGATTGGATGTGGCACTTGGAGCCATGGTTTAGCTGTCAGGAGGTGTTGGGTGACAGGTTTGGACTTGATGCTCTCTGAGGTCTCTTCCAACCTTATTGATTCTGTGATTCTATGCCTACAAACACCTGGAGGGTGGCAGTCAGGAGGATGCAGCCAGGCTCTTTGCAGTGATACCCAGGGACAGGATGAGGGGCAGGGGATGTAAACTCAACCAGAGGAAATCCCCTCTCAACAGGAGAGAAATGTTTTTCACTGTGAGGATGCCAGAGCCCCGGAGCAGGCTGCCCAGAGAGGTTGTGGAGTCTCCTCTGGAGAGATTTCAAACCCACCTGGATGTGTTCCTGGGTGGTCCTGCTCTGGCAGGGGGCTTGGACTGGCTGATCTCCAGAGGTCCCTTCCAGCCCCTACCATTCTGTGACTCCATGATTCTGTGTCCTCTGCAGAGGGCTTCCCTTTGTGCCTTCTGCAGGGAAGAGCAGGGGCTGCAGGCGGCTCCTGGCAGCTCCAGGGCTGCAGAGCTGTGCAGGAGGCTCCTGGCAGTGCCTGGGAATGCTCAGAGGCCTTCCCCAGCCCTGGGGGATTAGGCTCCGTGTTGTCCTGGTTAATGTTGTTACTGCATTAGCCAGCTAAGGGTCTAAGCTCTTCTGAAACCAGCTGTTGCTGCTAAGTGGCAGAGTTGGAGAGAGTCAACAGTTGAAAACTCATCCAGCATAGTATCAGAGTATCAGTCAGGGCCGGATTCTTGCTGGGAAGGATCTTCTCACCTCCAGCCTAAACCTCCCCTGGCACAGCTTGAGACTGTGTCCTCTTGTTCTGGTGCTGGGGGCCTGGGAGAAGAGACCAACCCCCACCTGGCTACAACCTCCCTTCAGGTAGCTGTAGATGGTAAGAAGGTCTCCCCTGAGCCTCCTCTTCTCCAGGCTAAGCAACCCCAGCTCCCTCAGCCTCTCCTCACAGGGCTGTGCTGTGTGATATTGGCTGAGCTTGGGCTCAGGAGAACCTTATGAGTTCAGTAAGGTCAAGTACAAGGTCCTACACCTGGGTTGGGGCAACATGAGTCCAGGCTGGGGGATGATGAGGTTGAGAGCAGCCCTGCAGAGAAGGACTTGGGGGTGCTGGGGGGGGAGAAGCTGGCCAGGAGCCAGCAATGGGCACTGGCAGCACAGGAGGCCAAGGGCAGCCTGGGCTGCATCCAGAGCAGTGTGGCCAGAGCTGGAGAGAGAGGATCCTGCCCCTCTGCTCTGCTCTCTCAGACCTCACCTGCAGGCCTGGGGCCAGCTCTGGAGACCACAACACAGGAAGGACCTGGAGCTGATGGAGAGGATGGTCCAGAAGGGTGCCCTGAAATTGTCAGAGGGCTGGAGAACCTCTGCTAAGGGGACAGGCTGGGAGAGTTGGGGCTGTTCAGCCTGGAGAAGAGAAGGCTCCAGGGAGACCTCAGAGCAGCCTTCTAGTACCTGAAGGGGACCCCAGGCAGGCTGGGGAGGGACTGTTCAGAAGGGGCTGTGGGGATAGGCTGAGGGGCAGTGCTTTGAAACGAGCAGGGCAGAGTTAGGTTGGAGATCAGGAGGGAGTTCTGCACAGTGAGGCTGGGGAGACACTGGCCCAGGCTGCCCAGGGAGGTGGTGGAGGCTCCATCTCAGGAGACATCCAAGCTCAGCCTTGCTGTGTCCCTGGGCAGCCTGCTGTGGTTGGAGGTGTCCCTGCTGCCTGCAGGGTTGAACAAAATGACCTCTGGAGGTCCCTTCCAACCCAATGCATTCCAGGATTCAGTGTCTTGACCTTCTAAAGTGCACAGCTCCAGCACAGGAGGGGACAATCCCTGGTTTATTCCTCAAGCCCTTCTTCCTCCCAGCCCCTCCAAGCCCATTGCAGTGCTGGTGCTGCCTTAGCTGGGCCGGCAGGAGCACCCCTGGAGCAGAAGATTCCAGCCATGAGCTGTGTGATCTGACTGCTGTGGGCTACAGAATGCCTCCAGCTGCCAAAGCTGGGCCCCAGTCATCACCTTCCATTTTGGGCTGACCCTGGAGAAGGCTTCTGGGAGTGCCCAGCAGGGGCAGGGTGCAGGAGATGAGTCAGAACATGGCAAAGTGAGCTGCTGCCTGCCCTGTGCCACGGGGTGGAACCCAGCTGCTGGGGCAGCCCCAGGGCTTTCACATGCTTGGAAGGATTTGATCAACAGTCTGGGGAAGGGTCTGGAGAGCAGGGCTGGTGAGGAGCAGCTGAGGGGCCTGGGGTTGTTAAGCCTGGAGGAGAGGAGGCTGAGGGGGAGGCCTCATTGCTCTCCTCCTCTCCTCTCAAGGAGGCTGCAGTGAGATGGGGAGTGGTCTCCTCTCAGTATCAGGTGATAGAAGGGAGGGGAAATGGCCTCAAGTTGCCCCAGGGGAGGTTTGGGTTGGACATGAGGAACGATTTCTCCTGCAGAAGCGGTCAGGGGTTTGAAGAGGCTGTCCAGGGAGGTGCTGGAGTCAGCATGCTGCAGCATCCCCCACATCTCCCCAGAGAGCCTCTCAGCTGTCCCAGCCCAGAGGACTTACTGAAGTGTGCTGTCAGGAGTTGGTGAACTCGGTGCCTGGGGAGGCCTCACCCCCGGGGGCGAAGGCAGGGGCTGGGGCAGGCAGCTCTGGTGAGCAGGGCCTTGATTCACCCTGCAGGGCCTGCCAGCAGCAGGATCAGTGCCCAGGCTTGCACTGCAGTGCTCCATGAGGCTGCACCCAGACCCACAGGCAAGGGGTCACAGAATGGTTTGGTTTGTGAGAGACCTTGCAAACATCATCCAGTCCAACCCCTGGCCCAGCACTGCCAGGGCACCACTAACCATGGCCCTCAGCACCACATCTCCAGGGCTCTGAAACCTCTCCAGGCATGGGAGCTCCATCCCAGCCCTGGGCAGCCTGGGCCAGGCCTTGGCAACCCTCAAAGGGAAGAAATTGCTCCTCATGCCCAACCTAAACCTCCCCTGGGGCAACCTGAGGCTGTTTCTTCTTGTCCTGTCTCTGCCTTGGGAGAAGAGCCCAACCCCCACCTGGCTCCAGCCTCCTTTCAGGCAGTTGTACCACAGCAGATCAGAGGTTGGATGGGACCTCAGGAGATCATCCAGTCCAACCCCCTGCTAAAGCAGGATCACTTAGTCTGCACAGGAATGCATCCAGGTAGCTTTTGAAAGTCTCCAGAGGAGGAGACTCCACAACCTCCCTGGGCAGCCTGCTCCAGGGCTCTGGGACCCTCGCTGGAAAGAAGTTTCTCCTCATGTTGAGCTGACATCTTCTATGCTCAAGTTTGACCCTGGTGTTCCTTGGCTTACAGGTGTGCACCACCCGAGAGCTTGGCCCCCTCCACGTGCCCCCCACCCCTCAGCTATTGATGGCCATTGATCAGATCCCTCTCAGCCTTCTCCTCTCCAGACTAACCAGCCCCAGGGCTCTCAGTCTCTCTTCACAGGGGAGATGCTCAAGTCCCTTAAGCATCCTCCTGGCTCTCCCTTGGACTCTCCCCAGCAGGTCTCTGTCTCTCTGGAACTGGGGAGCCCAGAGCTGGACACAGGATTGCAGCTGTGGTCTCAGCAGGGCAGAACAGAGAGGTAGAAGAACCTCCCCAGCCCTGCTGGCCACACTCCTCTTGCTGCATCTCAGGACCCCATTGGCTCTTGGCCCCCAGGGCACATTGCTGTCCCATGCAGCAGAGACCAAGGAGGTCTCCTCTCAGCCTCCTCTTCCCCGGCCTGAACACCCCCAGCTCCCTCAGCTGCTTCTCCCCAGCCCTGTTCTCCAGACCCTTCCCCAGCTTGGTTGCCCTTCTCTGGACCTGCTCCAGCCCTCAATGTCCTTCTTGGAGCCCAACACTGAGGCCAGGATTCGAGGTGTGGCCTCAGCAGTGCCCAGTGTGGCCTCAGCTCCTGTGCCCAGTGCAGGGCACCATCACTTCCCTGCTCCTGCTGGCCACACTATTGCCAATCCAGGCAGGATGTTGGTGGCCTTCTTGGCCACCTGGGCACATGCTGGCTCACCTTCAGCTGCTGTTGTTGAGCACCCCCAGAGCTTTCTTTGCTGGGCAGTTTCCAGCCATCCTTCCCCCAGAGAAGACCTGCTGCGAGCCAGGGGAGATGTTCTTCACCCTCAGAGGTGAGAAGCACTGAAAACCAGGAGGCTTCAGAAGTGTGCAGCATACCTGAAGGCAGGATGTGAAGGCTGACCTGGGGATGCTGTGCTCCAGCATGGAGGCTGGGCTGAGCTGGATGAAGCAGTGGCTTTCCTGGTGCTGCTGAATGCAGCCCGTGTCAGTTGGTTGACAGCTGAGAAGGAGAAAGGGCAGGAGCTGAAATGCAAAGGGCACAGCCTTAGCTGCTGGCTCAGCGTGTCTGCCAGGGCTGGTGGTTCTTGCTGGGACACTTGGAGGAAGTTAAGAAATGCCTTGTTCCTCCTGCTGTGTCTGCAGGAGCTCACAGAGGAGGTGTGCCCAAGCTTGGCTGTGCTTGCACAAAGCTGAGTATGGGGTTGGAGGGATGGCTTCAGTCAGTGCTTCAAGGCTTGGCTTGAAGGAGGAGGAGGGGATGCCCTCCAGGTGAGACCTTAGCTCTGGTATGAATCACTTGGGCTCAGAGACAGACCAAGTAAGAGCTGAACAGCAGCTCTGCTGTTCTCAGGCAGGAACCAGCTCCTGTGCTCTGAAAAGCCATCAGGAGAAACTCAGCCTTCAGACCAAGACAAGGGGCAGTGGGCACAAGGTGGAACCCAGGAAGCTCCACCTCAACATCAGGAGAGAGTGCACAGCTTCTCTTATCCCTCTACCCTGCCCCAGGAGGCCACCTCTGGAGTCCTGGGTTCAGTTCTGGGCTCCCCAGTTCCAGGACAGGGAAATGCTGGAGAGAGTCCAGGGGAGGCTCCAAAGCTGCTGAGGGGCAAAGGCCGAGAGCCTGCAGGAGAGCAGCCCCAGAGGGCAGCTGAGCAATGCTCAGCAAGAGCTAAAGGAGCTGTGGGGAGCAAGAGGCTGGGGCCAGGCTCTGCTGAGTGGTGCCCAGGGACAGGCCAAGGGGCAGAGGGCACCAACTGGAACCCAGGAGGTTGCAGCTGAGCAGGAGGAGAAAGTTGTTTGGTGTGAGGCTGCTGGAGGCCTGGAGCAGGCTGCCCAGAGAGGTTGTGGAGTCTCCTTCTCCAGGGACTTTCAAGACCCACCTGTCTGTGTTCCTCTGTGACCTGCCCTGAGTGATTCTGCTGTGGCAGGGGGGTTGGACTGGATGATCTCTGGAGGTTCCTTCCAACCCTCCCTGTTCTGGGACTCTCTGCCTGCCCACCTGGCTGAGTGACCTCTGCTGGGGGAACCTCCTTTCTGTTCTTTATCCATCTGCAGATCCCTACTTCTCCTAGCAAAAGGGGGTTGGCTTCTTACCTGTAGAGAAGGCCTTTTACCTGTTCACCTTGATGAAGCAGCATCTCTAAGGACATGTGGTGCAGGTCAGCTCAGCTGTAAGTGGCCTTTGAAACAACCAGGGCAAAAAAAGCCTTTTTCTGCAGGCAAGGCCAAGTGCTTCAGGCTCTGGCAAGTTTGATTCAGTGAATTGGAATTCGAGGTCTGGAGATGCTGGTGGGGATTTCCAGCTGGATTTCCCCTTCAGAGTGCTGTCTGTGGATGGCATGGCATGGAAGAAGGGTGGTGGTGTGGGAATGTGAAGATGGGTGATGAAATAACTGAACTTGCTAAGGAGTTTCTCTTGGCAGTGTGCTCTTAAAATATGGAGGAATCCATCCCAGGACACATCAGCTCACCCCAAGGGGCATCAGCTCACCACAAGACACAGGAGTCATTCCCAAGGTGTAGATACAGAGTCCCAGACTGGTAGGGCTTGGAAGGGACCTCTGGAGCTCATCCAGTCCAACCCCCAGCAGCCTGCCCAGCAGCACAAGGGCCGGGGGGCTGGAAGCTCTCCACACCAGGAGACTCCACAACCTCTCTGGGCAGCCTGCTCCAGGCCTCAGCACCCTCACACCAAACAACTTTCTCCTCCTGCTCAGATGGAACCTCCTGGGTTCCAGTTGGTGCCCTCTGCCCCTTGGCCTGTCCCTGGGCACCACTCAGCAGAGTCTGGCCCCAGCCTCTTGCCCCCCAACAGCTCCTTTAGCTCTTGCTGAGCATTGCTCAGCTGCCCTCTGGGGCTGCTCTTGTGCAGGCTCTCAGCCCCAGGGCTCTCAGCCTCTGCTCCTCCCAGAGCTGCTCCAGGCCCCTCAGCAGCTTCCCAGCCTGCCCTGGACTCTCTCCAGTGGTTCCCTTTCTGTCTGGGCTCACTTCTGGTTGGATTTCAAGGATGAGAAGCCATCATCATTGGTGTTCCACTTCCTTGGAGAAGCAGCTTCTGCAGCAAGCTGTGCCCTGATGCTGGCTGCCTAAGGAACCCTGCAGAAACCACCCCCAGGTTGTGCCTTGGTGTTTCAGAAGCCTTTGGCCAAGGGCATATGGTGCAGTGACTCCTGAAATGGCACACTGGGTGTTTGCTGGGAGTGACTCTGTCCTTGTCTCTGCTTTCTATTAATCCATTTAGGGAATGCACAGGAAAAGTTGTGCACAGCTTAGCTCAGCTTGGACATCTGCAAGGTTTAATGAGCTGAGATGCCCTCTGAAGAGCTTTGTTAGTGGTGCTCTGCCTGAATGCTTCTGAGTTCTACCAAACCTGGGGGCTTGAGGCAAGCTCAGTTCTCTCCACAGAACCTTACATTTGCAAGCTCCAGGTCTGGAGGCCTTTAAAAATGAGAGAGGCTCTGCAGAGGGACCTCGACAGGCTGGGCAGGTGGGCAGAGTCCAATGGCATGAGATTGAACACATCCCAGTGCCAGGTGCTGCACACTGGCCACAGCAACCCCAAGCAGTGCTACAGGCTGGGGGCAGAGTGGCTGAGAGCAGCCAGGCAGAGAGGGACCTGGGGGTACTGGTCGATGGTAGGCTGAACATGAGCCTGCAGTGTGCCCAGGCAGCCAAGAGGGCCAATGGCATCCTGGCCAGCAGGAGCAGGGAGGTCATTCTGCCCTGTGCTCAGCACTGGTTAGGCCACACCTTGAGTCCTGTGTCCAGTTCTGGGCTCCTCAGCTTAGGAAGGAGGTTGACTTGCTGGAACGTGTCCAGAGAAGGGCAACAAAGCTGGGGAGGGGTCTGGAGCACAGCCCTATGAGGAAAGACTGAGGGAGCTGGGGTTGCTTAGCCTGCAGAAGAGGAGACTGAGGGGTGACCTTATTGCTCTCTACAACTAGTTGAAGGGAGGTTGGAGCCAGGCAGAGGTTGGCCTCTTCTCCCAGGCAGCCAGCACCAGAACAAGAGGACACAGTCTGAGGCTGCGCCAGGGGAGGTTCTGGCTGGAGGTTAGGAAGAAGTTCTACACAGAGAGTGATTGCCCATTGGAATGGGCTGCCCAGGGAGGTGGTGGAGTCACCTTCATTGGAGGTGTTCAGGAGAAGACTTGATGAGGTGCTTGGTGCCATGGGTTAGTTGTTGGGTGGGTTGGATTGGTTGATGGGTTGGACGTGATGATCTTCCAACCTGGTGTATTGTATTGTATTGACTTGGGAAGCACAGACTGAACCAGAGTGCTTCAGGTTTCATCTCAGCTTCAGCTTGCTTCAGGGGATCCTGGGGGCTTATGTGTGTCCTGCTCATTTGTGGCTGAAGATGGGGGACACTTGGGGTGGCAGTCTGGCTGTGCCCATCCTCAGTGCTGAGCATCAGCAGGTGTTGGAGAGCAGGTCAGGACTGGACATGGAAAGAGAGCCGTGAAGGTGTTGAGGGGATTGGAACATCCTGTGGGCAGAGTGAGAGCCCTGGGGCTGTTGAGCTGCAGGAGGCTGAGGGGGATCCTCATTGATGCTTATAAATATCTAAAGGGTGTCAGGTGGATGGGGCCAGACTCTGCTCACTGGTATCCTGTGATGGGACAAGGGGCATTGAGCACCATCTGGAACCCAGGAGGTTCTATCTGGTCAGGAGGAGAAACTTGTTTGGTGTGAGGGTGCTGGAGCCCTGGAGCAGGCTGCCCAGAGAGGTGGTGGAGTCTCCTTCCCTGCAGCCATTCCAAACCCACCTGGATGTGTTCCTGTTGGGTTTACTCTTGGTGATCCTGCTCTAGCAGAGGGGTTGGACCAGGTGAACTTCAGAGGTCCCTTCCAGCTCCCTTCCCCCCCCCCCATTCAGTGCTTCTGGGATTACCCTGAGGAGAGGGTCAGTGCAAGCTGTGCTGGCAGAGCTGGTACCAGGGGCTGCAGCAGTTGGTGCTCAGCTCCTGGTTTGGGTTATGAAAGGGGTTGGTTTGTAGTGGTAGGTGGGAGGGCCACGAAGGCAGTCCTGTTACTAGAGGCTGCAAAGCCTGGAGAGGACTTTGCAAAGGTGGATGTAAAGCTTCTAACTGCTCCTAAGTGGCTGCTTCTGATGCTCTAAGTGGCCGTTGCTGTTACAGGCTTTAAGGAATGAGAAGAACTGATGATGGAGAAAAGGAGGCTGGGGGAGACCTGGCTCTGCAGTCCCTGAGAGGAGGCTGGAGCCAGGGGGGCTTGGTCTCTTCCCCCTAGTCAGAAGTGATAGGACAAGAGGAAACGGCCTCAAGTTGCCCCAGGGGGCAGGGTGGGCATGAGGAGGAACTTCCTCACTGAAAGGGCTCTCAGGCACCGGCCCAGGCTGCCCGGGGAGGTGGTTGAATCCCCACCGCAGGAGCTGTCTCCAGGAGGCAGGGAGGTGGTGCTGAGGGCTGCGGTTGAGCCCCAGCGTTGGCAGAGCTGAGGAGCAGTTGGGCCGGATGAGCTTAAAGGTCTGTTCCAGCCCAAACAACTCCCTGGTGCTGCGGTGCAGGGGGAATCCCCAGCTGGCTCGGGGCTGGCCGGCAGCTCGGCTGCCCCTGCGGTGTGTTTGCTTCCCGCTGCTTGCTGGCTGGGGGCAGCTCAGCAGGGCAGGGCTGTGTGTGTGCTGGGCAGGTCGGGGCTGCCCTCCGGAGCTCCTGGCCTGCGTGGAAGCCGCGGTGGCGACACCTCCCCCTTCGGCTGCCGTCAGATGACTTCTGACTGCCGGGAGAAGGCTCAGTGGGCTGGGATAGTTTCACTTGCTGTGGAAAGAGAGAGGGCCTAAGAGCAAGGTGAGGAGGGAGGAAGGGGAAGGGTGGGATCCTTCTCAGCTTAGCTGCTGTGGAAGGTCATGGAACGAGCTCTCGGTGCAGGGAGGGTGTGGGAGCTGTTGGAGAGCCACACACAGTGCTTCATGCACCCATGACAAATGGCTTTGAGTTAAATCAGCTTAAAAATCTCCATCCCTGTGTTGCTGCTGTGTAGTGTGGGGAGGCTTTAACTGCTCCTGAGCTAAACAGACTTTAATAGCTCCCTGTGAAACAGAGTCTCCACTGGGGAGCTTCATAATGATGATCTAAATCAAGAATTCCAGTCGGGGGGGCTGGAAGGGGCCTCTGGAGCTCCTCCAGTCCAAGCCCATCTCCAGCAGGGCACCCACAGCAGCCTGCCCAGCAGCACAAGGGCCAGGGGGGTTGGAAGCTCTCCACACAAGGACACTCCACAACCTCTCTGGGCAGCCTGCTCCAGGCCTCAGCACCCTCACACCAAACAACTTTCTCCTCCTGCTCAGCTGCAACCTCCTGGGTTCCAGTTGGTGCCCTCTGCCCCTTGGCCTGTCCCTGGGCACCACTCAGCAGAGCCTGGCCCCAGCCTCTTGCTCCCCACAGCTCCTTTAGCTCTTGCTGAGCATTGCTCAGCTGCCCTCTGGGGCTGCTCTCCTGCAGGCTCTCGGCCTTTGCCCCTCAGCAGCTTTGGAGCCTCCCCTGGACTCTCTCCAGCATTTCCCTGTCCTGGAACTGGGGAGCCCAGAACTGAACCCAGGACTCCAGAGGTGGCCTCCTGGGGCAGGGTAGAGGGATAAGAGAAGCTGTGCACTTTCTGGTGGCTGGCACAAAGGCTGTTTGCTGTGAGGACAGATGCCCCTAACTGGTTCCTCTGCTTGCACCAAGCCAGTGAGCTCTGCCTGGTTCCTGTGGCTCTGAGGAGGAAGCCCCTGCAGGACCCATCCTGCTGTACCCATGCAGCTTTGCTGGGCACTGCCCATCAGCACTGTAGGATGTAGGTCCTGCAGCTGGGGCAGGGCAATCCCAAGCACCAATACAGGCTGGGCAGGGACTGGCTGGAGAGCAGCCTTGAAGAAAAGGCCTTGGGGGTGCTGGGGGAGGAGAAGCTCAGCAGGAGCCAGCAGGGAGCACTTGCAGCCCAGAGAGCCAAGCAGAGCCTGGGCTGCAGCAAGAGAAGTGTGGCCAGCAGGGCCAGGGAGGGGATTCTGCCCCTCTGCTCCACTCTGCTGAGACCTCCCCTGGAGCTCTGTGCCCAGTTCTGGAGCCTCTGTGCCAGGAAGGCTCTGGAGGGGCTGGAAGGTGTCCAGAGAAGGGCCACGAGGAGGAGCAGAGGGCTAGAGCTGCTCTGCTGTGAGGACAGACTGAGGGAGTTGGGGTTGTGCAGTCTGGAGAGGAGAAGGCTCCAGGGAGACCTAATTGTGGCCTTCCAGGATCTGCAGGGGGCTCCAAGAAAGCTGGGGAGGGACTTTTGAGGGTGTCAGGGAGGGATAGGACTGGGGGGCATGGAGCAAAACTAGAAGTGGGGAGATTGAGATGGGATGTGAGGAAGAAGTTGTTGCCCATGAGGGTGGTGAGAGCCTGGCACAGGCTGCCCAGGGAGGTGGTGGAAGCCTCCTGCCTGGAGGTGTTTGCAGCCAGGCTGGAGGTGGCTGTGAGCAACCTGCTGTGGTGTGAGGTGTCCCTGCCCATGGCAGGGGGTGGAACTGGCTGAGCCTTGAGGTCCCTTCCAACCCTGACAGTTCTGTGATTGTGTGCTGGGCCTCAAACCTGGTTCCAGGCTGGAGGGACCTCTGCAGCTACTGAAGCCATGGTCTTGGGACCCAGGATAAGGCAGCAGAGCTCGCAGGGGTGCAGAACAGAGGGCAGCCAATTTCACAAGCTGCTGGGGAGGGCCAGGTGAGTCCATGCACTGAAGGAGCAGGAGCTGGAGCTTTCTTCACAAGGAGTTTCAGCCCTGATGTTCTGCAGTGCCAGCATTGCTGTGAGGAGCACACCAAGGAGGGGAAGCCGTGTCCCTGGCATTAGGGGTCGCTCGGAGAAGCCTTGGGCCTTGGCCACCTCTGGTTGTTACGTGGACACCTTGTCTCCTGGGGCTGGGAGAGGTGCAGCAGAGAGAAGGAAGAATTGCTGTTTGCTGAGGCAGGTGAGACACTGGCAGAGGTTGGGCAGAGGTGGGAGATGCCTCAGCCCTGGAACCGTTCTGGGTGAGGTTGTCTGGGCCTCTGAGCAACCTGCTCTAGTTGCAGTGTCCTTGCTGGCTGCAGGGGCTTGGGCTGGGTGACCTTGAAATGTGCCTTCCCACCCAAGCCAGTCTGTGTGGTCATGTGCATCCTCATGTTGGAGAGGAGCTTGTTGGCATCTACAAGTGAGGTGCTGTTGATGCCATCTACAGCAGCTTCTGGGCAGAGATCTGGTGCAGAGGAAGGCTGAGTGACAGTTACCTTCTGCTTTACCTCTTCAGGGATGAGAGAGAGACCTTCAGGGATTTCTGTTCAGGAACTTCATTCAGTTGAGTGCAGATGGCCACCTCCTCCCTTCCTCTCCCTTCTCCTTGGAGGCCCTCAGATGCCCTGTGTGTAAACTGGTGCTCAGTGCTCCACTTGATGGCACTTCCTGGTGATTGCTGTGCCCACTGGAGCTCTGACTGGGGCAGGGGGCCCCCACCTGAACCTTGTCTGTGGGCTGCTCTCACTCCCTGCCCCAGTCCTGGTGGCCTCCTTTCCCAGAGCAGCTTCATCCCTAACCCAGAAGGTGGATGGTGTGGGATTCCTCAGCAGGGCCTCCTGCAGCTCTGCAGAGTGTGGAAATGCAGCTTGACCTGGGAGCAACCTTGGCAGTGTTGCTGTGCAGCCTCCAAACACACCTGGGAGCCATGTGAGAAACCCAGAGCCATGGAGTCCTTCTGGTTGGGAGAGACCTTTGAGGTCATTGAGTCCAACCCTTGACCCAGCACTGCCAGGGCACCACTAAACCATGGCCCTCAGCACCACATCCCCCCCAGGGATGGGGACTGGGCAGCCTGGGCCAGGCCTTGACAACCCTTGAAGGGAAGAAATTGTTCCTCATGTCCAACCTAAACCTCCCCTGGGGCAACTTGAGGCTGTTTCCTCTTGTCCTGTCACTTGTTCCTTGGGAGAAGAGACCAACCCCCAACCTGGCTCCAACCTCCTTTCAGGGAGGCAGAAGGTCTCCCCTCAGCCTCCTTCTCACTTGCAGTTCCCCACTTGGCATGGGACAGCCACAGCCCCAGAGCTTGTTCTTCAGGCTTGCCTTTCAGATTTACCTCTCTGCTCTCCCCCCTGAAGGAGAAAAACAGTCTTGGAGGATCCCAGAGCTCCTTCAGCTGGTGTGAGCACAGCCATTGCTTTGCTGTCTTCCTGTCTCAGAGCTTCCAGAATTCATTCAGGATCCTCTGGGCCCTTATCCATGGCTCTGGCAGGGCCTGCAGCAGGCTGGCAGAGGTGTGGAAACAGGGTGAGGAAGAGCTTGGTGTGTGCTCAGCTGAGCTCCATGCCATGCCCAGTTCCTCTACTCCAACACAAGAGAGGAAGAGCCACTGAGCAAGGCAGAAGATTCTGCCTCAACTGAGAATGATGCCAAGCTCTGCCTCAGTGATCTTAGAACCTGTCAGCAGCTGAAGGGGACCCACAGGCAGGCTGGGGAGGGGCTGTTCAGGAGGGGCTGAGGGGCAGGCTGAGGGGCAGTGCTTTGAAACTGGAGCAGGGCAGATTCAGGTTGGAGGTCAGGAGGGAGTTCTGCACAGTGAGGCTGGGGAGGCACTGGAACAGGTTGCCCAGGGAGATGGTGGAGGCTCCATCTCAGGAGACATCCAAGCTCAGCCTTGCTGTGTCCCTGTGCAGCTTGCTGTAGCTGGAGGTGTCCCTGCTGCCTGCAGGGGGTTGGGCAAGATGACCTTTGGAGGCCCCTTCCAGCCCAGTGCAATCTGTGAAGCTGTGTTGAATTTTGGGGGTCTTGGGTGCTTTGCTGGATGTAGCTTCACATCAGGGTGAAGGGGATGGAGCCATGAGCTGCAGCTGAGAGGGTGGATCTGCTGTCACTGGGCTGTGTCTTGGTGCTGGCTGCCTTGTCTGAGATGTGACCATCATGTGAGCCTTGGGTGAGTTAAAGCAGCTCATGGAATCCACTGAAAAAAAAAATAGCTGTGTGTTGAGTCAGTGCTGAGCTGGGCACAGCCTGGTGAGCTCTGTGCTCACAGCAGGGAGCTGGCAGGGGCCTGGGGCTGCCTTGGGCTGGAGCAGCTGGGTTGGGTCAGGGGTGCCACGAAAGCTGCCCCAGTGCTGGTGGCAGAGGCAGAGGCAGCCCAGTGCCCTCAGGCAGGCTGCCCAGGGAGGTGGTGGAGTCACCATCCCTGGAGGTGTTGAAGAAACCTGTGGCCATGGTTTGATGGCCATGGTGGTGCTGGGCTGATGGCTGGGCTGGCACAGGCTGCCCAGGGAGGTGGTGGAAGCCTCCTGCCTGGAGGTGTTTGCAGCCAGGCTGGAGGTGGCTGTGAGCAACCTGCTGTGGTGTGAGGTGTCCCTGCCCATGGCAGGGGGGATGGAACTGGCTGAGCCTTGAGGTCCCTTCCAAGCCTGACAACTCTGTGATTCTTTGAGCTGGGAGAGGGGAGACTGAGAGTGGAGATGAGGAAGAAATTGCTGAGAGTGAGGGTGGGGAGTCACTGGCACAGGTAGCCCAGGGAGGTTGTGTGAGGGGTCCCTGCCCATGGCAGGGGGTGGAGCTGGATGATCTGTGAGGTCCTTTCTGCCCCTGACAGTGCTGTGATTCTGTGCTGCTTTGGGCTTAGGCACAGGCTGATAAATCCAGAGCAGCAGATCCCCAAAGCACACAGAAGGAGCAGCACCACCCAAACCCTTGCAAGCCTCACACTCTGCTCTTGGGCAGAAAGCAAAGAGAAGCTCAGTGATTGATGAGAGCAGCAGAGCCCCAGCAGATGAGACCTGAATGAAGAGACCTCAGCCCAGCACTGCCTGGCTTGAGCCCAGCTCCCTGGCATCTCCCTGCCTGGCACTTCTGGGCTTGGTTCTTGTCTCTCAGCAGTTCAAAGCTGGCAGGATGTGCACGGTGCTGGCACAACACATCCCTGCTGATGGTTTCTTGGGTGCAGGCTTCATCTGGCCCATGATGCTCCTCTGTACCTTAGAGCAGACCCTCCAGAGCTCAGCCTGGTTCAGTGCTGGGCACCAAGGCTCACCCTGTTGAGTCTTTTCCCCCATTTCAATGTTCTGGGCTCTTTCTAAGGTCCCTCAGTGGGGCTGTGGCTGGAGGATCATGAGAAATCCCTGTGAGCAGTGGGGGTGGTGGCTGAGCAGGGCAGGGCCATTGAGGAGTCTTGGGGCTGTTTGAGGTTGCTGGGCAGAGCCTCTTTGGTGTGCTGGAGTGGGAGGTTTAATTAAGCATGGCCTTAACAAACCCTCCTAAATGAAATGGAATTGTGAGGCCCCAGCAGCATATTCCCCAGGATGCTGTTGCCTCCCTGGAGAGGTAACACCGTGGCTCCCAGCTGAAGGCAGCTGATGAAATCTGTTGACTTCTGCATCTCTGAGAAGAGTCAATCACAGAATCCTAGAGGCTGGAAGGGACCTCTGGAAATCATCCAGTCCAACCCCACTGCCAAGGCAGGGTCACACAGGAACACATCCAGGTGGGTGTAGAATGTCTCCAGAGATGAGACTCCACCACCTCTCTGGGCAGCCTGCTCCAGGGCTCTGTCACCCTTGAACCCAAGAAGTTCCTCCTCACGTTTAGATGAAACTTCCAGTGGTCAAGTCTGTGCCCTTACCCCTTGCCCTGTCCCTGGGCACCACTAAGAGCCTGGCCCCATCCTCCTGCCACCCCCCTTGAAGTACTGATCAGCACTGATGAGATCCCCCTCTCAGGCTGCTCTTCTCCAGCCTAACCAGCCTCAGTTCTCAGGCTTGCAGCATCACAGAGATGTTCCAGGCCCCTCAGCATCTCTGTCCATAGGCTGTAGGAACAAAGCAGGGCTTTGGGGAGCCTGCAGTGGTTGGTGCTTTGTGCTGCTAACCCAAGGCAGCTGCTGAGGGGCCTTGAATCCCCATGCCTGGAGGTGTTGGGAAGCTGCAGAGATGTGGTGCTGAGGGCTGTGGTTTAGCCCAAACCTTTGGGTTAGAGAATGCTTGGACTGCATGAGCTGAAAGGTCTTTCCCACCCAGAACCGTTCCCTGAGTTCTCTGGCTGAGGAGAGAGGCTCTCCTGGCACATGGCTGTTACCTGAGCTGGCACAGACAGGATCTGAGCTGTCTGCAGCTTGGTCTGAGCCTGGATGTGAGCTTGCTGAGGCTGTGTGTGGAAAACCCACGTCTTGGAGGTGCTGTGGATAAAAATACAGCCAGGACAAAGCTCCCAGTCACAGCACTCCTCAGGCCTGTGGCTCCCAGAGCCGTCCCCACCCACAGCCACCAGGCTGGCAGGAAAATCCCAGCAGGATTAGCAAGGGTTAGGCACAGTTTTCTTCCACCTCAAACAACCTTTCCAGATTTGAGCTGAAAATAGATGATTTGCCTTGCTGCTGGGGTTGCAGCTGAGAGCAGCCTGGAGGAGAAAGGTTTGGGGGTGTCAGCTGATGACAAACTCCCCAGGAGCCAGCAGTGGTCCCTGGCAGCCCAGAGCCAGCTGAGTGCTGAGCTGCAGCCAGAGCAGGAGAGAGCAGCACAGGGAGGGGATTCTGCCCCTCTGCTCTGCCCCCACCTGCAGCACTGCCTCCAGTTCTGGGGCCCCCAGCACAAGAAGGACCTGGAGCTGCTGGAGAGGGTCCAGAGGAGGCCACAAAGATGATCAGAGGGCTGCAGAACCTCCCCTGTGGGGACAGGCTGGGAGAGTTGGGGCTGTGCAGCCTGGAGAAGAGAAGGCTCCCGGGAGACCTCAGAGCAGCCTTCCAGGACCTGAAGGGCTCCAGGAGAGCTGGGGAGGGACTTTGGACAGGGGCTGGGAGTGCCAGGGTAAGGACAATGGCTTTGAGCTGGGAGAGGGGAGACTGAGACTGGAGATGAGGAAGGAATGCTTTCCAGTGAGGCTGGGGAGACTCTGGCACAGGCTGCCCAGGGAGGCTGTGGCTGTGCCCTGCCTGGAGGGGTTCCAGGCCAGGCTGGATGAGGCCTTGAGCAGCCTGGGCTGGTGGGAGGTGTCCCTGCCCGTGGCAGGGGTTGGAACTGGCTGAGCTTTGAGGTCCCTTCCAACCCAACCCAAGCCATTCTATCAATCTGTGAATCAGATGGAGCTGAAGTACTCGAATTTGGTTGCCCTCAGAAACCCATCTGAGGGGTAGAGAGTTGCTGGGGGCTGGGGGTTGCTTTTCAGTGTGGTGGGGCCAGGGGCTGCCAGCTGCTGCTGGCTCCTGGGCTGAGGGAGGTGCAGCAGGGTGAGGCCCTTGCTGGCGAGCTGGCTCCAGCTCTTTCTAATTTAGAGATGCAAAGCTGAGCCTGGAAGTAATGAGCTCTGGGTAATTAGGTGCTTGTCTGCAGGTGTAACTGGTGCAGCTGCCTGCAGCCCGTGCTGAATTTATTTGCAAGCATTATGGGATGTGGAAACACAATTCATTGGCAGCAAGGGGAGGCGGGGGTGGGGGGGGGCTGTGTTCTGTTGTTATCTTCCCTCTCACCCCCAGCTTTGCTTTGGTGTTCCCAGTTGGCTTGGCTGTGAGATGTTAGCCAAGGCTGAAAGGAGCTGCTGGTGGTGGGCAGCCAAGTGTGTTACACCCCCAGGGGGCTGGGCTGCAGCACTCATGGACCAAAGGCCTGCTCTGATTTTATAATCACTGGTGATGAGCCAGATGGGGAGTGGGAGAGTCACAGAGTGGTTGGGGTTGGAAGGGAGCTCTGGAGACCATTGTGTCCAGTGCCCCTGCCAAGCAGGACCACCGAGGGCAGGCCACACAGGAGTGCATCCAGATGGGTCTTCAAACTCTCCTGAGAAGGCCACTCCACAACCTCTGGGCAGCCTGCTCCAGGGCTCCAGCACCCTCACAGTAAAGAAGTTTCTCCTCATGCTGAGGTGGAATTCCCTGTGGTGGAGTTTCTGTCCACTGCCCCTTGTCCTGTCACTGGGTATCGCTGCAGAGAGCCTGGCTGCATCCTCCTGACAGCCACCCTTCAGGTGTTTGTAGCCTGAAAGGTCTCCTTGTCTTCTCCAGGCTCAACAGCCCCAGGGCTCTCAGCCTGTCCCCCTCAGAGGTGCTCCAGACCCTGGAATTCACCATCCTTGAATTGCTGCCTTGTGTGAAATGGGAGAGATGGTTGTGCTGGAGAGCAGCCCTGTGGAGAAGGAGCTGGGAGTGCTGGCAGACAGCAGGCTGCCCAGCCCAGGGGCACAATCCCTTGCTGATCCAGGCCTGGGTGCTGGTGGCCACCTTGGCCTCCTGGGCACAGGGCAGCTGTTCATCACCGCTTGGGTTCTACTGCATGTGGTGTTCATTGCCCATCTTCAGCCAAGGCTGTGTGGAGGAGCTCCCAGCTCCCTCAGCCTCTCCTCCTGCTGACATAGCTTGGGAATTTGAAGCCAGAGCCCCCAGGCTTGCTACTTCCCAGACACCTTTTGTTCTGTTTCCTTCTGTTTAAAGTAGTTGCCTGGCCAGAAGGATGTCCTTAATGCCCTTAATGGTGGTGTGAAGCCGGCAGGGTCTGTCCTTAATGTCCCAGCTAAGTGGGGGTGTGAAGCTGGCAGGGTCTGCTGAGGAGTTCCTCACCTGCAGCTCTGAACTGGGATCAGAGTTGTGAGTGCCAGCACCGAGCTGGATTGACGTTTTCCTGCTCTAATCACACAAAACACCGAAGCAAGCAGCCCCCCTGGGCTCTGACCTGTGGTCCAGTCAGGGCTCTGAATCAGGCTTTGTTTTGCCATCCCAGCACGTTGCACAAGGCCAGTTGCATCCAGCTCGGAAAGCAAAAACAACCCCAGGGAAATGACCTCTCAGTGCAGAGGAACAGCTCCCTCCTGGGGGTCCCACCAGCAGGGGTGGCCTCTGGGCAGGAATCTGCTAACAACACAGCCCCCAAGAAACCGACCCCAGCCCCACCCCACGCCAAATGAGAGCCCTGCCAGGCTTGGTGCAGAGATGGGTTTGGTTTTCAGCCCTGGTGCAGAGTGTAGCTGGAAGCCTGCAGCTGCTGGTGTTCCCCAGGGGTCAGGACCCGGGGCAGTCTTGCTCAGCATCATCAGGGACCTGGATAAAGGGGCAGAGGGGACCCTCAGATGACCCAGAACTGGGAGGAGTGGCTGATAGTCCATTCAGCCAGACCTGGACAGGCTGCAGAGGAGGGCAGAGGAACCTCATGAAGCTTAACAAGAACAAGTGAAGTATCCTGGCCCTGGGGATGAGCAACCTCCTGCAGCAGTACAGCTGAGGGCTGACCTGCTGGGAAGCAGCTCCATGTAGAAGGACCTGGGAGTGCTGGGGGACAAGTTGCTCATGAGCCAGCAATGTGCCCTCATGGCCAAGAAAGCCAATGGTGGCCTGGGTACATGAAGAAGAATGTGGCCAACAGGCCAAGGGAGGTTCTTCTCCCCTTCTGGTCTGCCCCAGGGAGGCCACATCTGGAGTCCGGGGTCCAGTTCTGGGTTTCCTAGTTCAGGAGAGACAGAGAACTGCTGGAGGGAGCCCAGGGAGGCTGGGAAGCTGCTGAGGGGCCTGGAGCAGCTCTGGGAGGAGCAGAGGCTGAGAGCCCTGGGGCTGAGAGCCTGCAGGAGAGCAGCCCCAGAGGGCAGCTGAGCAATGCTCAGCAAGAGCTAAAGGAGCTGTGGGGAGCAAGAGGCTGGGGCCAGACTCTGCTGAGTGGTGCCCAGGGCCAGGCCAAGGGGCAGAGGGCACCAACTGGCACCCAGGAGGTTCCATCTGAGCAGGAGGAGAAAGTTGTTTGGTGTGAGGGTGCTGAGGCCTGGAGCAGGCTGCCCAGAGAGGTTGTGGAGTGTCCTTGTGTGGAGAGCTTCCAACCCCCCCTGGCCCTTGTGCTGCTGGGCCAGGCTGCTGTGGGTGCCCTGCTGGAGCAGGGCTTGGAGTGGAGGGCTTTATTTACAATACAATACAATACACCAGGAGCTCCAGAGGTCCCTTCCAGCTGAACCCCAGTCGTAGCCGATTCCAATGGGATTTGGAACTTCTTCCTAACATCCACTTCTGCAAAGTGTGGAAGATGTTGGGTGTCTGGCTAGCTCCAGAGGTCCCTTCCAGCCTGCTGGGGCTGCAAAGTGTGGAAGATGTTGGGTGGGGCAGTGAAGGGTCAGAGAGGGCTGAGCAGTAGCCTGAGGGTTTTATTGGCTTCTTCTTCAGCTTTGAAACATTTTCCGCAGTCCTTGAGTTCTGTTGCTTTTGATTTTGGTGCTGTTCCTTTCTCTCTCCTCTCTTATTAGCAGGAGGTGCCTGGCAGTGGAGGGTGTGAGGTGGCAGGGACGCCAGGGAGCCCAGCCTGAGCTCTGTAATTAAGGGATGGTTCTGCCTCCTCCCAGGGGGATCGAGCTGTGGTCGCTTGGGCAACCCTCATCCTGGTTTTCCCTAAGCTTGGGTTTGTTTGCTTTGTTCCATTAATTTCCCTCCCTCTGGATGGATTTTGTTTGGCTGTAGTGAGGATCTCAGCTTGGAGAGAGCAGGTGGTCTTGGCTTGCTGTGAGCTGGTTCTTTTTTCCCCACGTGATGTGGCACTTGGTGCACTTTGGGCTCGCTTTTGTTCCTTCGCAAGGCTGCAGCTCCTTTGAGCGGCATTCCTGCCCGGGAATTCTGGAAAGGCAAATGGATTGAGAAGGAAAAATGGATTCCTGATGCTCTGGCTAAATTCAGGGCTCCGTGTCGCTGCCTTTTGGGGTGGCGAGCAGAACGCCGAGGGCGGCAGGTTCCAGAATCCCCTCCTGAGGAGGCTGTGCTGGGATTTAACTCCCGTTCCACAGGGAGCATCTGCACTTCCCCAGCTCTCCCTGCATTGCAATGCAGCTTTCTGGAGCACAGCCAGCTGTAGGTGAGTTCAGCTTTTCCCCTTCTGCTTTATTTCCTAAGCCTGTCTTGATTTCTGTATCCTGTGGAAGCCGAGAGGAGCGCGGTGCTGCCTCCCAGCTCTGCTCTGCTGCCTGGAGAGCAGCAGAGGGATTTCAGCTGTGGGGATGCTCTTGGGTGCAACCTCCCCCAGCTGTCCCTGAGCCCCCCGCTGCACTGCCTCTTTAAGAGCACCAGCACTGCAAGAGCTCTGCTTGCAAGGGGCAGGCAGGAGCTGAGGACTCATCCCCGGATGGCTCAGCTGCAGCCCAGGGCTCTGCTGCCGGAGGATGCAGGGAGAGGAGCTGGCGCCTGAGGCTCGCTGACGGAGCCGGCTGCCAGGTAGGGTGGAGCACGCCCAGCGGAAGGCTTGGCAGGGCGGCAGAGCTGCAGAGGATGGGGAGATGCTGGGCTGATGCTGGGGAAGTTTCAGCGATCTGCTGCCACCGGGGCAGCCTGTCCCTGGCTGGGCTGGTGTCTGAGGCTGCTCACCGAGGCGCTTCTGCTCTCCGGGGCTTCGGTCGCGCCTCACGTAGGGGAGAGGCTGCAGGGGAGGAGGACGCTGCTCCGGCTGCTCTCTGCCGTCCATTGCTCCTTGCTTGGAGGGGTTTTCCACATGCCTTGCACCAGGCAGCTGAGGGGAGCGTGGGAATCTGCTGGGCTTCCCTGCCCCTCTGTGCTCTCGCTGGGGGTTATGCCCTGGTGCCGGAGGGCTTTGCTGGGGGGGGAACACGCGGGGCCAGGGTTACATAACCCCGGGGTGGCTGGGGGGAGCCTCACTCCCTTGCTTGTGCAAGGCACCAGAATCCTTCCTTCTGGGCTGGTTCTGGTCTAAACCACACCCGTGGCTACCTGCAGGTGTTCCATTCCCCTGAGCAGTGCTCCCTTGGGTACCTGAAGTGCCAGCAGAGGCCAGCAGCCTGTGCTGGGGGGAAAATGGTTGCTGAGAATGAGCTTAGGTGAGGAGCGCTGTTTGGGTGGGAAATGAATCCATCTGGAGGGAAGATGGAATAGTGGAGTTTCTTTCCCCTCCCAGTCTTGGAAGCAGCAGAGGCTGTACAAATTCTTGCTGTATTTAGCTGCCTGTTCTCGGGGTGTTCATGGCTGGAAGAGCACCCAGCAGAAGCTTGCAGCGTTTGGGTTTTGGAGCAGGCTTGCAGCAAGCAGTGGTGCAGGGAGGGAGCTGGCTGCAAGGCATTGCTCCTGACTTGCATTTAACTCTGTGTTTCTCAGCACCCCAGCAGCCAGGCAGCTCTGCTCTGGGTGGTTTTTAATCGTGTTATGGGGATGTCACAGAGCTAATTAAAAGATCCCCTCCTCCTTTTAGGGGAGAGCTCTGGTCTCCACAAAGATTCCGTTTCCTCTCCAGCCGTTGCTGTCTTTGCCTGCCTTCTCCCACCAGGGCTTTAATAGCTCCTGAAATTCCCCATCTTGCCATCCCTGCTGCAGCCAGATGGGGACTAGGTGGAAGTCCCCTTGCCTCTGCCAGGAGGAGCTCTCTTCCCTGCCTTTTGAAATCCCTTTATTTCCTCAGTTCCTGAGCCCCAGCAGCCAGGAGGAGAGGCCAGAGTCAGCGCTCCCCGCTGGCTGCCCTCCTGCTGGCTTTTGGCGTGCTGCTGCTGGAGGAGGGGGAGCTGCAGAGAGTCCTTCAGCCCCACACGAGCGTGGAGAGCAGAGCTCGAGTTCCACCTTCCCAACCTGCTGGCTGGGAGGCGATTGAAGAGCTTCCCCTGGCTCCTGCCCCTCTGGCTCGGCGTTGGCCTCGGCGCTGTCCCCGCGGTGATGGGAGGCTCTCTGCCAACCGGGTGAGCTTTGGGCTTAGCTTGGCTTTGCCACTCCCCCCCCACTCCCCACCCTCCTGGATCATTTCAGAGCAGGGCTGCACAAAGAGTTGAATCAGTGCAGCTGAAGAGGGTGACGTGGGTGGCGAGGAGGAGGGAGGGCAGAGGAACCTCCTGAATTGGATCTCGGCGTGCTGGAATAGTAACATGAAAGAGCTGCCTGAATTATTCAGCCTGTCCTCGTTTTCTCTGCACTGGGGCTCCTCAAGTGCTGCCACAGGGCCAGGCTGGGCTTGTACAGCACTGGGTGTCATGGGGGCACTGGGATGGCAGCACTGGTGTGGTTTGCAGGGCAGCCTGGGGTGGGCAGCTCTGGATGGTACTGACACCTCTGCAGTGAAAGAGGATGAGGATGGTTGGCTGTGGAGGGGGAGGATGGTTGGCTGTGGAGGGTGAGGATGGTTGGCTGTGGCTGTGGAGGGTGAGGATGGTTGGCTGTGGCTGTGGAGGGGGAGGATGGTTGGCTGTGGCTGTGGAGGGGGAGGATGGTTGGCTGTGGCTGTGGAGGGGGAGGATGGTTGGCTGTGGCTGTGGAGGGGGAGGATGGTTGGCTGTGGCTGTGGAGGGGGAGGATGGTTGGCTGTGGCTGTGGAGGGGGAGGATGGTTGGCTGTGGCTGTGGAGGGTGAGGATGGTTGGCTGTGGCTGTGGAGGGGGAGGATGGTTGGCTGTGGCTGTGAGGATGGTTGGCTGTGGCTGTGGGGGGAGGATGGTTGGCTGTGGCTGTGGAGGGTGAGGATGGTTGCAGTTTCCTGCCTGCCCTGAACCCATTCACATCCTGTGGTGGAGTCTTCTGTGCCATCACTCTCCTAGGAGAAAGAGCCTCATTAGGAGGAGTCTGCTGATGAACTTCTGCAGTCGCCCTGGCACGCTTCTGAAGTCGCAGCAACCGTTAGCCCAGGACAGGCTCCTTTGGCAGATAGAAGGGGGAGGAGGGCAGCCACTTTACCAGGGGGCTGAAGGAAGCTCCAGGGAGCCTGTGGGGAAGTGGTGACCCCTCCACCAGCCCAGGTCTTTGCAGGGAGTCACTCCAGAGATGCCAGGAGTCAGATGTGGGCAGGAATGGCCTTCTCCAAGCATTGCAGCTCACGAGGGCTGCCTGGGATTGAAGGGATGTTTGTCTCTGGCAGTCTCACCTCCTTTGGTGAGAAGGACTTCAGAGGTTTCTTTTAATCTGCTGGGACTCATCACCTCCCAGCTGTGAGCTTGAACAGCAGCCCCAAACTCCTGAAACCCATCTGAGCTGCTCCTTCCTTTGGGCAGCTCTTGCTGGGTGCCAAAAGAGAGGTTGCCCTGCTCAAAGCAGATTAATTCCTCCTGCCTTATATAAGTTCTAAAATAAGAAAATAAATCCCAACCTTCTTGAGGCTGAAACAGTTTTTCCCAACTCGGGAACGATCCCTTTTGGAAGCTGCAGTTGTCAGAGCTGCCTCCAGGCTGGAAAGCTCAGCTGGGTGGGATTTCAAGCCCTGCCTCTGTTCCCCCTTCCCTCACCAGAGGATGCCTGTGGGGGGCAGGGCTGGGCAGGGCAGGGTGCTGCAGTGGCAGCCTGCAGAGCATCCCCGAGCTTTTGTTCTTGTTTCTAATCCTCATCTCCCAAACTCTGGCTTTCTGTTGGTGCTTGCTGAAGCTCAGGAGTGAAGCAGGGTGCTCAGGATGAAGGGTGGGGGTGGCACCTCTGGTAGGGCACCCCTGGAGGGTAGGAGTGGCTCTGCTGGAGCCTGGGGCGGCTCTTGCCGGCGTTCTGCTGCAGGCAGGGTTTGACAGCTGGCTGGGTTCTCAGGACCCTTCTTTTACCAAACCATGGCAAAGCCTGCAAAGGGAAGAGGAGCCTGAGACCCTGCAAAGGGCTGGATTAGTTGAGCCTGGAGAAAAGGAGGCTGAGGGGAGACCTTCTGGCTCTTTACATTGCCCTGAAAGGAGGCTGGAGCCAGCTGTGGGTTGGTCTCTTCTGCCTAGTATTAGGTGATGGAATGAGAGGAAAGGGCCTCAGGTCGTGCCAAGGGAAGTTCAGGTTGGCTACAGGGAAGAATTTCTTCCCAGGAAGGCTTCTTAGGCATTGGCCCAGGCTGCCCAGGGAGGTGGTGGAGTCCCCATGCCTGGAGGTGTGGTGTGAGGGACAGGGTTCAGTCACAGACTGGTCAGTGCCAGGCTGATGAATGGAGATTCCTGAAGGCCGTTTCTGCTCCGGGCAGTTCTGTGATGGAAGAAGCCCCCAAGAGATGCAGACTGGGTGAGCCCCATGCTGGGGGCCAGCAGTGCCAGCTCCTGTGCCTGTGGTCGGGGCAGAGCCGGTCTGGGTGTCCTGTGTCACAGCTGCCAGCCCTTCCCGGGGCCGCTGCTGGCGGCAGGGGCGCGGCGCAGGTCAGCAGCTCCTCTTGGCCGCCCCTAATCCTATCTGCAGGGTTTAGCCTGTCTGGCCTGCACACAGCCAGCAGAGAACCAAACTGGAAGGCTTCAGACCCATTTCTCAGCCTGCTGACCTCCTGAGTGAGGTGTTGGGGATTAAAGCTGCCTGATCTGCTGAGTTGGGCTCTGCTCTGCCTGAGCACTGCTCCTGGAGGAGAGGATCCAGCTGCGGCGTGCTGCAGATCCCTGCAGCCCCAGCGCAGGTCACGCTGGAGCGGGAAGAGGCTGTGCTGCAGCCTGGGGAAGGGAAAGGGAAGGGTGGGACTGGGGAGCTGGGATCACCTTGGAGTCTTGGCTGTGCTGCCACTGTGCTGTTGGGCCCTGCAAAGGCTCAGGCAGTAGTGTCCTGTGGAGATCAGACTTGGGGTGTGAAGGGAAGAGTGTGACCAGCAGGTTCATCTTCCCCTTCCATCTGCCCTAGTAGAATCCTGGGACCAGATCTGGGCTCCCCAGTTCAGGGACAGAGAGAGAGCTACTGAAGAGAGTCCACTGGAGTCCAAAGCTGCTGAGGAGCCTGGAGAAGAGCAGCCCCAGAGGGCAGCTGAGCAATGCTCAGCAAGAGCTAAAGGAGCTGTGGGGGGCAAGAGGCTGGGGCCAGACTCTGCTGAGTGGTGCCCAGGGCCAGGCCAAGGGGCAGAAGGCACCAACTGGAACCCAGGAGGCTGCAGCTGAGCAGGAGGAGAAAGTTGTTTGGTGTGAGGGTGCTGAGGCCTGGAGCAGGCTGCCCAGAGAGGTTGTGGAGTCTCCTGGTGTGGAGAGCTTCCAACCCCCCTGGCCCTTGTGCTGCTGGGCAGGCTGCTGTGGGTGCCCTGCTGGAGCAGGGCTTGGAGTGGAGGAGCTCCAGAGGTCCCTTCTGACCCCTGTCATAGTGGGATCTGATGCTTCTGTGACTCTTGAAAGACCCAAACTGATCTCCTAGGGTCAGAATTTAGCTGAGGGTGTTGATGTCCTCGTTGAACCAAACCCCAGAGCTGTTTTCCTGGCACCTGGGGGATTTTGCAGCCGCTGCTGTCAGGCTGGCAGCCAGGGCCGTGCGTGCCGGAGCCCTCGGCCTGCTCCGCTTCTCCAGCAGCCTCTGACGTGCAGGCTGTAAACAGCAGCAAGGTGAAGGCTGAGTGTGCCTTGCAGTGGAAAATTCTGCAGTGAGTTCAGCAGGGCCTTTTTCTGAGGGTGGGTGTTGAGTGTGCATGTGTTGGCCAGAAGGCCACAAGGTGTTAGCTCAGCCAGGGGCTTTCTGCTTCCAAGGGCTGGAGCAGCTCTGCTGTGAGCACAGGCTGAGGCAGCTGGGGGTGTGCAGCCTGGAGAAGACTCTGGGGGGGGACCTCAAAGCTGCCTTCCAGTGCCTGAAAGGCTCCTGCAGGAAGGCTGCAGAGAGACTTTTCCTGAGGGTGTCTGAGCCAGGCCAAGGGGGAATGGTTTGAAGCTGAGGGAGAGCAGGGTTAGAGTGGAGCTGAGGAAGAAGCTCTTCAGTGTGAGATTCTGTCACAGGCTGCCCGGGAGGTAGTGGCTTTGTCCTCCCGGGAGGAATTAAAGGCCAGGCTGAATGAGGCCTGGAGCAGCTGAGTCTAGTTGAGAGGTGTCCCTGGGCACGGCAGGGAGGTTGCAGTGGATGATCTCTGAGTTCCCTTCCAACCTGAGCCATCTGTGGTTCCATGAAGTACTGCAGCTCTCCGCTTCGTTCCAGATTCTGCCTCATCTCTCCGGTGCTTAAAGTCTTCTTCCTCTTCCCCCACCAATCCTTTCCAGTTTCAGGGGACCCCTGCAACTTTGCCTGTGGGTAGCCCTGCAGTGGATCCTGCAAAGTGAAACTCTCCCCTTTTGGAGGCAGCTTTGGTGGGTGGATGAGGAAAGGAGTCAGTGGCTGCAGAGAGGCAAACAAGGAAACAATTCTCACGCGCCCGCTGCGTGGCTGGCAGGACAGGAGCTGCCTTTGTCAGCAGTGCCCTGCTGATCAGCACTGTTTGTCTCACTCAATGCCCAGGGCTTGGGGCTTTCTCCCCCCCTCCCCCTCCCTTTACTTTCTGAAAACCAACCCAAACAACAAAAAAAAGGGGTGGGGGATTCTCTGTGACAGGCAGAAGGGGTTGTGGATGGGTCAGGGACTGCTCTGCTGCCAGCTCTGTCCGTTGGTGACTGCTGCCAGCCAGGCTCTGTTCCTTCGGTGGATGACCCTGAAGGACCTGGCTGCATGGTGAGCACCTGGTAGGTGTTGGGGTGTCTGCCTGAGTGTGGGAGGTGTCCTGCTGCCTGGCTGTGTGTGTGGCCCACCCTTGCTGGCAGGCTGCTTTCCTTGACGTGCTGTGTTGCAGAATCCCCCGAGGCCCTGTGCAGCAGCCCCTGGAGGAGCGAATCTTCACGCCGACCGTCTCCGCTGTCTACAGCACCGTGAGTATCCTGCTGCTCAGGGGGCTCTGGGGGCAGGGGTGGGCTTGGAAACCCCTCCAGTGAAACCCCACACAGCTCCCTTTGCCTTCTGAAGTGAGTGATGCTGGATGACAGGATCACGGGGGTGGGGGTGGGGGGTTTGGAAGGGACCTCTGGAGAGCATCCAGTCCAAACCTCCTGCCAAGGCAGAGTCACCCTGAGAAGGTCACACAGGAACACATCCAGGTGGGTTTGGAATGTCTCCAGAGATAGAGACTCCACCACCTCTCTGGGCAGCCTGCTCCAGGGCTCTGCCACCCTCAAATTCAAGTTGTTCCTCCTCATGTTCAGATGGAGCTTCTTATGGTCAGGTCTGTGCCTGTCACCCTTTGTCCTGTCCCTGGGCGCCACTGCCAGGAGCCTGGCCCCATCCTCCTGCCCCCCACCCTTGGAGTATTGCTCAGCATGGATGAGCTCCCTCCTCTGCCTGCTCCTTCCCAGCCCCAGCTCCCTCAGCCTTTCCTCATCACTGGTGTTCCAGGCCCCTCAGCACCTTGTTTCCAATTGCATGTGAGTAGGGAAAGGGAAAGAGCTGGAGGGGGCCTTGGGCTCCAGTCCTCTTCTTGCTGAGCGTGGTTTTTATTTAGCAGGGCTGAGAGTGGCTTTGCCCTGCAGGGTTCCACCTGAGTGCAAATGGTGCTGGCTGTGTTTCCAGGCTCTTTCCTGCCTCCCCCAGGCTGGGGTGCTGGAGTGCATTGGTGGCTGCCCCTCTCCAGCAGCTTCTTACCAGAGCAGCAGTCGGGGCAGGTTTGTTTTGCAGGTGGAACATTCCATTAGGCAGAGGCAGACAGGGGCTGAGGGCAGGTTGGCTCTCTGGGGTAGGTGTTCTTGGCTCACTGTCTGCAGAGCTGTTTAGAGAGCTTGGTTCTGGAGGAAATTCAGCTGAGGGAGGTTTATTTGCCACCATCTGATGCCATTTTCCTTTTATTCATTACTCTAGGTTTCTCCTCTTTCTCAGCTGGCAATAGCTGGCAGCTCAGTGTCATTTGTAAGCTCTGCTAAATCAGCACAGCCCTGGGAAAGTCCCATGTTGCCTTTCTGGTGGGACAGTGCAAATATTGTTAATGCCAACCCACATCCCCCCCCCGCTCGGTTCTGAAGCTGCTCTTGAATTGTTTGGAGAACAGGAAGAAAACCTGGAGAGGGGAGAAGTTTGCTGCCTCTCCTGCAGTACCATGAAGCTGCTTACAGGAAAGCAGAAGCTGCTGTGTGAGGATTTCTCCCTCCCCTCAGGAAGGGTTGAAAGGGTTATCAGCTCCATCTCCTGTGCAGAGCCTGGGCCTGGAGCATCTTTGGCCCCTTCCTTTTTGGGCGTTAGAGAAGAGCTCTGTGAGCATCTGGTGCTGCTGGAGCAGGTCCAGAGGAGGCCACAAAGATGAGCTGAGGGCTGTAGAACCTCCCCTGTGGGGACAGGCTGGGAGAGCTGGGACTGTTCAGCCTGGAGAAGAGAAGGCTCCAGGGAGACCACAGAGCAGTCTTCCAGAACTGAAGGGACTCCAGGAGAGCTGGGGAGGGACTTTGGACAAGGGCTGGGAGTGGCAGGATGAGGACAATGGCTTTGAGCTGGGAGAGGGGAGACTGAGACTGGAGAGGAGGAAGAAATTCTTTCCAGTGAGGGTGGGGAGACTCTGGCACAGGCTGCCCAGGGAGGCTGTGGCTGCCCCCTGCCTGGAGGTGTTCCAGATGAGGATGGGTGAGGCCCTGAGCAGCCTGGGCTGGTGGGAGGTGTCCCTGCCCGTGGCAGGGGGTTGGGACTGGCTCATCGTTGAGATCCCTTCCAGCTTGAACCATTCTATGAGTCTGAATCTCTTCCACCACACAGACCTCTGCCAAGTGATGCAGAGTCCAGCTTTGGCCAGGATTAAGTGCAGAAGATCTCTCCAGACCCTAGCTGGTCAAGAAAGGTGGAGACTCAGGGCAGTGGCTTTGCAGTAGCAGCAGAATTCCTGGTTGTCCAGGGAAGGTGTGGTGGACAGCCAGCAGTGTGTCCCTGCACCAGTGCAGCTGATGAGTGACCTGCTGGAAACCAGCTCCAAGGAGCAGGACCTGGGAGCGCTGGGGGCAGCAGGTTACCAGGAGGCAGCAATGTGCTCTTGTAGCCAAGAAGGCCAGTGGTCTCCTGGGGTGCATGAAGAGTGTGGCCAGCAGGCCAAGGGAGGTTCTTCTGCCCCTGTTCTCTGTCCTGGTGAGGCCATGTCTGGAGGCCTGGGACCAGTTCTGGGCTCCCGAGTTCAGGAGAGGCAGAGAACTGCTGGAGAGAGTCCATCAGGGGCTCCAAAGCTGCTGAGGGGCCTGGAGCAGCTCTGGGAGGAGCAAAGGCTGAGAGCCCTGGGACTGAGAGCCTGCAGAAGAGCAGCCCCAGAGGGCAGCTGAGCAATGCTCAGCAAGAGCTAAAGGAGCTGTGGGGGCAAGAGGCTGGGGCCAGGCTCTGCTGAGTGGTGCCCAGGGACAGGCCAAGGGGCAGAGGGCACCAACTGGCACCCAGGAGGTTGCAGCTGAGCAGGAGGAGAAAGTTGTTTGGTGTGAGGGTGCTGAGGCCTGGAGCAGGCTGCCCAGAGAGGTTGTGGAGTCTCCTGGTGTGGAGAGCTTCCAACCCCCCTGGGCATTGTGCTGCTGGGCAGGCTGCTGTGGGTGCCCTGCTGTGGCAGGGGGGGTGGGCTGGCTGAGCTCCAGAGGCCCCTTCCAGCCACACCATGCTGGGGTTTGGGGCTGCTGTGTGTCTCCATCCATCTCTGTGCATGCAGGAAGCACAAGCAGAGGCCCACAAGTGTACAAACAACTCTGCTGAATAATTCAGTGTGGTTCAGCCCTTAGGTGCCCTCCACAGCACTCCCAAACTCCTTTGAAATTCTCAGTATTCTTTTTCTCCTTCTTGGGGGGGGAAAGCAGGGGGATTTCTCCCTCCCCCCACTTCTTTCCTCCAAAGCCACAATCCAGGTGCCTGCAGGGAAAATATGACTGTAAGAATTTAAATGAATGTAAAATAGAAAAGTAACTGTGAAGAAGGAACCTAAAATAGCACTTTCAGGGTGGAAAAATATCCCTGCTTGCTGTGCTCCAGGAATAGCAGCTGGGGCTGGGGGCAGCTTGGTTCTAGGCTGGAAGAAGAGGCGAGTTAGAGAGAAAATTCCATGGGTTAGGGAAAGGAGAAGTGATTTCCAGCTAGAATAGAATCAGCCAGGTTGGAAAAGAGCTCAGAGATCATCAAGTCCAACCTCTCACCCAGCACCATCTGAGCAACTCACCCATGGCACCAAGGGCCTCATCCAGGCTCTTCCTAAACACCCCCAGGGATGGGGACTCCACCACCTCCCTGGGCAGCACATCCCAAGGGCCAATCTCTCTTGCTGGGAAGAATTTCTTCCTCACCTCCAGCCTGAACCTCCCCTGGCACAGCTTGAGACTGTGGCCTCTTGTTCTGGTGCTGGGTGCCTGCCTGGCAGAAGAGACCAACCCCCACCTGGCTCCAACCTCCCTGCAGGGAGTTGGAGAGAGCAAGAAGGTCTCCCCTGAGCCTCCTCTTCTCCAGGCTAAGCAACCCCAGCTCCCTCAGCCTCTCCTCCCAGGGCTGTGCTCCAGACCCCTCCCCAGCCTTGTTGCCCTTCTCTGGACACCTTCCAGCAGCTCAACATCTTTCCTGACCTGAGGAGCCCAGAACTGGACACAGGACTCAAGGTGTGGCCTGAGCAGTGCTGAGCACAGGGCAGGATGAGCTCCCTGCTCCTGCTGGCCACACTCTTCCTGCTGCAGGCCAGGATGCCCTTGGCCTTCTTGGCCCCCTGGGCACACTGCTGGCTCCTGTTCAGCTGCTCTCCACCACTCCCCCCAGGTCCCTCTCTGCCTGGCTGCTCTCAGCCACTCTGCCCCCAGCCTGTGGCACTGCCTGGGGTTGCTGTGGCCAGTGGTCAGCACCTGGCACTTGGATGTGTTCAATCTCCTGCCCTTGGCCTCTGCCCATCTGTCCAGCCTGGCAAGGTCCCTCTGCAGAGCTCTCCTACCCTCTAACAGCTCAACTCCTGCCCCCAGCTTGGTGTCAGCTGCAAACTTACTGCTGATGGACTCAATCCCCTCCTCCAGATCATCAATCAAGATATTGAACAGGTTGGGGCCCAGCACTGATCCCTGGGGCACACCACTGGTGCCTGGCTGCCAGCTGGCTGTGGCACCATTCACCACCACTCTCTGGGCTAGGTTCATTGAGAGCTTCTGTTTGAAGCTGTTGGCAGATTGGAGCTTGAGAGTAAGTGCTGGAAAAAACTGAGCTGGGGTGGAAGAGGCACAAGGGTGGTCTGGGGTCCTGCAGAGAGTCAGTCACCAGCAGGCTCTGTGCCACAAGGAGCAGTGTGGGTGCTGGGGGTGCAGCAGGCAGGTGAGGGTTAGCTGGTGGTTCCTGCAGGTGGTTTGTCTCTGTTCACAGCAAGGCCATCAGGGGCAGGTGTTGAGGGGTGTGTTGGTGAGCCCAGGCTGGCAGCAGTGGCTGACTGCCCTCAGGCCTGGGCAGGCTGCAGAGCTGGGCAGAGGAACCTCATGAAGTTCAACCAGGGCAAGGGTAGGGTCCTGGCCCTGGGGAGGAACAACCTCCTGCAGCAGGACAGGTGGGGAGAGACCTGCTGGGAAGCAGCTCCATGGAGAAGGAGCTGGGAGTGCTGGGGGAAGTTGCCCAGGAGCCAGCCAGGTGTCCTCATGGCCAAGGCCAGTGGGGTCCTGGGTGCATGGAGAGTGTGGCCAGCAGGTTCCAGAGGCAGTTTGTCCTCTCCCTCTGCTCTGTCCTGGTGAGGCCTTGTCTGGAGGCCTGGGTCCAGTTCTGGGCTCCCCAGTTCAGGAGAGACAGAGAACTGCTGGAGAGAGTCCAGGGGAGGCTGGGAAGCTGCTGAGGGGCCTGGAGCAGCTCTGGGAGCAGCAAAGGCTGAGAGGCCTGGGGCTGAGAGCCTGCAGAAGAGCAGCCCCAGAGGGCAGCTGAGCAATGCTCAGCAAGAGCTAAAGGAGCTGTGGGGGGCAAGAGGCTGGGGCCAGGCTCTTGTCAGAGAGGTGGGAGATGTCCCATCCCTGGAACCCTTCCAGGTGAGGTGGCTGGGGGCTCTGAGCAGCCCCAGGTGTCCCTGCTGACTGCAGGTTGGACCTGATGACCTTGGCAGGTCCCATTCCAGGATTCTGACAGTGCCTGCTGGGTGGGGACTGATGAGAAGCAAGTGTGGGTTGGTGTCCCTGTCTGGGGAGAAGTGGTGCATGGAGGCTGGTTGGGTGTAGCCTTCAGCAGAGGCCCTGCAGCACAGCCAGGCCCCATGCTGCTTTTAATTGTCTGTGTTAATTGGACTCTCACTGTGTCTCTCTGGAGCAGATGCCACCTGCTGTCAGGTACCCAGCTCAGTGCCAGCTGATGGGGAGCAAGGCAAAGGGACAGTGAGGTGCTGAGGAACCTGCTTGGTCCAGATTTTGAGGCTTGACTCCATCCTCCATCTCTTCAGGTGTCCACTGGGGGCCTTGCTGCAGTGGGCTGCCCACTGGTGGCCCCCAGTAACTGCACACCCTGCAGAGGCACTGAGGTGGGCTCTGAGGAGACCTAACTGTGGCCTCCCAGGATCTGCAGGGGGCTGCAAGCAAGCTGGGGAGGGGCTTTTGAGGGTGTCAGGGGGTGATAGGACTGGGGGGATGGAGCAGAACTAGAAGTGGGGAGATTGAGATTGGATGTGAGGAAGAAGTTGTTGCCCAGGAGGGTGGTGAGAGCCTGGCACAGGCTGCCCAGGGAGGTGGTGGAAGCCTCCTGCCTGGAGGTGTTTGCAGCCAGGCTGGAGGTGGCTGTGAGCAACCTGCTGTGGTGTGAGGTGTCCCTGCCCGTGGCAGCGGGGTTGGAGCTGGCTGAGCCTTGAGGTCCCTTCCAGCCCTGACAGTTCTGTGATTCTGTGTCCTTGAGGGGGACCTTCTGCAGGGAGGAGCTTAGGGAGGATCAGAGCTGCTGCAGCCACCCTCTGTGGTGGGAAGGAGCTGGGTCAGGAGGTGACTCCTTCCCTGTGCAGCTGCAGAGCCTGCAAGGGGGATGCTCAGGGCTGGGATGCTTGGAAGCTGTGCACCAGCCCCAGTGCAGGGATGGAGAGGTGGCAGCATGGAGGTTCTGTGCACATCTGACCTCTCCCTGGGGAGGGATTCCTGTGGGGAAGGAGCAGGTGGTGGTGGGCAGCCGTCCCCACGGCGAGGCCCCCGCTGCCCCAGGCCTGCAGGAGCCGTGGGCACCACGCACGCCTGCAGCTGGGCACTTGGAGGGGGAAGGCAGTGCAGACCTTGGGAGAGATCACAGAGTGGGAGGGGTGGGAGGGGACCTCTGGACCTCATCCAGTCCAACCCTCCTCCCCAGGCAGGATCACCCAGGGCAGGTCACCCAGGAGAGCCCCAGCAGCTGGGTCGAGTGGGAGGTGTCCCTGCCTGTGGCAGGGGCTTGGAGCTGCATGATCTTCAAGGTCCCTTCCAGCCCATTCTCAGAGCCCATGGTAATGAGCACAGCTCCAGAGCCCTCCTCAGCCTTTGCCTCCCACTCCAGCCTGCAGCTGACATTCCAGTGCTTTGGGAGTACTTTGCTGTAGGAGTCAGGAGGGAGGTGCAGAAGGTCCTAGGCTGTTGTAGCTGGTGAGGAAGAAGAGTGTGCTGAGGGGGGCCAGAGAGGGGGCGGGTGCTCGGGGGGGGGGCAGAGAGGGGGCTGGTGCTGGGGGGGGGGATAGAGAGGGGGCTGGGGCTGGTGGGGGGGGGATAGAGAGGGGGCTGGTGCTGGTGGGGGGGGATAGAGAAGGGGCTGGTGCTGGTGGGGGGGATAGAGAGGGGGCTGGTGCTGGTGGGGGGATAGAGAGGGGGCTGGTGCTGGAGGGGGAAGGAGAGGGGGCTGGTGCTGGGGGGGGAAGGAGAGGGGGCTGGTGCTGGGGGGAAGGAGAGGGGGCTGGTGCTGGGGGGAAGGAGAGGGGGCTGGTGCTGGTGGGATGGAGAGGGGGCTGGTGGGCTGGGCACTGTGGTGTTGCTGGCAGGGCAGCTGAGCTTCCTTTCTCGGGGCTCCATGGAGCTGGGCTTGGCTGGCCCTGGGAAGTCCTGTCAGGGCTGGGGTCCCATCAGGCAGTGGCCAGGCGTGTGGTGGCCTTGCTGCCATTTGCTGGGTGTTTTCTTGCCTTACTTAGCCCTTCAGGCAAGTGTGCCTCCGTGTGCCTGGTGCCCAGGGGTGTCCCACGGGCCAGCAGCTGCTCAGCCTGCCCTTGGCTTGGCTTCCAGGGTCCTGCAGCCTTCAGTTCAGCCCAGCCTGGGTGGTGGCCGTGCTCTGGTGTCCCAAGAGGCCTGCTGAGCGCTCCTGTGCGCCTGGGTGGTGCTGGAATCCCTGTGCCCTTGCCAGAGAGCTGTGTGGGCCTGGGTGCTGTTGGAGGTCAGAGGGGTTTGGGTGGCCTGGGCCGCGGGAGTGAGAGCACTTGTGAGCCTGGGGAGATGGAAGGCAGCAGTGTCTGGAGTACCTCAGCTGTGGCAAAACGGCCTCTTCCTCTCCCCGAGAAGCGACTCTCAGGGAGACGTCCTGGTGCTGAGGACAGCCTCCCCCTGCTGCTGGGCTGCTGGTGCTGCTGGCTTCCTTGTTTGCATGGTGCCTTTGCTTCCCTCTCCCCTTCATAGCTCCATTGGTTGTCGCCCATCCTGACTCCAGCTGTTCAGGAGGGCCTCTGGGGACAGGACCTGGAGCAGGGCAGAGTTAGGTTGGACACCAGGAGGGAGTTCTGCACAGTGAGGCTGGGGAGACACTGGCCCAGGCTGCCCAGGGAGGTGGTTGGGGCTCTGTTCCTGGAGACATTCAAGGTCAGACTGGATGTGGCCCTGGGCAGCCTGCTGTGGTTGGAGGTGTCCCTGCTGCCTGCAGGGGTTGGACAAGATGACCTTTGAGGGTCACTTCTGAGCAGCAGCCACCACATGATTGGCAGGAAAAGGGTTTCAGGGTAGTCTCAGAAGCCATGAAGGAGACTTGGACTGTCCTGGGGCTGGGATGTGGGAAGGTTTCTGATGCTCTCTGTGCTGCTGGGTTTGGTTCTGCTGCTGGAGGCTGTGTGCTGCCACCTGCCAGGCTGGAGCAAAGGAAAGGGATGATCCCCCTGGGCAAGGGAGGGAGCCAGCTGGGGATGGAGGATGAGGAGCTTTGCCTTGACCCACCCTTTCCTCTGCTGAGCACCAGGGTGCTGTAAATCTTCCAGCAGTGAATGGCTCTGGCTTGCTGCCAGGCCTGGGGAAATGGGAGCTCTGGCTGCTGCTGCAGCTGTTCTGGTAGGTTAGGTAATGGAACGAGAGGCCTGGACACTGGGAGTGCAACAGAACGAAGCGAAGAAAGCATTTTAGACCTGAACTCAGTGACTTCTGCTCTCCTGGAGCTTGCTGCTAATGCTCTGTTTAGATCAAGAGCCAGGAATTTCCTGCTGCCTTCCCTTCTGATGGTGGCACTGGAAGCAGATTTGGCAGCACTGAGTTGTGTGCAGGGGCTGGGGAGTGTCACCCTGGGGCTCTGGGGCTCTGGGCTTCCTTTGAGCCTCCTGTTTTTGACTGGAGTGAGCACAGAGAGTGTGTTTCTGGAGGCAGGGACAGGGCAGTGTGCTTGTGTGGATTCTACAGACCTTGGTGCTGTGTATGCTTTGGTGGCTGGAGAGGAGCAGCTGAGGGAGCTGGGGGTGTAGCAGCTGAGGGAGCTGGGGGTGTCCAGCCTGGGGAAAAGGAGGCTGAGAGGAGACCTCCTTGCTCTCTACAGCTCCCTGAAGGGAGGCTGGAGCCAGCTGGGGGTTGGGCTCTGCTCCCAAGGAACAAGGGACAGGACAAGAGGAAACAGCCTCAGGTTGCCCCAGGGGAGGTTTAGGTTGGACAGGAGGAACAATTTCTGCCCCTTGAGGGTTGTCCAGGCCTGGCCCAGGGCAGTGGTGGAGCCTCCATCCCTGGAGGGGAGTCAGAGCTGTGGCAGTGTGGTGCTGGGGGCCATGTTTAGTGGTGCCCTGGCAGTGCTGAGTTAGGGCTTGGCCTGCATGATCTGAAAGGGCTCTTCCAACCCAAACAATTCTGTGATTCCTTCTGTGAGTCTCCATTTGAAGCCCTTCCAGCAGCAGTCTGAGCAGGGAGCTGCTCCCTGTGCTGGCAGTTCATGTCACAACCTGTTTCTGCCCTGCTCTGTGGTTCTCAGTAGGACCAGAGGAAGGAGGTGAGATGAGTGTGGGCAAGAACTGCCCAGGACCCGAGTGTTTCAGCCTCTGCTGGTGTCAGGCCCTTCAGGCAGCAGGGCCTCTCTGCTCTCCTGTGCTGCAGGGCACTGTGCAGCTTTTCCCCTTGGCCCAGCTTTGGGGCCCTGGCAACGTGCCCCAACCCTTGCAGAGCCACAGTGCTGCTTGAGATGGTTTCTAAGGGCAGGAGCAGGAGATCCCAGATCCAGAGTCAAAGGGGGATGGCAAAGGAAGCCCCCAGTGGTAAAACTCATCCATTCCTGCCCATTTCCACCAGCTAATGCTCCTAGGTTTTGGTCCTTCCTCCTTCTGCTGTATCATGGAACTGTCTGGGTTGGGAAAGGTCTCTAAGGTCACCCAGTCCAACCAGCAACCCAACCCCACCATGGCCACCAAACCCTGGCCCCAGCTGCTGTGGGCACAGGTATCTGGACCACCTCCAGGGATGGGGACTCCACCACTGCCCTGGGCAGCCCGTGCCAGCCCCTGACCACTCTTGCAGCAAGGAAATTGTTCCTCAGGTCCAATCTAAACTTCCTTTGCTGCAGCTTGAGACTGTCTTGTCTTGTTCTATCACCTGATACCAGGGAGCAGAGCCCAACCCCCACCTGGCTCCAGCCTCCTCTCAGGGAGCTGCAGAGAGCAAGGAGGTCTCCCTCAGCCTCCTCTTCCCCAGCCTGAACACCCCCAGCTCCCTCAGCTGCTCCTCCCCAGCCCTGCTCTCCAGACCCTTCCCCAGCTTCCTTGCCCTTCTCTGGCTCCAGCCCTCAATGTCCTTCTGGGACTGAGGGACCCTAACTAACTTGCACTGAGGGCCCCTAACTTGCACTGCCCTTCCCTTGGCAGCAGTGCTGGGCTGGTGGGCTCTAGGCAGGGGCTTGGTCTCGATGCTCTGCAGGGTCTCCTGCTCTGATTCTCTGCAGCTGTTTTCTCTCTCTGGATGAAACTGCTGCTAGCTGTTCTCTGCAGAAGATGACAGGACCTACACAGCCTGCCTTACTAATACTGTGTTTTACTAACAGTTTATCTCCACACAGGTAACCCAAGTAGCAAGACAACCTGGTCCTCCTGCCCCATCCCCTTACACTGCACATGAGATAAACAAGGGACACCCAAACCTTGCTGCAACGCCACCGGGACATGCCTCGTCCCCTGGGCTCTCACAGGTAAGAGCTGCCCTCCAAGCAGAGCCTTCCCAGCCTCCCTCTTTCCCTCCTGTCCTGCTCTCAGCTCTGCTGCTCCAGATGTGGCCCCAGGGTCCTGGCTGGGGCCAGGTCCAGGCTTGGTTAGTGGGCGATGGCTGCGGGGGCTGGATCCTGGCGGTGCCCTGCAGGCAGCGGCTGGAGAATGGTTCTGTAACAAACCAAAGCAGCCTGAGGCAGGGTGAGAGCTGCTCAGTGCTGGGGCAGGCTGCTGTGGGCCATGGCCTCACACCCATGTCCTCTGCTAGGGGTTCTCCATGTCCATGCCTTGCAGGATGCTGTGATTGGCTAAGGAGGGGGATGGGCAGGTGCAGAGATGGAGGCTGGAGGAGGGGTTGCAGTGAGAGCAGCAGTGACAGCAGGGCTGGAGAAACGGTGGGGAGTGAGGTCTGTGGAGTAAACTGGGCCTGGTGGAGTCTTCTGGAGCTGGACATTCTGCAGGGCTGACCAGGAAGTGCAGAAGCTTCTCTTCAGAAAGGGGCAGAGCAACAGAGAAGTTCTGCTCCCCCTCTGCTCTGCCTGGTTGAAGCCACCTCTGGAGTCCTGGGTCCAGTGCTGGGCTGCCCACAAGAGACACAGGGAACTATCCGGGGAGAGTCCAGGGAGGCTCTGAAGCTGCAGAGGGGCCTGGAGCAGCTCTGGGAGCAAAGGCTGAGAGCCCTGGGGCTGAGAGCCTGCAGAAGAGCAGCTCCAGAGGGCAGCTGAGCAATGCTCAGCAAGAGCTAAAGGAGCTGTGGGGGGCAAGAGGCTGGGGCCAGACTCTGCTCAGTGGTGCCCAGGGCCAGGCCAAGGGGCAGAGGGCACCAACTGGCACCCAGGAGGTTGCAGCTGAGCAGGAGGAGAAAGTTGTTTGGCGTGAGGGTGCTGAGGCCTGGAGCAGGCTGCCCAGAGAGGCTGTGGAGTGTCCTGGTGTGGAGAGCTTCCAACCCCCCTGGCCCTTGTGCTGCTGGGCAGGCTGCTGTGGGTGCCCTGCTGGAGCAGGGGCTTGGACTGGAGGAGCTCCAGAGGTCCTTTCTAACTCCTGCTGTTGTGTGAATCCCTGCAGTGGGGCACTGAAAGAGGGGAACTGAAAGACACAGGATTGGGGAGAGCAGGATAGGGAAGAGCAGGGAGGCTTGAGGCAGAGGAAAGCCTTTGGTGCTATTTGCTCTGGTTTAATTTCCACCTGTTGCAACAAATGGGGTGAAGGAGGAGGAGCTGAGCAGGTCAGCTGGGAAGCAGCTCCTGAAGATGATGGCAGGTGGGGAGGCAGCACAAGCTGAGAGCCCTGAGCGTGTCACAGTGCTGGGTAGGCACAGGACAGTCCTCTGCCAGCCATTTGGGGTGAAACACTAAACTGCAGCTGAGCTTTGGGGCTGGCAGATGTGTGCAAGCAGCAAGGTCCTGTCAGGAGCTCTGCACCTTACTGCTGCAGCATCCAGCTGGGATTGGGTGGGAACAGAGGAAAGCTGTGGTTGTGTTGGGAAATGTGAGAATGCTCATCCCTCAGAGGTGACACTGGGGAGAAACTCTCTCACTGAGGGTGGGGAGACACTGGGACTAGCTGCCCAGGGAGGTTGGGCTGTCCCCTGCCTGGAGGTGTTCAGGGCCAGGCTGGATGAGGCCTTGAGCAGCCTGGGCTGGTGGGAGGTGTCCCTGCCCATGGCAGAGGGTTGGAACTGGATGAGCTTTGAGGTCTCTTCCAGCCCAACCCATTCTATGACTCTGTGATTTGTGGAGTGGGAGGGGAGAGGCTGCAGTATCTATTTCTGATCCTACCTAGCTTGCAGGCATCGTCCCCCAGTGCTGGGGCCTTGGCTTGCCCCCTTGCTGCTGGTTGTTGGGACTGAGCTCTCTGGGCTGGAGCCCGAGGCGAGGGCAGAGCGCAGCGGGGCCGCGGAGCAGGCCCCACAGCCAGCTCTGGCTCCTCTCAGCTGTCAGCAAACTGCCTGCTGGCAAAGCTCAGCCACAGAGGGAGGCTGATGGTGTGGGGAGGGAAGGAAGAGAACATTCTAGGCAGCCTCTTTCAGAAGGTCTCTGCTCACGGGATTCTTTCCTTCCCTGATGTTTGGCTGTTGGCTGAGTGCGGGCGCAGGGAGCGGTGCCGGTGCCAGAGCTCCTCTCCTGCTGCCAGCAGAGTGCTGCTGTCCTGCCCTGCTGCCCCTCAGCACCTTGGAGATGCTCCTCAGACCCCCACCCTGCCCAGGAGCACCTTGACCTTAGATCCTCCCCAGCAGCTCAGGCAGGATCTTTGTCCTCTCTGTGCTTAGGGAGAGGAAGGGAAACTAAGAGAATGGTTTGAAAAGGCTCAGGAAAAGCAGGTTTGGAACTGGGAGAGGGAGATTGGAACTGGAGAGAGGGAAGACATTATTTGCACTGAGGGTGGTGAGAGCCTGGCCCAGGCTGCCCAGAGAGGTGGTAATGTCCCACCCTTGGACCTGTTGCAGGTGAGGTTGGTTGGGTCTCTGAGCAGCCTGCTCTGGTTGTCCCTGCTGACTGCAGGGGTTGGACTGGATGAGCTCCAGAGCTCCTTTCCCACCCAAAGCAGCCTGGGCCTCTCTACGATCCAAGGTTGAAGGCTTGGCCAAGCCCTCAGTCATTGGCAATCCCAGGCACAAATCCAGGCTGGGCAGGGACTGGCTGGAGAGCAGCCCTGAGGAGAGAGACTTGGGGGTGCTGGGGGAGGAGAAGCTCAACAGGAGCTCTCAGTGTGCACTTGCAGCCCAGAAAGCCAATCAGAGCCTGGGCTGCAGCAGAAGTGTGGCCAGCAGGGCAAGGGAGGGGATTCAGCCCTGGGGAGACCCCACCTGGAGTACTGCCTCCAGGTCTGGAGCCCCTATGACAAGAGGGATCTGGAGGGGCTGGAAGGTGTCCAGAGCAGGGCCAGGAGGATGAGCAGAGGGCTGGAGCTGCTCTGCTGTGAGGACAGACTGAAGGAGTTGGGGCTGTTCAGGCTGGAGAAGAGAAGGCTCCCAGGTGACCTCATTGTGGCCTTCCAGGATCTGCAGGGGGCTACAGGAAGGCTGGGGAGGGACTGCTCAGGCTCTCAGGTAGTGATAGGACTAGGGGGAATGGAATGAAGCTGGAGGTGGGGAGATTCAGGCTGGAGGGGAGGAGGAAGTTCTTCCCCAGGAGAGTGGTGAAGCCCTGGAATGGGTTGTGCAGGGAGGTGGTTGAGGCCCCGTCCCTGGAGGTGTTTCAGCCCAGGCTGGATGAGGCTCTGGGCAGCCTGATCTAGTGTGGGGTGTCCCTGCCCATGGCAGGGGGTTGGAACTGGCTGATCCTTGTGGTCCCTTCCAGCCCTGACTGATACTATGATACTGCTCTGGAGCTGCTGCTAGGAGTAACCCTGGCCTGGCCCAGAGCCTTCCTGGCCCCTGCCCCTGCTGTCAGCAGGGTTATTGTGGGCAGGAAAGCTCCCAGGAGGTGTCTTGGCCACAGGACACATCCTGGATGCAGGAGGTAGCCAAAGAGTTCTCTTCTGCTGCTGATACCCTTGGGAATCCAAAGCAGGTTCTCCAGTGCCAGGAACTCTCCCTGTTTGGAGTGGACTAGGCAGTGCAGCTCCTGATGCTGTGTCCAACCCCTCCAGGTCCCTCCCTTCAGTGCTCTTCCCTTCCAGCCCTGACTGATTCTATGGTTGAGCACTCTGGGGATGACAGAGGAGGGAGGCCTGGGGAGCTTTGCCTAAGGGACCAGCAGGGCTGGAATTGGGTAGCAAAGCATCTAACCCAGTGGGTTCTGCTCATTCCCAGCACTTCCTGGCCTCTGCCCAGGTGTCTTCGCTCTGGAGGTGTCCCATCCTGGGGAGCCTCTCCTTTGTCACTGGAGGTGATGGTGGGGAATCAAACTGGAAGTGCCTGCACGTGGACCCCTTCCAGCAGTAAGGCTTAGAAGGGGCTCAGGACTCTTGCCATAAGCAGGTGCAGGGCAACCTGGCTCCAGAGCAAGTTCTCCATCCCTCTGAAGCAGCAGGGCTTGGGGAAAACTGAAGTGCTTTGGGTTTTCAACACTGGCAGTCTGACTCTTCTTCTGTCCATCATCCTCTGACCCCTGCCAGGTGCTGAGTTTTGTGTTAGACCATGGTAAGAAATGTCCCAGCTGAGCAGGGTGGTGGTTGGAAGGGGCTGTCCTGGGTCCGGTGCTCTTGGACATCTTTGTCAGCCCCATGGACAGTGCCACTGGGTGCAGCCTCAGCAGGTGTGCAGATGAGACCAAGAGCTGCACTCACTGGGGGCAGGGATGGCATCCAGAGGAGGCAAGCTGGAGAAGTGGCACAGTGCCAGCTGCAGGAGGTTCAACAGGTCCCAGGGCAAGGTCCTGCAGCTGAGTCTGGCCAACCCCAGGCACAGATCCAGGCTGGGTGCTGAGTGGGTTGAGAGCAGCCCTGAAGAAAGAGCCTTGGGGGTGCTGAGCAGCTCCCCAGGAGCCAGCAGTGCCTCCTGCAGCCCTCAGGCAGCTGTGTGCTGGCTGCAGCCAGAGCAGGGTGGGCAGAGGGCAGCAGAGGGGATTCTGCTCCTGGGCTCTGCTCTGCTCACACCTCACCTCCAATCCTGCCTCCAGCTCTGCTGTCCCCAGCACAAGGAGGACACAGAGCTGCTGGAGAGAGGCCAGAGGAGGCCACAGAGATGCTCCCAGGGCTGGAGCAGCTCTGCTGGGAGCACAGGCTGAGGGAGCTGGGGCTGTGCAGCCTGCAGAGGAGAAGGCTCCAGGGGGACCTCAGAGCTGCTGCCAGGACCTGAAGGGATCCTGCAGGGAGGCTGCAGAGAGACTTTTGCTGAGGGGGTCTGAGGCAGGCCAAGGGGCAATGGTTTGGAGCTGAGGCAGAGCAGGGTTAGAGTGGAGCTGAGGAAGAAGCTCTTCAGTGTGAGGGCAGGCTGTAGGGAGGGTGGGATTGGTCTTTTCTACCTATTATCAGGTGATAGAATGAGGAAATGGCCTGAAATTGCCCCAGGGGAGGGTTAGGTTGGACATGAGGAATGGTTTCTTGACTGCCTGAGTGGCCTGGCTGCCTTTGGAGCAGGCTGCCCAGGGAGGAGTCCTGGAGGTGTTCAAGGAACGTGTGGCCATGGCACGTTGGGACAGGGCTCAGTGGCCATGGTGGTGCTGGGCTGCTGGGTGGACTCAGTGAGCTCAGAGGCCCTTTCCAACCCAAACAATTCCTTGATTCTGTGATTCTTCAACTCCTGCTCTGTCCTTTTGGGGGTCAGGGAGCCTGAGCTGTGTGGCTTCTGACTGACTGCTGAGACACTGCAGAGTGCTCAGGGGCTGGAGCAGCCCTGCTGTGTGGGCAGAGCTTGGCTTTGCCTTGGCCCCCCTGTGCCTGGGGGTGAGGGGGGGGAGCTTGTGCCCACCACGGGGGTGTGTGGGGTGTGGGTTTGGCAGGCATGGAGAGAGGCAACAAAGCTGGTCTGGAGAACAGGTCTGGTGAGGAGCTGCTGAGGGGACTGGGGTTGTCCAGCCTGGAGTAAAGGAGGCTCAAGAGAGGCAGAGAACTACTGGTGAGAGTCCAGGGGAGGCTCTGAAGCTGCTGAGGGGCCTGGAGCAGCTCTGGGAGCAGCAAAGGCTGAGAGGCCTGGGGCTGAGAGCCTGCAGAAGAGCAGCCCCAGAGGGCAGCTGAGCAATGCTCAGCAAGAGCTAAAGGAGCTGTGGGGGGCAAGAGGCTGGGGCCAGACTCTGCTGAGTGGTGCCCAGGGCCAGGCCAAGGGGCAGAGGGTACCAACTGGCACCCAGGAGGTTGCAGCTGAGCAGGAGGAGAAAGTTGTTTGGTGTGAGGGTGCTGAGGCCTGGAGCAGGCTGCCCAGAGAGGTTGTGGAGTCTCCTGGTGTGGAGAGCTCCCAACCCCCCTGGCCCTTGTGCTGCTGTGGGTGCCCTGCTTTGGCAGGGGGCATTGGCAGATGGTCTCTGGAGCTGATCTGATGCAGCCCTCACTGTGCTGGGAGTCTGTGTAAGCACAGCTCAGGACACTCAGTGTCTGCTCTGGGAAGCAGGTGCAGAGCTGCTGTACCTTGGCTGCTGTACCTTTCCTTGAGCCTCCTTTGAAGGAGCAGCAGCAGTTGGGGTTGTGGTTACAGGTTGGACTCGATGATCTTCAAGGTCTCTTCCAACCTTGGTAATTCTATTCTATTCTATTCTATTCTATTCTATTCTATTCTATTCTATTCTATTCTATTCTATTCTATTCTAGGTCCCTTCATCCTCCACCTGTGCCTGGGACATAGCCCAGAGGAGGAGGACTTGCTGTTTGACTTCCTCCAAGGGCTTTCCTAATGACCAAGCCCTGGCACTTCCCTGCCCTCCAGAATTGCCTCCTGCAGCAGCAGGAGAGGAGCTTGGCAGTGATGGGAACAGTCCCACACCCCTGGCTCTGCAGCCTTGCTGCTTCCCAGCTTCCAGGGCCCTGGAGTCACGCTGCTGCTCTCAGGAATGTGGTGGGGATGCACAGCACATGTTGCCACAGGGCTGTTGTGGCCAGATGTGGCCCCACAGACCCCAAACTTCCTGTTTCTCCTGCTCTTTGCACGAGAGGGCCCCTTGCAGGGACTGGGAGAGGAGACCTCTCCCTTGCCTCCTCCTTTGGCTTGAAAGCTTCAGAGGTGCTTGGGTTGAGGGAACAGAGCAGCTCCAGAGAAGGGCAGTGAAGCTGGTGAGAGGTTTGGAGAGCAGCCCTTAGGAGGAGAGGCTGAGGGACCTGGGGTGGTTCAGCCTGGAGAGGATGCTGAGGGCAGACCTCATTGCTCTCTGAGCTCCCTGAGAGGAGGCTGGAGCCAGCTGGGGGATGGTCTCCCCGGTATAGGATGAGAGGAAACAGCCTGAAACTGCCAGGGGAGGGTTAGGTTGGACAAGAGGAACAATTTCTGCCCTGCAGGTGTGGTCAGGGATTGGAACAGGCTGCTCAGAGGGGTGGTGGAGTCCCCGTCCCTGGGGGTGTTGAAGGAGTGAGGAGATGTGGCACTTCAGGGCATGGTTGGGCCCTCATGGAGGGCTTGGGTAGGAGGTTGGACTGGCTGATCTCAGAGGCCTTTTCCATCTGTAATGATTCTGTGCATTTACTTTCTCAGTGGCCAGAGGAAAGGAGAAGTCACTGGAGGAGGAGTGGGGAAGTCTCTCCCGGGGCATGGCCAGCAGAGCAGGGCAGGGGTTTGTGGTGTGCCCCAGGGGAGCAGCAGGCTGAGCACTCCTGGCATGGCTGGAGGGAGGCAGAGCAGGCAGGGAGCAGCCTGCCCTGGCCTCAGCTCTGCTGCCTGCAGCTGCTGGCGGTGGGAGCTGCTCCAGGGCAGCCAGGCTGGGGCTGGGGAGGAGGCAGCAGCAAAGTGCTGCCCTCTGTGCAGCGAGCAGGAGACAAGGGGAGGCTCCTCCAGTTGCACCAGCAGCAGCAGGCGCTGGGTGAGGCTTGGGGCATCAGGAGAAGCCAGATCCCTCCCTCCTCATGCCCTGAAGGGTCCTGAGGAACAAGTGCAGTGGTTCTGGTACACGAGATGAAGCACCGCCAGAAGGGAATGGTTTGGCTTTCTCCACTCGGCTGCAGGCCTGTGGGCTGTGCTGTGCCTGCTGAGGGGCTCCTGAGGAGCAGGAGCAGGCTGGTAGCCACCGAGTGACCACACTGGGAGCAAAGGGGCAGCAGTCCCCTCTGCACTCAGCTGTCACTGAGGACTGAGCAGATCAGTGCTTCAGAGACTGATGGATTCATGGAATGGGTTGGGATGGAAGGGAGCTCAAAGCTCATACGGTTCCAGCCCCCTGCCACGGGCAGGGACACCTCCCACCAGCACAGGCTGCTCAAGGCCTCATCCAGCCTGGCCTTGAACCCCTCCAGGCAGGGGACAGCCACAGCCTCCCTGGGCAGCCTGCTCCAGTGGCTCCCCACCCTCACTCTCAACAATTTCTCTCTCATCTGCAGTCTCAGTCTGCCCTCCTCAAGCTTCACTTCCTTGCCCCTCATCCTAGCACTCCAAGCCCTGGCTGCCTCCTAGGCTAAAGGATGCAGTGCCAGGGGAGCAGAGGACCCTGTGCATCTATGGAGACCTCACTCTGGAGCCACTGGAGTTCTTTGCAGCTGTGTTTGGTGATCCTCCTCCTCAGTTCCTCACAGCACAGAGATCCAGCAGCCTGAGAGCTGAATTCTCAGCAGTTTGCTGCTCAGAGGCTTTGACTTTTGGGTGCCTGGGTGAAATCCAAACCAGATTGTACTAGCTGCAACTTGTTACCATCTGGTTCTGTGCCTGAAGTGAAAAGAGTTTTGTGGTCTCATTCTGGTCCTCAAAAACTGTCACCATGGCTGACTGAGTGTTTGTAATAGCAGTGAGGCATTCCTCAGGGCCCTCAGGTCTGGGGATCCCTGCCAGGCAGCCTGGCTGCCATCTGTGCCAAGCCCCAAGCCCCTCTTGTATTAGCTTGGATCCCTTGTGCAGGAGCCAGGATGCTGCTGTAGCCATGATTCATGGGTGGGGTTGGAAGGGACCTCAAAGCTCAGCCAGCTCTAACCCCCTGCCACGGGCAGGGACACCTCCCTCCAGCCCAGGCTGCTCAGGGCCTCACCCATCCTCATCTGGAACACCTCCAGGCAGGGGGCAGCCACAGCCTCCCTGGGCAACCTGTGCCAGAGTCTCCCCACCCTCACTCTCAAGAACTTCATCCTCATCTCCAGTCTCAGTCTCCCCTCTCCCAGCTCAAAGCCATTGTCCTCATCCTGGCACTCCCACCCCTCTCCAAAGTCCCTCCCCAGCTCTCCTGGAGCCCTTCAGGTCCTGCAAGGCTGCTCTGAGGTCTCCCTGGAGCCTTCTCTTCTCCAGGCTGCACAGCCCCAGCTCTCCCAGCCTGTCCCCACAGGGGAGGTTCTGCAGCCCTCTGCTTATCTTTTTGGCCTCCTCTGGACCCTTTCCAGCAGCTCCAGGTCCTTCTTGTGCTGGGGACCCAGAGCTGGAGGCAGTGCTGCAGGTGGGGGCAGAGCAGAGGGGCAGAATCCCCTCCCTGTGCTGCTCTCTCCCTGCTCTGGCTGCAGCTCAGCACTCAGCTGGCTCTGGGCTGCCAGTGACCACTGCTGGCTCCTGGGGAGTTTGTCATCAGCTGACACCCCCAAACCCTTCTCCTCCAGGCTGCTCTGGAGCCACTGCTCAGCCAGGCTGGCTTTGTGCTTGGGATTGCCCTGACCTGGTAGCAGGACCTTGAACTTGGCCTTGTTGAGCTGCATGAGGCTGGCTTGGGCTCACCTCTGCAGCCTGTCCAAGTCCCCCAGTGCTTCTCTCCCAGCCCAGTTCAGGCTTTAGCTGCTCTTAACCAAGGGAGGTTCATTAACAGACTGGGATGGGAGGAGGGATGGCATTGAATCCTGGCCTCTGCCCTGTGAGCAGGAGCCATGGGACATGGTGGCACTCTGGGACGTGGTTTAATGGCCATGGTGGTGTGGGGGTGGTGGTTGGACCTGGTGATCCCTGAGGGCTCTTCCAGCCCAAGCAGTTCTGTGGCTCTGTGGCACCAGGGGTTGTGGGAGCTGTGCTGGAGGCAGCCAGCACTGGGGGTTGTTGCCCACAGCCTGCACATTGCCCTCATGGGGTCACCAAGGCACAGAATTTTCTGGTTGAAAGGGACCTTTGAGCTCAGCCAGTCCAGCCCTCACCCCAGCCCTGCCAGGGCCCCACTGAGCCAGGGCCCCACTGAGCCAGGGCCCCACTGAGCCAGGGCCCCACTGAGCCAGGGCCCCACTGAGCCAGGGCCCTCAGCACCACCTCTCCAGGGCTGGGGACTGCACCACTGCCCTGGGCAGCCTGGGCCAGGCCTGGACAGCCCTCAAGGGGAAGAAATTGTTCCTCATGGCCAACCTAAACCTCCCTTGGGGCAACTTCCCAGGTCCCTTCTTGTCCCAGTCAAGGTGTCCAAATCTGTCTTTGCTGCCTCCCTCTCTGTTCATCTTTGCCACAGCTCTGCCTGGCAGGGGCTTGAAATCAGCTGGCTGGGAGGGACCCCCAAAGCTCATCCAGTCCGAGCCCTCTGCAGTCAGCAGGGACATCCTCAACTAGGGCAGGCTGCCCAGAGCCCTGCTGGGCCTCATCTTGAGTATCTGCAGGGCTGTTGCCTCAGCCACCTCCTGGGGGTGGTGGTTTGAGCTGGAGCTTAAGAGCTCAGATGGTAGCAAGAGACTGAGAAATCCTGCCCCTGCCTCCGAAGAGGCTGGAGGTGAATCTGCCAGAGAGCAGCCTGCAGTGGGCCTGCAGGTAGGAGAAGGAAGTCTGTTACCAGTGTACATCTAGAGCAGTACCAGGGAGGGGCCTCAGGGGGAAGGAGCAAGGATGAACAGGAGAAGCCACAGACCCCAGTGTGGGTGGCCTCGTGGCTCCCTCGCTGTGGGAGGCCTGCAGGCCTTCAGGGAGGCCTGGGGGCAGCAGGCAGAGGAGCAGGCCTGGCCAGGAGGCCAGCAGCAGCTCTTGGTCCTCTGGCACAGGGGAGGCAGGAGCCAAGAGAGAGAGTGGCTGCCACGCCCTCCCCTTTAGTCTTGCTGGACAGGAAGGAGGGGAGGAGCAGAGCATCTCAGACCCCAGGGACCCCTCCTCCTGGTAGGGAGAATCCACATCCACCTGCAGCAGGTTTCTTTTGTCCCTGGGGCTCTCAGGACCCTCCCCCCAGGGTGGCTGTAACCCAGCACACAGCTGACCACAGAATGCTCTGGGTTGGAAGGGACCTCCAAAGCTCATCCAGTCCAAGCCCTCTGCAGTCAGCAGAGACATCCCCAACCAGAGCAGGTTGCCCAGAGCCCTGTCCAGCCTCACCTGGAATATCTGCAGGGATGTTGCCTCAGCCTCCTCCCTGGGCAACCTGCTGCAGTCTTCCAGCAGCCTCCTGCTGCAGAACTTGTTCCTCACATCCAATCTCTTCTGTTCTTCTCTAGTTTGAAGCCTTTGCCCCTGGTCCTGTCCCTGCAGGCCCTTGCAAAGTCTCTCTCCATCCTTCTTGTAGCCACTTCAGGTACTGGAAGGCAGCTCTGAGGTCTCCCTGGAGCCTCTTCCCCAGGCTGCACACCCCCAGCTCCCTCAGCCTGTCCCCAGAGCAGAGCTGCTCCAACCCCCTGAGCATTTTCATGGCCTCCTCTGGACCCTCTCCATCAGGTCCAGGTCCTTCCCGTGTTGAGGGCTCCAGACCTACACACAGTACTCCAGGTGAGGTCTCCCCAGAGCAGAGCAAAGTGTCAGCATCACCTCTCTGGATCTCTGGCAATGCTGCTTTGGATGCAGCCCAGGCTGCCCTTGGCCTTCTGTGCTGCAAGCTCTCACTGCTTGCTCCTGGCCAGCTTCTCCCCTACCAGCACCCACAAGTCCTGTTCCTCAGGGCTGCTTTCTGTGCCCTCCTCCCCCAGCCTGTGCTGCCAGTGAGGGTTGTTCCTCTAAGGTCCCTTCCAGCAGGCTGTGGCTCTGTGAGTGTTCTTCCTGCAGCTCACTGGTTCTGACTTTGCAGGGCTGCAGGTGGAGATTTGAAACTGCAAGTTATTTAATGGCTGATAAATCCAGGAGAGGGCTAATCCTCTTTTGGCCTTTGTCTTAAAGACCTGCTGGAAGTGCTGCTGGCCTCTGGGCTTTGTGATAGGATTAGAGGGGGTTTGATGGGGTTAATGGAGCTGGGGGTGTCTGCTCATGGAAGGGGTTTGCAGCTCCTGCTTGCCTTGCTCTGCCTTTTACCTCCTGGCTGGAAGTCTGGGCAGCTCTCAGCTGGCAGTGGAAAGCCTCTTGGGCTTCAGGGTGCTTCCCACAGTCACAGAGGGGTGGGGCTGGAAGTGACTTGTGCAGAGCCTTGGCCAGGGCAGGGTCACCTAGAGCAGGTCACACAGGAACACATCCAGGTGGGTTTGGAATGTCTCCAGGGATGGAGACTCCACCACCTCTCTGGGCAGCCTGCTCCAGGGCTCCAACACCCTTAAATGCAGGAAGTTCCTCCTCCTGTTTAGATGGAGCTTCCTGTGTGCAAGTCTGTGCCCCTTACCCCTTGTCCTGCCCCTGGGCACCACTGCCAGGAGCCTGGCCCCATCCTCCTGCCCCTCCCCCCCCATAGGGTATTGATCAGCACTGATGAGATCCCCCTCGGGCTGCTCTTCTCCAGCCTCGCTTCTCTCAGCCTTTCCTCATAAGGGAGATCTCCAGGCCCCTCAGCATCCCTGAGAAGGGATGCTCCATCCCAGGGGTGTGTTCTGGTCTGGGGAGAGCAGCTGGATGTGGGGGCTGCAGGAAGGGAGGTCTGGAGCTGAGGGGAAGGCTTCAGCTGCTGGTGGATGCTGTGGAGTTCTGACATGCAACAAGTGACAGGACAAGAGGAAACAGCCCCAGGCTGCCCCAGGGGAGGTTCAGGGTGAATAGTAGGAACAGTTCAGGGTGAATAGTAGGAACAGTTTGTTCCCAGGGAGGTCTCTCAGGCACTGGAATAGGCTGCCCAGGGAGGTGGTGGAGTCCCCATCCCTGGGGGGATTTCTGACACATGGATGTGGTGCTGGGGGCTGTGGTTTAGCAGCAGTGGTGGGACTGGGAGTGGCTGGAGGTGACCTCAAGGGTCTCTTCCAAGCTCACCACTGCTGTGGATCTGAGTTTAATAATTAATTGAACCCTGCAGACAATTAACTTCCAGCAAGCAGGAGGTGAGTGGGGTCCTCAGTTTGAGAAGGTCATTGAGAGACTTGAAGGTGTCCAGAGAAGGGCAACAAGGCTGGGGAGGGGTCTGGAGCACAGCCCTGGGAGGAGAGGCTGAGGGAGCTGGGGTTGCTTAGCCTGGAGAAGAGGAGGCTCAGGGGAGACCTCATTGCTCTCTGCAACTCCCTGCAGGGAGGTTGGAGCCAGGTGGGGGTTGGTCTCTTCTGCCAGGCAGGCACCCAGCCCCAGAACAAGAGGGCACAGCCTCAAGCTGTGCCAGGGGAGGTTTAGGCTGGAGGTGAGGAGAAAGCAAGAGAGATTGGCCCTTGGGCTGTGCTGCCCAGGGAGGTGGTGGAGTCCCCATCCCTGGAGGTGTTCAAGAGGGGATTGGATGTGGCACTTGGAGCCGTGGATTAGTTGTCAGAAGGTGTTGGGTGAGAGGCTGGACTTGGTGAGCTCTGAGGTCTCTTTCAACCTTATTGATTCTATGATTCATATTTGTGCACCTGAGGACCAGACCCAGCCTGGAGCTCTGGTGTGTAACAAGTGAAGGAAAGAAAGGAAATCTGGTTTGATTTTACCAGGTACCTGTGCAGAGGGGAGGCTGAAACACAGGTGGTCTCCCTCTGCTCTGCTGGGACCCCACCTGCAGAACTGGCTCCACCTCTGGAGCTTCAAACACAAGGATGTGGAACTGCTGGACTGGATCCAGAGGAGGCCATGAAGATCTGAGGGCTGGAGAACGTCTGTTGTGGAGAGAGGCTGAAAGAGTTGGAGCTGTTCAGCCATGGAGAAGACTCCAGGGAGACTTTAGAGTAGCCTTCCAGTAGCTGAAGTGGGCTACAGGAGAGCTGGGGAGGGACTGACAGCAGCTGAGCAGGAGCCAGCAGTGTGCCCAGGGGGCCAAGAAGGCCAAGGGCATCCTGGCCTGCAGCAGGAAGAGTGTGGCCAGCAGGAGCAGGGAGCTCATCCTGCCCTGTGCTCAGCACTGCTTAGGCCACACCTTGAGTCCTGTGTCCAGTTCTGGGCTCCTCAGGTTAAGAAGGACATTGAGCTGCTGGAAGGTGACCAGAGAAGGGCAGGGAGGTGGTGGAGTCCCTGTCCCTGGAGGTGTTCAGGAGGGGATTGGATGTGGCACCTGGAGCCATGGTTTAGTTGTCAGGGGGTGTAGGGATTAGGTCCTAGGTTGGACTTGCTGAGCTCTGAGGTCTTTTCCAGCCTGGCTGATTCTGTGACTTCTGACAAAGGGTTGCAGTGACAGAATGAGACAATGGCTTTGAGCTTGAGGAAGAAGCTGGTTTAAGATCAGCCATGGGGGAGCAAGTTGCCCAGAGAAGCTGTGGATGCTCCAGGCCTGGCACTGTGTAAAGCCAGGCTGGAGCAGGCTGGTCTGGTGGGAGGGGTCCCTGCCCATGGCAGGGGCTTGCAACTAGATCTTGAAGGTCCCTTCCCACCCAACCCATTCTGTGATTCCCTCAGTTCTGAGCCTAGGTGGGACCAATCCTCAGCCCCTTGCCCTCCTCCTGCCCTGGGTTCCTGTGGTGGGAGCTGCTCCCCTCTGCTCCCTGTGTGCCTGGGGGAGGGGAAGGTTCTGTGCTCTCCATACTGAGAAGGAGATGAGGCTGCAGCAGCAGAAGTGTGGCCAGCAGGGCAAGGGAGGGGATTCTGCCCCTCTGCTCAGCCCTGGGGAGACCCCACCTGGAGTACTGCCTCCAGTTCTGGAGCCCCTATTGCAAGAGGGATCTGGAGGTGCTGGAAGGTGTCCAGAGCAGGGCCAGGAGGATGAGCAGAGGGCTGGAGCTGCTCTGCTGTGAGGACAGACTGAAGGAGTTGGGGCTGTTCAGGCTGGAGAAGAGAAGGCTCCCAGGTGACCTCATTGTGGCCTTCCAGGATCTGCAGGGGGCTACAGGAAGGCTGGGGAGGGACCTCTCAGGCTCTCTGGTAGGGATAGGACTAGGGGGAATGGACTGAAGCTGGAGGTGGGGAGATTCAGGCTGGAGGGGAGGAGGAAGTTCTTCCCCAGGAGAGTGGTGAAGCCCTGGAATGGGTTGTGCAGGGAGGTGGTTGAGGCCCCGTCCCTGGAGGTGTTTCAGCCCAGGCTGGATGAGGCTCTGGGCAGCCTGATCTAGTGTGGGGTGTCCCTGCCCATGGCAGGGGGTTGGAACTGGCTGATCCTTGTGGTCCCTTCCAGCCCTGACTGATACTATGATACTGCTCTGGAGCTGCTGCTAGGAGTAACCCTGGCCTGGCCCAGAGCCTTCCTGGCCCCTGCCCCTGCTGTCAGCAGGGTTATTGTGGGCAGGAAAGCTCCCAGGAGGTGTCTTGGCCACAGGACACATCCTGGATGCAGGAGGTAGCCAAAGAGTTCTCTTCTGCTGCTGATACCCTTGGGAATCCAAAGCAGGTTCTCCAGTGCCAGGAACTCTCCCTGTTTGGAGTGGACTAGGCAGTGCAGCTCCTGATGCTGTGTCCAACCCCTCCAGGTCCCTCCCTTCAGTGCTCTTCCCTGCACCTTCTCTGTCCTCCCCACCCCCTGGACTGGGCTTTATCTCAGTGCTCTTCAGCCTTTACCACTTGTTGAGCCTCATTTCTCTCCCTGATGGGAAGACAGCAGAGCAGCAGGAGGCACCTTGCTCTTTCCTGCTGTTTGGCAGTCCCTCTCTGCTTTGCCTCCTGCAGCGATCCCTTCTGGCCCCTGCCCTTTGCTGGGTGTTTCCTTCATGCTCCACAAACTGCATCTCTTGGAAACCACCACAGCAGGCCCCAGAGCCAGCACAAGGGCCCAGCTTGACCTGCTCTGCATTTTGACCGTGGAGAGGGCATAAACTACCCCAGCAGGCAGCTCAGGCCGGGCTGGAGGAGCCCTTGGATTCCTGCAGCCTGCTGTTGGGTTAGACTGCAACTGGAGCAGAACCTCCAGAAGCTCTGCAGCGGGCAGGAGCTGTCCCACAGGGGTGAGGGTTTGACTCCATGCCCAGTGTGGTTCTGCTGCAGGCTGAGGGCTCAGTGTGCTGCTTGCTGCTCATGACAAAGAGCATGGAAGGCTTTGGTGGTTGTGGAGCAGTGCTGCACAGCCTGCACTGGCTTGGAAGGGACCTCAAAGCTCATCTTGTGCAACCCCCTGCAGGCAGCAGGGACACCTCCAGCTAGTGCAGGCTGCCCAGGGCCACTCTTAGCCTGGCCTTGAAGGTGTGCAGGGATGAGGCCTCAGCCACCTCCCTGGGCAGCCTCTTGGAGTCTTTGACAGAATCAACCAGCTTGGAAGAGACCTCCAAGATCACCAAGTCCAACCAATCACCCAACCCTGACTGATCAACCAAGTGCCTCATCCAGTCTCTTCTAAACACCCCCAGGGATGGGGACTCCACCACCTCCCTGGGCAGCACATCCCAAGGGCCAATCTCTCTTGCTGGGAAGAATTTCTTCCTCACCTCCAGCCTGAACATCCCCTGGCACAGCTTGAGACTGTGTCCTCTTGTTCTGGGGCTGGGGGCCTGCCTGGCAGAAGAGACCAACCCCCACCTGGCTCCAACCTCCCTGCAGGGAGTTGGAGAGAGCAATGAGGTCTCCCCTGAGCCTCCTCTTCTCCAGGCTAAGCAACCCCAGCTCCCTCAGCCTCTCCTCCCAGGGCTGTGCTCCAGACCCCTCCCCAGCCTTGTTGCCCTTCTCTGGACACCTTCCAGCAGCTCAACAGCTTTCCTAACCTGAGGAGTCCAGAACTGGACACAGGACTCAAGGTGTGGCCTGAGCAGTGCTGAGCACAGGGCAGGATGAGCTCCCTGCTCCTGCTGGCCACACTCTTCCTGCTGCAGGCCAGGATGCCCTTGGCCTTCTTGGCCCCCTGGGCGCACTGCTGGCTCCTGTTCAGCTGCTCTCCACCACTCCCCCCAGGTCCCTCTCTGCCTGGCTGCTCTCAGCCCCTCTGCCCCCAGCCTGCAGCTGCCTGGGGTTGCTGTGGCCACAGTGTAGAACCTGGCACTTGGACTTGTTACACCTCCTGCCCTTGGCCTCTGCCCATCTCTCCAGCCTGTCCAGGGCCCTCTGCAGAGCTCTCCTAGCCTCTGACAACAAGTTCCTGAAACCATGAGCTGGGTGAGTTCAGAGCACGAGAGAAAGGTTTGGGTTGGAAGGGTTGGCTGCAGAGAGCTTTGCTCTTGAGCTGCAAACCCAGGAAGCACTTCAGAGAATCATCAATGGCTCAGCTTGGAAGGGACCTCAGAGATCATCTACTGCAACCTCCTGCCATGCCCAGGGACACCTCTGAACCAGGCTTGGTTGCTCAGGGCCTCATCCAACCTGGCCTTGGACACCCCCAGGCAGGAGGCAGCCACAGCCTCCCTGGGCAACCTGTGCCAGAGTCTCCCCACCCTCACACTGAACAACTTCTTCCTCAGCTCCAGGGGCACCATTCACCACCACTCTTTGGGCTCAGCCTCCAGCCAGTTCCTCACCCAGCTCAGAGTGCTGCTGCCCAAGCCAGGGGCTCACAGCTCTGCCAGGAGGTTGCTGTGGGGGATGGTGTCAAAGGCCTTGCTGCAGTGCAGGCAGACTCCATCCCCAGCCTGCCCCACAGCCCCCAGGCACTCACCTGGGCATGGAGGGAGATCAGGTTGGTCAGGCAGGAGCTGCCCCTCCTAAATCTGCACCAGGGGAGGTTTAGGCTGGAGGTGAGGAGAGAGTTCTTCCCAGCAAGAGAGATTGGCCCTTGGGCTGTGCTGCCCAGGGAGGTGGTGGAGTCCCCATCCCTGGAGGTGCTCAAGAGGGGATTGGATGTGGCACTTGGAGCCATGGTGTAGTAGTCAGGAGGTGTTGGGTGGCAGCTTGCACTTGATGACCTCTGAGGTCTCTTCCAGCCTTATTGATTCTGTGATTCTATGAAATCCATGCTGGCTGGGCCTGATCCCTTGGGCCATGCTGTAGGTGCTGTGTGGTTGCACTCAAGATGACCTTGTGACCCCTTGTAGCCTGCAGGGGCCTTGCCCATGGTCTCCCCAGCCCCCTGCTTATGGTTCCAGTCATGAGGTTGCTTAAGCCTGGAGAAGAGGAGGCCCAGGGGAGACCTCATTGCTGCCTACAACTCCCTGAAGGGAGGTTGGAGCCAGGTGGGGGTTGGGCTCTTCTGCCAGGCCCCCAGCAGCAGAACAAGAGGACACAGTCTCAAGCTGTGCCAGGGGAGGTTTAGGCTGGAGGTGAGGAAGAAATTCTTTCCAGAGAGAGTAATTGGCCCTTGGGATGTGCTGCCCAGGGAGGTGGTGGAGTCCCCATCCCTGGCAGTGTTCAAGAGGGGATTGGATGTGGCACTTGCAGCCATGGTTTGGTTGTCAGGAGGTGTTGGGGATTAGGTCCCAGGTTGGGCTTGATGAGCTCTGAGCTCTTTTCCAGCCTGGTTGAGTCTGTGGGTCTGCAGTGGCGTTGCTGGGCTTCAGTGCATGAAATTGGAGCACTTGATGTGGTTGCTGCCATCAAATGACCAAGCCTAGAGCTCACCCAGCCCAGGTGGCTGCTCAAAGCAGGGGGCTCTGGCCCAGGGCCACTTGGGGTTTGAGTCTCTCCCAAGATGGAAATGTCCTTAGAGAGAGACAGCAGATGAGCAGGTTCTGGAGCCTTGCTTGGATCTTGGAGGAGAGGCTGAAAGGTGCAGTTGTGACCTGGGCATGGGGCAGGGGCTGAGCTTACTCCAGGCTGTGGTGGTCAGGATTGGCTCTCAGAGTTGATCTCCTGCTGAGCTGGCTCTGAGTTTTACAGGACAAGGGGGGAAAACCCAAACAGTTTGGAAGCTCCAGGCTGCCTGCTGAGATTCCCAGCTCTGAGACTGGGTGTTAGAGGGAGCTTCTTCACTGCAAGGATTCTCAGCCACTGGCCCAGGCTGCCCAGGGAGGTGGTTGAATCCCCATCCCTGGGGATGTTTCAGAGACATAGAGATGTGGTGCTGAGGGATGTGGTTCAGCCCCAGCCTTGGCAGAGGTGGAGAAGGGTTGGATGCAGTCATCTTAAAGGTCTTCTCCAACCACAGCCACTCCATGATTCTGTGTCTTCCTCCAGCAGTGGAGCTGCTACGAGCCAGCAGTGGGATCTGGTGGCCAAGAAGGCTACCAGCACCCTGGCCTGGGTCAGCAAGAGTGTGACAAGCAGTGGGGAGGTGGTTGTGCCCCTGGAGTGGGCACTGGTGGCACCACAGCCTCAGCCCTGGGATCAGTCCTGGGGCCCTCACTCCAAGAAGGTCATTGAGAAGCTGGAGCAGGTCCAGAGAAGGGCAACAGAGCTGGGGAAGGGTCTGGGGAGGAGCAGCTGAGGGAGCTGGGGGTGTTGAGCCTGGAGAAAAGGAGGCTGAGAGGAGACCTCCTTGCTCTCCACAGCTCCCTGAAAGCAGGCTGCAGTGAGGTGGGGGTTGGGCTCTGCTCCCTGGTATCAGGTGGTAGAACAAGAGGAAATGGCTGAAATTGTGCCAGGGGAGGCTCAGGTTGGACCTGAGGAGCAATTTTTTTGCTGCAGGAGTGGGCAGGGGTTGGCAGAGGCTGCCCAGGGAGGTGGTGGAGTCCCCAGCCCTGGAGGTGTTCCTGTGCCCATGGCACCTGGGGCCAGGGTTTGGTGGCCATGGAGGGGTTGGGTTGCTGGTTGGAGTGGATGATCTCAGAGGCCTTTTCCAACCAACTCTGTGATTCTCTGTTGGAACCTCTCCCCTCATCTCTCACAAGCGTGCACAAGTCATTTTGAGTCCCTAAGCCTGAGTCCCTCCATTCCAGCATGGCCTCTGCCCAGCAGCCCAGGCAGGGCCTGGCACTCCAGCCTCCGTGGGGAGCCGAGGAGATCCCTCCTAGGACTGACAGAGGCTGGGAAGTGATCATCTGCAGAGGTTTTATCCTTGCCTCAGGCCTTGGCTGACAAGAGTTTGGACCTTCCTCTGTTGCTGGAGGACAGCCAGCAGCAGGGCATCAGCCCGCCCCAGCACCTCAAAGTGGGCATGGGCTTAGCAGCCTGGGGGACTTCTGCCTCTGCAGAGCTGCTGGTGCTGCCCCTTTGCACCAGGGATGGCTGCAGATGAGGGAATTGCAATGTCTGTGCTCAAAACACAGGGCAAGCCTGGCCTGAGAAGCAGGGAAGGATTTAGGATCATTGAGCCCAACCCTTACCCCAGCACTGCCAGGGCACCACCAAACCATGGCCCTCAGCACCACCTCTCCAGGGCTGGGGACTGCACCACTGCCCTGGGCAGCCTGGGCCAGGGCTCAACAACCCTTTTGGAGGAGAAACTGTTCCTCATGTCCAACCTAAACCTCCCTTGGAGCAGCTTGAGGCCTTTTCCTCTTGTCCTCTTGTCCTGTCACTTGTTGCACATGAGAAGAGGCCAACCCCCCCTGGCTCCAACCTCCCTTCAGGGTGTTGTAGAGATCCAGGAGGTCTCCCCTCAGCCTCCCTTACTCCAGCCCAAACCACCCCAGCTCCCTCAGCTGCTCCTCCCCAGCCCTGTTCTCCAGACCCTTCCCCAGCTTGCTTGCCCTTCTCTGGACCCACTCTAGGTCCCCTCTCAGAGGGACACTTTCTGCCTGGCATTTCCTCTCCACCCTCCTCCTCTGTAGCCCCCCAGAGGCACAGTCACAGTGCTGGGAAGCAGGAAGGCCAGGAGTGAGTGTCCTGCCCTGCAGCCTCCTCTGCTCAAGCTGCCTTTGTCCAGGGCAGAGGAAGCTTCATTTCCTTTGCTGCCTTCCCCAGTGGGCTCTGGGAGTTTGTATTCAGCGAGAAATCAGACCCCTGGCTGCAGTTCTGGGGCTGCTTCCCTCTTCTGCTCCCTGCCTTGGCCTGCTCCAGTGTGAGACACAGTGACCCCAAGCCATAAAGTAGGTGTTGGAAAGGCAGCAGGGCAGGACCCTGAGAGAAGCTGCTGCAGAGGAGGAAAGGGAGGAGTGTGTGAGCCATGTGTGTGTGGGAAGTGATTCCTCCTTCCTTGGTGTCAGAAGGGACTCCAGGAGAGCTGGGGAGGGACTTTGGACAAGGACTGAGAGTGACAGGGAGGGACAATGGCTTTGAGCTGGGAGAGGGGAGACTGAGACTGGAGATGAGGAAGAAATTGTTGAGAGTGAGGCTGGGGAGACTCTGGCACAGGCTGCCCAGGGAGGCTGTGGCTGTCCCCTGCCTGGAGGTGCTGGATGAGGCCTTGAGCAGCCTGGGCTGGTGGGAGGTGTCCCTGCCCATGGCAGGGGGTTGGAACTGGATGAGCTTTGGGGTCCCTTCCAAGCCAACCCAGTCTGTGAATCATAGAAATGTCCTTCAAGCTCTTGCAGTCCAGCCAGCAGCTCAGCACCACCCTGGTCACTAGACCACGGCCCCAGGTGCCATGGCCACGCATTTCTTGAACACCTCTGGGGCTGGGGACTCCACCCCCTGGGCAGCCTGTGCCAGCACCTGCCCAGCCATGGGTTTGCCCTTTGCCATCTCAAGGTGAAGCAGGGCAGAGTCTCTTTGAAAGGCCACCTGAGCGCTCAGCCCGGGTCCAGAGCACTGCAGTGAGCTGTGATGTTCTTCATTCTCCTGGCAGGATCCTGGTGCTTCCTGGGGTGGCCACAGACAGATGGCCTTGTGGGCTGGGCAGGGGCAGCAGAGGGCTGCCTGTGGCTCCAGCACCCCCTGTGTTGTCACTCGAGGTTCTGCTTAGGCTCTCCCTCCCCTGCCACAGAGATCAGAGCTCTTTGCTGGCCTTCAGCTGGGTTGCAGGTTCCTGCACTGGGTTGGAAGGGAGCCTCAAAGCTCATCTTGTCCAAGTCAGCAGGGACACCTCCAGCTGGAGCAGGCTGCCCAGGGCCACATCCACTCTGACCTTGAATGTCTCCAGGGATGGAGCCTCAACCACTCCCTGGGCAGCCTGTGCCAGGCTCTCCCCAGCCTCCCTGTGCAGAACCTCCTGCTGATGCCCAGCCTCACTCTGCCCTGCTCCAATTTCCAACCATTGCCCCTGGTCCTGTCCCCCACAGGCCCTCCTGAACAGTCCCTCCCCAGCCTGCCTGGGCATCCCCTTCAGACATTGAAATGCAGCTCTGAGGTCTCCCTGGAGCCTTCTCTTCTCCAGGCTGCACAGCCCCAGCTCTCCCAGCCTGCCCCACAGGGGAGGTTCTGCAGCCCTCTGAGCATCTTTGTGGCCTCCTCTGGACCTGCTCCAACAGCTCCAGGTCCTTTCTGTGTTAGGGGTCCCATAGTTGGACCCGGCCCTGCTGGTGAGGGCTCCCCAGAGCAGCGGGGCAGCATCCCCTCTGCTGCCCTGCAGCCCAGGCTGCCGCGCTGCAGCCCAGCCCAGCCCAGGGTGGTGTCTGTGCCGGCGCAGCCGGGCGGCCGCAGCGGCTCTCGCCCAAGGTCAGAGCCACACCAACGTTAACAGAGCAGCAAGCTCCTGAGTCACGGTCATGTGCTGGAGCTCCAGCACCATTCCTGCTCCCGGTGTGTAACTTCAGTAAATATAGCCCCGGCCGAGCCCCTTCCCGGAGGCTGGGAGCACCCCGGGGGCGGGGACGGAGCTTAGCCCTCCCCGCCAGCCCCGGGCGGCCTTCCCGCAGCGCCCCGCGGAGGGGCGTTCCGCAGCCCCTTGCCGGCAGGGGCTGTGTGACTCAGCTCTGCCCGGAGCCGAGGGGTGGACTCTGCCAGCTGCTTCCCAGGCCTGGGGGCGGGTCGCGTTTCGCAGCCCTGTTGGTGAACCGGCTGAGCTAAGAATAGCTCCGGGGCTTTGTTTGGCTGCTGAGCTGATGGGTGTGGAGCGCAGTCAGCAGCCCAAGGTGAGGGCTGCGCAGAACAGGCAGGGAAAGGGTTTTCCCCAGCCGCAGCACGCAGACACCACAACTGTTAGCAGCTTCCCCCCTGCGGAGAGCATCCCTGGAATCTAAATGCAGGGATTTGAAAGCTGTAAGGAATGCAAACTGCTCTGCCTGGGCAGTGGAGCAGCTCAGCAGCCAGCCCTCCTGCTGCAGCCTGGGGTGCTGCAGCTGCCGCAGCTTCAGGGCTGCTGAAACCCCTTCTGCAGAGTCAGATTCCCGTCCTGCCTTCCCCTTGGGGGTTATGTAGGGCATTTCCTCACTCTGCATCCTCTCCCCCTCCTCTCTCACCCCTGCATCCCTCCCCCTCCTCTCTCACCCCTGCATCCCTCCCCCTCCCTCCCCCTCCTCTCTCACCCCTGCATCCCTCCCCCTCCTCTCTCACCCCTGCATCCCTCCCCCTCCTCTCTCACCCCTGCATCCCTCCCCCTCCTCTCTCTCCCCTGCATCCCTCCCCCTCCTCTCTCACCCCTGCATCCCTCCCCCTTCCTCTCTCACCCCTGCATCCCTCCCCCTCCTCTCTCACCCCTGCATCCCTCTCCCCTCCTCTCTCTCCCCTGCATCCCTCCCCCTCCTCTCTCTCCCCTGCATCCCTCCCCCTCCTCTCTCTCCCCTGCATCCCTGCATCCCCCCCTCCTCTCTCACCCCTGCATCCCTCTCCCCTCCTCTCTCACCCCTGCATCCCTCCCCCCTCCTCTCTCACCCCTGCATCTCTCCCCCCTCCTCTCTCACCCCTGCATCCCTCCCCCTCTTCCTCTCTCACCCCTGCATCCCTCCCCCTCCCCTCTCTCTCCCCTGCATCCCTCCCCCTCCTCTCTCTCCCCTGCATCCCTCCCCCTCCTCTCTCACCCCTGCATCCCTCCCCTCTTCCTCTCACCCCTCCATCCCTCCCCCTTCCTCTCTCACCCCTCCATCCCTCATCCCTCCCTTCCTCTCTCATCTCTCTCTCCCCCATCCCCCTCTCCCCTGCATCCCTCCCCCTCCTCTCTCACCCCTGCATCCCTCCCCCTCCTCTCTCTCCCCTGCATCCCTCTCTCCCCCCCCTCCTCCTCTCTCTCCCCTGCATCCCTCCCCCTCCTCTCTCTCCCCTGCATCCCTCCCCCCTCTTCCTCTCTCACCCCTCCATCCCTCCCCCCATCCTTCCCTCTCTCACCCCTGCATCCCTGCATCCCCCCTCCTCTCTCACCCCTGCATCCCATCCCCCCCTCCTCTCTCTCCCCTGCATCCCTCCCCCCTCCTCTCTCTCCCCTGCATCCCATCCCCCCCTCCTCTCTCTCCCCTGCATCCCATCCCTCCCCCTCCTCTCTCACCCCTGCATCCCTCACCCCCCCTCCTCTCTCTCCCCTGCATCCCTCTCCCCCATCCTCTCCTCTCTCCCCTGCATCCCTCCCCCTCCCTCTCTCTCCCCTGCATCCCTCCCCCCTCCTCTCTCTCACCCCTGCATCCCTCTCCCCTCCTCTCTCTCCCCTGCATCCCTCCCCCTCCTCTTTCACCCCTGCATCCCTCCCCCTCCTCTCTCTCCCCTGCATCCCTCCCCCTCCTCTCTCACCCCTGCATCTCTCCCCCTCCTCTCTCACCCCTGCATCCCTCCCCCCTCCTCTTTCACCCCTGCATCCCTCCCCCTCCTCTCTCTCCCCTGCATCCCTCCCCCCTCCTCTCTCTCCCCTGCATCCCTCCCCCCTCCTCTCTCTCCCCTGCATCCCTCACCCCCCCCTCCTCTCTCTCCCCTGCATCCCTCCCCCTCCTCTCTCACCCCTGCATCCCTCTCCCCTCCTCTCTCTCCCCTGCATCCCTCCCCCCTCCTCTTTCACCCCTGCATCCCTCCCCCTCCTCTCTCTCCCCTGCATCCCTCCCCCTCCTCTCTCACCCCTGCATCTCTCCCCCTCCTCTCTCACCCCTGCATCCCTCCCCCTCCTCTTTCACCCCTGCATCCCTCAGCCCGGGCTCAGCCTTCCAGCCCTGCTGCATGTTGCAGGGAGGCTGCATGTGGAGGGCTCCACATTCTGAGCCTGCTGAGCAGCTTGGCACAGGAGAAAGGCCTCTGGGAGTGGTGTGGATGGAATCCTGCCCATCAGCTGGCTCCTGCAAAGCAGAGCAGGGCTGGTGCTGGTGGCTGTCTTGCTGGCTGCCCTGTGAGCAGGTGTGAGCTCTGTCCCTGCAGCAGTGCAGCAGGCACCTTTGCTCCCTGTGGGGGGCAGCTGCTGAGCAGCAGTAGTTGGGTGACAGGTGGGAAACATCCTCCTGGAGGTGATGGCTGCAGTGGGATTTGAGCTGCACTGCTTCCTGCAGGCTGCAGATGGGACCCAGCCCCTGGGCTGGTTGTGTGGATGAGGAACTGCCCTGGCTGCCCAGACCCACTTCCTTGTCACAGCATCTCAGCCTGCTGGGGTTGGAAGGGGCCTCTGGAGCTCGCCCAGCCCAAGCCCTGCTCCAGCAGGGCACCCACAGCAGCCTGCCCAGCAGCACAAGGGCCAGGGGGTTGGAAGCTCTCCACACCAGGAGACTCCACAACCTCTCTGGGCAGCCTGCTCCAGGCCTCAGCACCCTCACACCAAACAGCTTTCTCCTCCTGCTCGGGTGCAACCTCCTGGGTGCCAGTTGGTGCCCAGTGCTCCTTGCCCTGTCCCTGGGCACCACTCAGCAGAGTCTGGCCCCAGCCTCTTGCCCCCACAGCTCCTTTAGCTCTTGCTGAGCATTGCTCAGCTGCCCTCTGGGGCTGCTCTCCTGCAGGCTCTCAGCCCCAGGGCTCTCAGCCTCTGCTCCTCCCAGAGCTGCTCCAGGCCCCTCAGCAGCTTCCCAGCCTGCTTGGACTCTCTCCAGCAGTTCCCTTTCTTGAGCTGGGGAGCCTAGAACTGGACCCAGGACTCCAGGGGTGGCCTCCCCAGGGCAGAATAGAGGAGCAGGAGAACTTTTCTGGCCTGCTGGCCACACTCTTCATGCAGCCCAGGACAGCTTTGGCTTTCTTGGCCACAAGGACACAGCTTGGTGGCAGCTGACTGGCAGCCACCCTTCAGCTGAAGCTCTTTCCCCCTTCCTGTGCTTTTCCTCCTTCCTGCTGTTCAGGGCTCCCCCAGCACAGCACTTGGAGCACTCAGTCGTGTGTCCTGCGTTTGCCTCTCGGCCCTGCTCCTGTCAGGAGGGACACCTCGCACTGGGGTGGCTCCTTCCCACTCCACAGTCCCTGCTCTGCATCTTTCTGCTCACATTCATCATTTCTTAGGCTCAGCTGGAGCTGCCCTTCCTCTGCTCAAAGCTGGCTTGAGAGCCTAGAGTAGTCTCAGGCTGGTTTGGAGGTCAGTGAGGACTTCTGGGGTCACAGCTTCACAGATTGCATTGGGTTGGAAGGGACCCTCAAAAGTCATCTGGTCCAACCCCCTGCAGCTGGAGCAGGCTGCCCAGGGCCACATCCAGTCTGCCCTTGAATGTCTCCAGGGATGGAGGGATGGAGATGGGATAGGGTAGGATGGGATGGGATAGGATAGGATAGGATAGGATAGGATAGGATAGGATAGGATAGGATAGGATAGGATAGGATAGGATAGGATAGGATAGGATAGGATTAACCAGGTTGGAAAAGAGCTCAGAGATCATCAAGTCCAACCTCTCACCCAGCACCATCTGATCAGCTCAACCATGGCACCAAGGGCCTCATCCAGGCTCTTCCTAAACACCTCCAGGGATGGGGACTCCACCACCTCCCTGGGCAGCAATCCCAAGGGCCAATTCCTCTTGCTGGGAAGAACTTTCTCCTCCCCTCCAGCCTAAACCTCCCCTGGCACAGCTTGAGACTGTGTCCTCTTGTTCTGGTGCTGGGTGCCTGGGAGAAGAGACCAACCCCCACCTGGCTACAACCTCCCTTCAGGTAGCTGTAGAGAGCAAGAAGGTCTCCCCTGAGCCTCCTCTTCTCCAGGCTAAGCAACCCCAGCTCCCTCAGCCTCTCCTCCCAGGGCTGTGCTCCAGACCCCTCCCCAGCCTTGTTGCCCTTCTCTGGACACCTTCCAGCAGCTCAACCTTTTTCCTAACCTGAGGAGCTCAGAACTGGACACCCCAGCTTAGAAAAGCCTCAACCACCTCCCTGGGCAGCCTGTGCCAGTGTCTCCCCAGCCTCACTGTGCAGAACTTCCTCCTGATGTCCAACCTAACTCTGCCCTGCTCCAGTTGCAAACCACTGCCCCTTGGCCTATCCCCACAGCCCTTCTGAACACTCTGACGAAGTTGTGTCTGACTTGGCCTTTGTTGTGTTGTGTGAGCTTAGCCTGAAGCAGCCCTGTTCTCCTGAGCCTGCCAAGGCACAGCAGTGGATGTGTTCTGCTCTCTTTTCTGAGCTGCTGTGGGAGCATCAGGTCAGAACCATCTGGGGCAGGGTCTCTGAAGTGAGTGCTGGGGGTGCAAAGCTGGGCAGGAGCCAGCCCTGAGCACTGCCAGCCCTGAGCACTGCCAGCCCAGCCCCAGCCTGTCCTGGGCTGATCCCCAGCAGTGAGGGCAGCAGAGGCAGGGAGGGGACTGCCCCACAGCAAACTCCTGGCCAAGCTGTCAGCCCCTGGCTTGGACAGGAGCACACTGCGTTGGGTTAGGAACTGGCTGGAGGGCCGAGCCCAGAGAGTGGTGGTGAATGGCACCACATCCAGCTGGCAGCCAGGCACCAGTGGTGTGCCCCAAGGATCAGTGCTGGGCCCCATGCTCTTTAACATCTTGATTGATGATCTGGATGAGGGCATTGAGTCCATCAGCAGTAAATTTGCAGACGACACCAAGCTGGGGGCAGGAGTTGATCTGCTGGAGGGCAGAGAGGCTTTGCAGAGGGACCTCGACAGGCTGGACAGATGGGCAGAGGCCAAGGGCAGGAGATTGAACACATCCAAGTGCCAGGTGCTGCACATTGGCCACAGCAGCCCCAGGCAGTGCTACAGGCTGGGGGCAGAGTGGCTGAGAGCAGCCAGGCAGAGAGGGACCTGGGGGTGCTGGTTGATGGGAGGCTGAGCATGAGCCTGCAGTGTGCCCAGGCAGCCAAGAAGGCAAATGGCATCCTGGCCTGCATCAGGAAGAGTGTGGCCAGCAGGAGCAGGGAGGTCATTGTGCCCCTGTGCTCAGCACTGCTTAGGCCACACCTTGAGTCCTGTGTCCAGTTCTGGGCCCCTCAGTTTAAGAAGGACATTGAGACACTTGAAGGTGTCCAGAGAAGGGCAACAAGGCTGGGGAGAGGCCTTGAGCACAGCCCTGGGAGGAGAGGCTGAGGGAGCTGGGGTTGCTTAGCCTGCAGAAGAGGAGGCTCAGGGGAGACCTCATTGCTCTCTACAACTACCTGAAAGGTGGTTGTAGCCAGGAAGGGGTTGGCCTCTTCTCCCCAGCAACCAGCACCAGAACAAGGGGACACAGTCTCAAGCTGCACCAGGGGAAGTTTAGGCTGGAGGTGAGGAGAAAGTTCTTCACCGAAAGAGTGATTCGCCATTGGAATGTGCTGCCCGGGGAGGAGGTGGAGTCACCGTCCCTGGAGGTGTTCAAGAGGGGACTGGATGTGGCACTTGGTGCCATGGTCTAGTTGTGAGGTTTGTGTTTACAGGCTGGACTCGATGATCTTCGAGGTCTCTTCCAACCTTGGTAATACTACTAATGATTCTGCCCCTCTGCTGTGCTCTGCTGAGCCCCCCCTGCAGTGCTGGGGCAGCTCTGGAGCCCTCAGCACAGACAGGGACCTGGTGGAGGAGGGCCAGAGGAGGCCACAGCAGTGCTGGCAGGGCTGGAAGCCCTCTGCTGGGAGGCCAGGCTGGGAGAGTTGGGGCTGTGCAGCCTGGAGAAGAGAAGGCTCCAGGGAGACCTCCTGGTGGCCTTGCAGTGCTTAAGGAGGCTGAGCAGAAATCTGGGGACAGACTTTTTCTCAGGACCTGTTGTGCAGGACAAGAAGGAATGGTTTGGAGCTAAAAGAGTGAGATTCAGAATAGAGAAGGGAGAAATGTTAGACCCTGAGGGTGGTGAGAGCCTGACCCAGGTTGCCCAGAGAGGTGAGAGATGTCCCAGCTGGAACCATTCCAGCTGAGGTTGGTTGGGGCTCTGAGCAACCTGCTCTGGTTGCAGAGGTCCCTGCTGAGTGCAGGGGGCTGGGCTGGATGAGCTTTGCAGGTCCATTCCACTCCAAGTGACTCTGTGTGGTTATGATTCCTCTCTCAAGGCACTGGGATGGATGCACAAGGAGCTGGAGCTCACCTGGGCCCTTTGCAGTGGGGTGTTGGAGATGTCTCCTGCCAGTCCCCAGCTCTGCATGCTCAATAACCTTCATCCCTGGAGGTGTTTGCAGCCAGGCTGGAGGTGCCTGTGAGCAACCTGCTGTGGTGTGAGGTGTCCCTGCCCATGGCAGGGGCTTGGAACTGGCTGAGCCTTGAGGTCCCTTCTAACCCTGACCCTTCTGTGATTCCAGTCTAGGATAAGCCCCCCAGGGAGGTGGTGGCTTCCCCTGCATTTGACATGTTCAGGGCCCAGCTTGAGAGGGTGCTGGGCCAGCTCTCCTCTTCCCCAGAGAGGCTGGACATGGATGATCCTTGAGGTCCCTTCCAACCTCATGTTCCATGAATCTTGGAAGAGCAGCACCAAGACCTTGCACAAGGTGCATGAACTGACACAAAAAGTCTCTGATCCTCCAAGAGGAGCTGGGCAGAGCCTTGAGGTGCAGGAAATCAGCAGCAGTGCCCTGCAGAGGGAGGACAACCTGTGTGGGCTGTGGATGAGAAGCCACCAGAGCTTCCCTAGGCCCTTAGCTGCCAGGGCTCATGGCCCTGCTGCCAGCTCTGTTTGTGGCAGAGCAGTGCCACAGGCAGCTCAGGCAGAGTCACACTTGTCAAATACAAGGGGAAAATATTTGGTGCTGCAGCTGACATCTCCCAGGTGAGAAGGCTCCTTGCAGATTAGCTGCTGATGGGAGGCAGGGGGCCTGCCACTGGTGAGAAGGGAGGGAAGAGGAGTCTGGAGAGAGGGTTAAAGCAGCTGAGAGTTAACCCAACTGAGCTGCTGCAGGGGGAACAGCAGGAGCCTGCCCTGCTTACAGGTTGCTGCTTCCAGAGCAGGAGCTGATGAAAACACTTGGTTGCTTCCCAGTCAGTCCTCTCTACTGTGCTGACAGCAGTTGCTGCAGAGCAGCAGCCTGCAGCAGAGCACTGGGGGCTGGGGCTGCTCTCCTTAATGCCTTTGGCAATGATCTGGAGCAGGGAATTGAGGGCACCCTCAGTGTGCAGGTGACACTGAATTGGGTGGGAAGTTGATCTGCTGAAAGGTTGGAGGCTCTGCAGAGGGATCTGTCCAGGCTGGATCCATGGGCCAAGGTCAGTGGGCTGAGGTTCAACAAGGCCAAGGGCTGGGTCCTGCACCTGGGTCACAACAACCCCATGAAGGCTCTAGGCTGGGGGCAGAGTGGCTGGAAAGTGCCCAGCAGACAAAGCCCTGGGGGTGCTGGGTGGCAGCAGCTGAAGATGAGCCCAGGCTGTGCCCAGGATGGCCAAGAAGGGCATCAGCAGCGTGGCCTGAACCTGCAAGAGCATGGCCATCAGGAGCAGGGCAGGGACTGTCCTCCTGGACTGGGCACTGGTGAGGCCAAACCTCAAATCCTGGGTGCAGTTTTGGACTCCTCATTTCAAGGGCATTGAGGGCTGGAGCAGGGCCAGCAGAAGGGAACCAAGCTGGGGAAGGGTCTGGAGAACAGGGCTGGGGAGGAGCAGCTGAGGGAGCTGGGGGTGTTCAGCCTGGAGAAAAGGAGGCTGAGAGGAGACCTCATTGCTCTCTACAGCTCCCTGGAAGGAGGTTGGAGCCAGGTGGAGGTTGGTCTCTTCCCCCAAGGAACAAGAGATAGGACAAGAGGAAATGACCTGAAATTGTGCCAGGGGAGGGTTAGGTTGGACATGAGGAACAATTCCTTTGCTGGTCAGGCGCTGGCACAGGCTGCCCAGGGAGGTGGTGGAGTCCCCATCCCTGAGGTCTTCAAGAAACCTGTGGCCATGGCACTTGGGGCCATGGTTTGGTGGCCAGGGTGGTGTTGGACTTGATGATCTTGGAGGGCTTTTCCCACCCAGACAGCTCCGATTCTGTGTTGCTGCCTTGGGCCATTGGTGGCGAAGGCTTCCTGCATCACTCTCACCTGTGTCATCCTCCTCAGCCTTACCCGCCAGTCCCCCTGCCAGCAGTGTCCTGTTCCTGCCTGTGGGGCTGCAGCATGCCACACACTCATTTTGCTCTCCTTTTCTCATCCCCTGGCAGGCTCCTTACCCCTCAGGACAGAATGCAGCTCCAACCACGTTGGTGTACCCTCAAGCCCCTCAAACAATGAACCCCCAGCCTCAGACCCGCTCGCCGGTAAGGGACCCTGCGCTGTGCTCTCTCTCCTCTCCTGCTCCTCCTCGTTTGGCTGTTTCTCTGTGTGTTTGCGTGTCTGTAGCCCTTGGCCAGCTCTCTGGAGCACATGTCCTGCTGGAGTGGAAGCACAGGGGCAGGTCTTGGGTGGTGTTGTCAGCCCTGGGCCTGCTAGGATGCTGTGCCTTGGGAAGTGGCTTAGGAGGAAGGAAGCGCCGGCGGGATTCTGGGCTCGGCTCAGACAGCACCGGGGGGGTGGAGCAGGGTTGCTCTCAGGCTCATTGTAGGCTCCAGGTTCATTACCAGAATCTTTCTCTCTTCTGCATGGTTTTTTTTGGTTGGTGTTCCTTGGAGGAAGTGTTTGGTCAAGTGACGGACCAGAGCTCAGCAAACAAAAGCCATTCTCTGCTCTCTGCTTGCTCTGCGGTGGCCTCTGGGCCATACTTCCCCATCCCCCCACTCACTGCCCAGCACCCTGCAGGTGCTCACTCATTTCATGGGGAGCTTTGGAGTGCTCACATCTTTTGGGGAAGCCCCTTTTTCATCCAGCTTTAGGTTTGGTTGTCCTCCATGGTCTTTGTTTTTGGCTTGTGTGTGTTGTGATCCTGCTCTGGTAGGACTTTGCCTCCCCAAACCAGGCTCTTCTGGGGGAGTCTCTGCTTGTAGTGCTTTTCCTCACAGTGCTAGGAGAGACCCTCCCAGGGTGTCAGGATGCTTAGGCCAGCTTCTGGAGGCGTGGTAGCCCCCATCAGGATGTCTGAGGCCTCGGCTAGCCAAGGGAGCAGCACCCCCTGCACCTCTTGCGAGTCTGCGTCGGCTCCTCCAGACCCGGCACAGCCTTCCCAGCTCTCTTCTCTTTGTAGAGTGAGATGAACCCTGCTGAAAGCCTCCCAGACAGGAGCCTTCTGTTTGTCCACACCACAGCTCCACACCCCCCAGGCCAGCTTCCCACAGCGGTGCAACCTGCCCCACTTGTGTGGGGGTTTGTGCTGCAGGGGGGTTAGTTCTGAGGCCCCTTCACCTCTGTGTCGCCGAAGCAGCCGGTTCACGTCAGGTCGATGAAGGCTCTGGGATGCGGGCAGCTGCCAGCTTGTAACCCCAAGCACCTCCTTAGTCCCTCCCCCAGCAGCACCCCCTGCTCTGACCCTGCTGGCACAGCCCCTCTCCCCTCTAGTAAGTATTGCTCATCTTTTGTCTTTTCACTGCTGCAAAGCTGAGGAGGCACACAAAAATAACCCACCCCACCCGGCAAAGGACTGAAGGAACTTTTGGTGTGGTTAGAGCTGGAGCACAAAAAAACCCAAACCCCAACACAAACAACACAAAATCCTGACTGAAGAGCTGCATCTCTAAACCAGTTTTCTTGACAGCCCAGCAGAGCAGTGCCAATACATTGCACAGACAACTGGAAGAGGAGGAAGGTTTTGGAGCAGAGCCCGGTTTACAGGTCCCTGGCTGGAAGAGGCTGGATTAAATACTGCATTGTAAGCAAGATAACAAACTGTCCTCCTTCTTGCAGGCCACCCTGCCCACAGCACTGTTGTCATCTCTGCCTTCCTTTCTTTGGTTATTAGCATTAATTATTATTATTATTACTACTTTCTTTTCTTTTTGGTTTTGCCACATCTTTTGGTTTTGGTTGGGGGGCTTTTGGTTTGGTTGTTGGCTGCTCAAGAGCAATGCACTGGTTCTGCTTCTTTGCTACGAGCATGAGCACCCTCCCCTCCCTCCCCTCCCCTCCCCCTTAAGGGCAGGTTCTAAGTGCCCCACACCAAGGGCCCCAGAGTTTGGAGTGCAGCTGGGAGAGAGAGGGGCTGAGCTGCTGCAGGACAGCAGATGGCCTGGGCAGGACCTTTGGGCTGCAGACCTTAGCCCGTTGTAGGGATTTGCCCCCACCTCCCACCCCTCCATTGAGGAGGTGGTGAGGAAGAGTCTGCCTGCAGCTGTCAGCCACCTTTGCAGTGACTTTTGAAGCTCTCCTGTGTGCAGTTTTGCCATTGCTCTGCTGGTGACCATTTCCACCCCCATGACTAAAAGCCACCCCCATAACATCTCATTCCACCTCCCCACCCCGAGGGCAGTGCGAGGCTGGCCTCACCCCGAGCTGCTCTTGCATTGTCTCCTGGCCCTGACTGACTTTTGGTTGTTTCCTTGTTTGGTTGTGTTGGGTTTTTTTTTTAACTTATTTCTGCTTTTATTTCTTTTTTCTTTTCTTTTTGGTTGGTGGTGAGGGGAGGGTGAGGAGGGGCTGAGGCAGCTGGCAGGACGTCCTTGCCACCCCGGGCTCCCGCAGCACCGGCCCATGGGGGCCGCTGCCGGAGCGGGCAGGCGGGCGGGCAGGCTGCTGCACCGAGGGAGGGTGATCCCAACCCTCCCTGCTTCCTGCAGCAGCTGGAGCTTCCTGCAGCAGCTGGAGCTTCCTGCAGCAGCTGGAGCTGCCTCCATCCCGTTTCTGCATCCCAGGGCCATTGGTGATTGCATGCTTCAGGCTTTTCTGCTCCTTCCAGGGCGGCAGCAGCCTTTGCAGTCCCAGTGGCTTCATGTTCTAGGTCAGGCTGGATGAGGCCTTGAGCAGCCTGCTCCAGTGGGAGGTGTCCCTGCCCATGGCAGGAGGGTTGAAACTGGATGATCTTCAAGGTCCCTTCCAACCCAACCCGTTCCATGGCTCTGTGGGTCTCTCAGTCTCTGTTTTCTCCCCGCTGGCATCGCAGCATCGCTCCGGGAGCGACAGTTTCAGCTCCAGCTGGGGGGAGGCAAAGGGCAGTCAGAGTCCTTCAGCATGGCTGAGAATTATCCCTTCCCTCTTGCCCCGAGCACCAGCTGATTTTAACTCACCTTGTCCAATTCTAGGAGGTCTGTGCAAACCCCCCAGGGATCAGAGAGGGGGTCTGAGCCATCCCGAGGAGGTTGTTTCCCGAGAGGCTCGGGCTGCGCCGGCTCGGCGTGGGCAGAGGCCCTGCCTCGTGGTGCCCAGAGCAGGATCCACAGGGTGGGAGGGGCAGGAGAGTTGGACCCAGTTTCAAAAAGGGAATTGTCCTTTCCTTCTCCTGCCTTCAGCAGACAGAGGAAAGCAGCCCAGAGTGTGTTTTACCTGAGCCAGCAGTGACTACAGTTTGTTCTGTTGCTTACAGCTCCGTTAGCAATAAATCCTGGACTGCCTCAAAACCTTTCCAGTTCCAACCTCCATAGCCAGCAGTGACCAGCACCACACAGATCCAGGAGGGTTTCCACTGACTTCCAGGCTGTGTTTCACTCCTTTCTTCTTGCAACACTTCTCACCACGGACTAGGCTCCAGCTCCTTAAGACATCAGCTTCCAGCTCTTGGTTTAAGCACAGAACCAAGCTTGCCTGTGGAGCAGCGAGAAGAGGGCTGCTTCAGCCCCCAGACTAAGCAGCACCAGGTTTTTGCACCCAACTGTTGGTGGTCTTGGTTCAGTTTTGGTCCTTGCTGTGTGCCATGGAGCCTGTCAGCCCTTCCAGGAGAAGCTTTGTTCCCTTTTCTCAAGCACAAGAGCTTGCAGCTGGTTTTGAGGAGTTCCTCATGAGCAGGACTTGAAGCACATTGAGACTCAGCCCTGTAGGACCGTCAGCACAGCCACCATCTCTTCACACCCTGAGCCCTGGGAGGATGCTGGGGGCTCTCTCAGGGCTTCTGTCCTGCTTTTCATGCTGAAGTGGACATTTTTAGCTTGCTAGGCTTACAAGGTGCTCCCCATTTACCTCTCTCTTTAATGTGAGGCTTAGGAAGAATTGTCAAGGGTGGGAACCTCTTGAGTTGCATCAGTGCAGCTCATTCTCTGCCAGGACTAGGAGTAGTCCATTTCTGCCTATTTTCTCATTTCTGGAGGTTTTTCTGACTTTCCATCCAAGTGTCACAGTGAGGTGAAGGTAGAAGGAGGAGATCAACGCAGCTTTTAGCAGCCTGGTGCTTGGGAATCTTAAGTAGAGGTGAGGAAGTTGTTTGTGAGGGAGAAAATCAGCCGGGCCAGTGACTACCTGCACTTTGCTCCTCAGGTTTGGGAGGTAGGGCTGCAGGTGAAGCCTCCCCATCCACTTTTTCTTACTGCAAACCCTCTCTTAATTAAGCAAATCAGTAATTAGTAGGCAGTTCTGATCCCTCTTCTGAGGCAGGAAGTAAAGCAGCGAAGCCTGGGGAGTCCCTGTGGCAGAGGTGGGCTGCACCCTGTGCTTCAGGAGGTGCAGGGAGTCCCTGAGCCAGCAGACCCTGCAGCAGGCGGGTGAAAAGCCACCCCAGGATCCAGTCTCCTTTGCTGCCTTTAATTAGTGGAGCTGTTCTCAGCAGGTTTATCACCTCTCATCCTGGAGCTCTGCTCATGACACTGAGAATTAAGGGTTTAAGGAGTGAGCTGGGCTGCTGGCAGAGGACACCTTCCTCATCTTTCTTTTCCATTTCCTGCATTCATTTTTGTTTCTCTGTTAACACCCAGTTACCGACTGGAAGCTGCTTGGAATGTTCACTGGGCATGTGCAGTCCTGAGCCCTCTGCTGCCTCTGTAGCTCCCGGGGGTGGGAAGTGCTGTAGGGGCCTGAGCACAGGGCTGGGACCCAGCACCTGCCCTGCTCTGCCCCCTGGGGACATCAGGGGGTGCCCCATCTCCTCTGCTGCTAGATGGGGGTGACAAACCCACCTCAGAAAGAGGGTTCTGCTGGGGGGAGGGAGGTGGGAGCTCTAGGCACTGTCCCTGCCTGCCTGGCTCTCAGCCACTCACAGCCACGAGTCTCCATCCTTTGCTCCCACCAAATGTTTGGAAGGGCTGAATCCAGCTGCTTGAACCATTGGCCTCCACCTGCAACACTCAAAGTCCTCCACTGCTGCTTGTGTTGAGTTGGTTTTGTGGTTGGTTTGGTTTGGGGTTTTTTATCCCAGGCAGGGTTCAGAGTGCCTGTGTCCACACCCTGCAGCTTTGGCTGTCCCCTCCTGGCTCTGGAGCAGCACACAGCCCCCATGAGACCTCAGCACCTCTCTCTGTCCCTGTCCTGCAGCAAAGCTTTTCACTGGTTTTTATTTGGTGGTTGGTTGTGTTTGGTTGCTTTGTTGGTTTTGGTTTGGTTTTGGTTTGGTTTGGTTTTGGTTTGGTTTGGTTTGGTTCCCACCCCCCCCCGGGTTTATTTTTGCATAGGGTGTGACATTTTGGTTCCCTTGTGGTGTTTCTGACTCTTTGTGCCTTTCCTTTTGTGTTTGTTTCTTCGCCTTCCCTCAGTTTGCAGCGGGGCCTCGACCTGCCCATCACCAGGTACAGTACCTGCCCCTTCCTTCACCCCCACTAACTGCCTGGGGAGGGGGTGGAGGTGCTGCACCCACTAACCCAGCCCCTTCCCAAAGCAGCCCCGGGAGCAGCTGCCGGCACCCGGCTACCCCTGCGGCTAACCAGCTGCCTGCAGCAGAGTCACACAGGCAGGGCTCGGGCAGCAGGCTGCACACCCCCCCCGGGCACCTCCTGCCTGGCACAGGACAGCCTGGAGAGCTGCTGCCCAGCTGCTGCTGGCCTCTGCTGGCCTGATCATAGAGGTGGTGGCCAGCTGCTGGTGGTCAGCTCATAGAGGTGGTGGTGGCCAGCTGCTGGTGGTCAGCTCACAGAGGTGGTGGCCAGGTGCTGGTGGTCAGCTCACAGAGGTGGTGGCCTGGTGCTGGTGGTCAGCTCTGGTGGTCAGCTCACAGAGGTGGTGGCCAGGTGCTGGTGGTCAGCTCACAGAGGTGGTGGCCAGGTGCTGGTGGTGCTGGTGGTCAGCTCACAGAGGTGGTGGTCAGCTCACAGAGGTGGTGGCCAGGTGCTGGTGGTCAGCTCACAGAGGTGGTGGCCAGGTGCTGGTGGTCAGCTCACAGAGGTGGTGGCCTGGTGCTGGTGGTCAGCTCACAGAGGTGGTGGCCAGGTGCTGGTGGTCAGCTCACAGAGGTGGTGGCCTGGTGCTGGTGGTCAGCTCACAGAGGTGGTGGTGGCCAGGTGCTGGTGGTCAGCTCACAGAGGTGGTGGTGGCCAGCTGCTGGTGGTCAGCTCACGGAGGTGGTGGTCAGCTCACAGAGGTGGTGGCCAGGTGCTGGTGGTCAGCTCACAGAGGTGGTGGCCAGGTGCTGGTGGTCAGCTCACAGAGGTGGTGGCCTGGTGCTGGTGGTCAGCTCACAGAGGTGGTGGCCAGGTGCTGGTGGTCAGCTCACAGAGGTGGTGGCCAGGTGCTGGTGGTCAGCTCACAGAGGTGGTGGCCTGGTGCTGGTGGTCAGCTCACAGAGGTGGTGGCCAGGTGCTGGTGGTGAGCTCACAGAGGTGGTGGCCTGGTGCTGGTGGTCAGCTCACAGAGGTGGTGGTGGCCTGGTGCTGGTGGTCAGCTCACAGAGGTGGTGGTGGCCAGGTGCTGGTGGTCAGCTCACAGAGGTGGTGGCCAGGTGCTGGTGGTCAGCTCACAGAGGTGATGGCCAGGTGCTGGTGGTCAGCTCACAGAGGTGGTGGCCAGCTGCTGGTGGTCAGCTCACAGAGGTGGTGGCCTGGTGCTGGTGGTCAGCTCACAGAGGTGGTGGCCTGGTGCTGGTGGTCAGCTCACAGAGGTGGTGGCCAGGTGCTGGTGGTCAGCTGACAGAGGTGATGGCCAGGTGCTGGTGGTCAGCTCACAGAGGTGGTGGCCAGCTGCTGGTGGTGAGCTCACAGAGGTGGTGGCCTGGTGCTGGTGGTCAGCTCACAGAGGTGGTGGTGGCCAGCTGCTGGTGGTCAGCTCACAGAGGTGGTGGTCAGCTCACAAAGGTGGTGGCCAATTGCTGGTGGTCAGCTCACAGAGGTGGTGGCCAGGTGCTGATGGTCAACTCACAGAGGTGGTGGCCAGCTGCTGGTGGTCAGCTCACAGAGGTGGTGGCCTGGTGCTGATGGTCAGCTCACAGAGGTGGTGGCCAGGTGCTGGTGGTCAGCTCACGGAGGTGGTGGCCAGCTGCTGGTGGTCAGCTCACGGAGGTGGTGGCCTGGTGCTGATGGTCAGCTCACGGAGGTGGTGGCCAGCTGCTGGTGGTCAGCTCACAGAGGTGGTGGCCAGGTGCTGATGGTCAGCTCACAGAGGTGGTGGCCAGCTGCTGGTGGTCAGCTCACAGAGGTGGTGGCCTGGTGCTGGTGGTCAGCTGACAGAGGTGGTGGCCAGGTGCTGGTGGTCAGCTCACAGAGGTGGTGGTGGCCTGGTGCTGATGGTCAGCTGACAGAGGTGGTGGCCAGCTGCTGGTGGTCAGCTCACAGAGGTGGTGGCCAGGTGCTGGTGGTCAGCTCACAGAGGTGGTGGTGGCCAGCTGCTGGTGGTCAGCTCACAGAGGTGGTGGCCAGCTGCTGGTGGTCAGCTCACAGAGGTGGTGGTGGCCTGGTGCTGATGGTCAGCTGACAGAGGTGGTGGCCAGCTGCTGGTGGTCAGCTCACAGAGGTGGTGGCCAGCTGCTCCTGAGGTCTTCTGCTCTGCTCTTAGAGGTGGTGGCCAGCTGCTGCTGGGCTCTGCTGTTCTCAGCTTGCTAGAGCCTTGCCTGAGTATTTCCCAGCCTTGTTGGTAGGTTCAGTGTCCTGAGCTGAGGTTACCCACCTGAACCAGGCCTTTGCATCCTGGAGGGAATCCAGCCTGTCAGAGAGGAGCAAGGCAAAGGCCTCTGCAGCTCAGGTGCCTCCAGGGGTTTAGGCCTGCTGGTGCCCTGGCATCACAGTGTTGGGGTTGGGTGGACTCAGGCTGTGGCAGGAGGCTTTGAGGAATCTTTGGTGTCTTGCTGGTGTGTGCCTTGGGCTTTGTAAGCCAGCAGTGCCCTGAGGACAGGGACAGGAGCTGCTCTGGCTGGTGAGACTCATGGGCAGGGCTTGTTGGGGTGGCAGAAATAGCCAGAGGGCCTCTTCAGCATCAGGGCAGAGAGGATCATAGAATCATTTTGGTTGGAAGAGACCTTTCAGATCATCCAGTCCAACCCAGCACTGCCAGGGCACCACTGAGCCAGGGCCCTCAGCACCACCTCTCCAGGGCTTTCCAACCCCTCCAGGGCTGGGGACTGCACCACTGCCCTGGGCAGCCTGGGCCAGGCCTGGACAGCCCTCAAGTGGAAGAAATTGTTCCTCATGGCCAATCTGAACCTCCCCTGGGGCAACTTCCCAGGACCCTTCTTGTCCCAGTCAAGGTGTCTAAATCTGTCTTTGCTGTCTCCCTCTCTGTTCATCTTTGCCACAGCTCTTTTCCCCTGGCTACTGATTCTACTTCTTGCAGCTTTTGAGAGGGCAGTGGTGGTGGTGCTGGAGAGGAGGAGAGGCAGGGCAAGTGCAGGAAAGCTCTCCTGGACTGAACTGTTGCTGTGTCACTCTTCCTGCTTCTGGCTTGGAAGGAACCAGGTTGTTCCCACCAAGTTAAAGGACAAAACCCAACTCCAGTGCCTGCAGAGGTGTGGGGCCAGGGGAGTCCTGGAAGGGTTATTCCAGGAGAATAATTCTCTTGTTCTCACTTTGCCCCTCTCAGTCTGAGCAGTTTGTCACTGTGGAGTTGAGCACCTTGGGGGCAGTTGTGTGACAGGAGAGCAGCTAAGTGGGCACAGACCCCAAAGCTGATCACCCTCTGGATGGGTAGAGTGGGCTGGGTGGGAAGGGACCTCAAAGCTCATCCAGTTCCAACCCCTGCCATGGGCAGGGACACCTCCCACCAGCCCAGCTTGCTCAAGGCCTCATCCAGCCTGGCTCTGAACACCTCCAGGCAGGGCACAGCCACAGCCACAGCCTCCCTGGGCAGCCTGTGCCAGAGTCTCCCCAGCCTCACTCTCAACAATTTCTTCCTCCCCTCCAGTCTCAGTGTCCTCTCTCCCAGCTCAAAGCCATTGTCCTCATCCTGCCACTCCCAGCCCTTGTCCAGAGTCCCTCCCCAGCTCTCCTGGAGCCCTTTCATTTCCTGGAAGGCTGCTCTGAGGTCTCCCTGGAGCCTTCTCTTCTCCAGGCTGCACAGCCCCCACTACCTCAGCCCATCTTCCCAGGGGAGGGTCTGCAGCCCTCTGATCATAGACTCATGGAATTTTCAGGGTTGGAAGGGACCTCAAGGCTCAGCCAGTTACAACCCCCTGCCATGGGCAGGGACACCTCACACTCCAGCAGGCTGCTCACAGCCACCTCCAGCCTGGCCTCCCCTGGAGCCTCTCCAGCAGCTCCAGGTCCTTCTTGTTCTGGGGGCCCCAGAGCTGGAGGCAGAGCTGCAGGTGGGGTCTGAGCAGAGCAGAGGGGCAGAATCCTTTCCCTGTGCTGCTGCTCTCCCTGCTCTGGCTGCAGGATCTTTGTTCAATCTCAGAGAGCAGCTTGCAGGCAGGGACCTGCCAGAGCAGGAGCAGAAGAGGTCTTTGCCCTTGTTTGTGCCTGGCAGGGAGCTGCAGTGGCAGCAGCAGTGGAAGGATGCTTGTGGGGTGCTGGGGACAGCAGAGGTGACCTCTTGTTTAGATGCTTTTGCTCCTGACCTTAGCTTCAGGTCTGTGTTGGGCTGCACGGTGCTGAGCACACCTGGCTGGGCAGCAGCTCCTTGGTTCTTGCCTCGGTCATTCCCAAGGCAGATGATCCAGTGGAGCCATTCCATGTCCTCCTCAACATCCTCTTGCACCTTGGGGGAACCCCCTGCAGCACTTGGTGGCTTTCCTGGTGGGACCTTTCCACCAGTCTGTCATAACCTGATGTAAACCTTCCCTCTGGAGCTGGCTGTGACCCTGGGTCCTGGCTCCCTGGGACCCTGATGACTGCAGCTTGCATTGTGGCACTTCCAAGTGTGTTCCCCAGGTCTGTCCCTCCATATGCAGCTGCCTTTCTGTTAGGGTTTTGACTCTGCTCCATTGGGAGGGTGGTTGTGATGGCCTGAGGGAAGCTGGCACCATCAGCCAGGCACCTCAGGCTTCATTCCCAGTTGTGGCATCTGCTGGATCAGGCCAGGGAGCTGGGCTCTGTGCACAGGGGTGGGCTTCTGAGCAGCTCTTGACTCCCTTGAATCCAAAAGTCTCTGCCTGTGGTGGGGATTGAGGGTGGAGAGAAGAATGTTTTAACACCAACCCATGCAGGAGGCTGCTGGCTGTTGAACTTTGTTCATCCCAAAGCCATGGCATAGAGAAGGATTCCAGCCTGGCCTGGATCAGCAGTGAGCAGGACAGGGATGGTGCCCCTGGACTGGGCACTGGGGAGGTTGCACCTCCAATCCTGGGTTCAGTTTTGGGCTCCTCACTCCCAGAAGGTCATTGAGAAGCTGGAGCAGGTCCAGAGAAGGGCAACAGAGCTGGGGAAGGGTCTGGAGAACAGGGCTGGGGAGGAGCAGCTGAGGGAACTGGGGGTGTTGAGCCTAGAGCAGAGGAGGCTGAGGAGAGACCTCCTTGCTCTCTGCAGCTCCCTGAAAGGAGGCTGGAGCCAGGTGGGGGTTGGGCTCTGCTCCCAAGAAACAAGAGAGAGGACAAGAGGAAATGACCTGAAATTGTGCCAGGGGAGGTCCAGGTTGGACATGAGGAACAATTTCTGTCCTGCAAGTGTGGTGAGGGATGGGCACAGGCTGCCCAGGGAGGTGGTGGAGTCCCCATCCCTGGAGGTGCTCCAGAACTGTGTGCCCATGGCACCTGGGGCCAGGGTTTGGTGGCCATGCTGGGGTTGGGTTGCTGGTTGGGTTTGATCTTGGAGGACTTTTCCAACCCAAACAATTCCCTGACTCTGTGGTTGAGAGCAGATCTCACAGGGGGAACTTGCCTCATGCCTCAGTTGTGTAACTCAGGAGAGAGGCTTTGAGGCTGAGGTTGTGTAAGCTCAGCAGCACCAAAGCAGTCACTCACCCCTGGCTGTGCTCACAGCTTTTGAACACCACCCCAAGCCCTGCAGCAGAGAGCAGCAGCAGGGGGAGCAGCAGCAGGGGGAGCAGCAGCAGGGGGAGCAGCAGCAGGGATCCCTGTGTGAGTCCCAGGGTGATTTTAGCTCCAGTTTCCAGTTGAGGATTTGCTGCTGTACTGCTTGGTGCTGGGACAGCAGTGCCTGGAGCCTGTGTGTGGTTCTGCCTCCTCTCCTGCCACGAAGGCTTCTTGAGCAGGTAGAGGAAGGGCAGCCAGGGTGGGGAGAGCCTGGGAAAGGAGCAGGCTGCAAGAGGAGGGCTGGAGGCACCTTAGAGAAGCAACAGCTGAGAGGGGGTTTGGTTGTGCTCCTCTGTGAGCAAAGAAGCAGCCCTAGGAGGAAGGAGTAGAAAGACCATTTCATAGAACCCTGGAGTGGCTCAGGGTGGAAGGGACCTCCGAGATCATCTACTCCAGCCCCCTCACAGCTAGCCCAGGTTGCTCAAGGCCTCTCATCCAGCCTGGCCTTGAACACCCCCAGGCAGGAGGCAGCCACAGCCTCCCTGGGCAGCCTGTGCCAGAGCCTCAGCAGCCTCACACTGAAGAACTTCTTCCTCAGCTCCACTCCAACCCTGCTCTGCCTCAGCTCCAAACCATTGCCCCTTGGCCTGCCTCAGACCCCCTCAGCAAAAGTCTCTCTGCAGCCTTCCTGCAGGATCCCTTCAGGTCCTGGCAGGCAGCTCTGAGGTGCCCCTGGAGCCTTCTCCTCTGCAGGCTGCACAGCCCCAGCTCCCTCAGCCTGTGCTCCCAGCAGAGCTGCTCCAGCCCTTGGAGCATCTTTGTGGCCTCCTCTGGACTCCCTCCAGCAGCTCTGTGTCCTTCTCCTGCTGGGGACAGCAGAACTGGAGGCAGGGTTGGAGGTGAGGTCACAGAATCAACCAGGTTGGAGAAGACCTCAGAAATCATCAAGTCCAACCTGTTACCTGTCACCCAACACCTCCTGACAACCAAACCATGGCTCCAAGTGCCACATCCAAGCCTTGTTTGAACACCTCCAGGGATGGGGACTCCACCACCTCCCTGGGCAGCACATCCCAATGGCCAATTACTCTTTCTGGGAAGAACTTCTTCAGCAGAGCAGAGCCCAGGGGCAGAATCCCCCTGCTGCCCTGCTGCTCACACTGCTCTGGCTGCAGCCCAGCACACAGCTGCCTGCTGGCTCCTGGGGAGCTGCTCAGCAATCACCTTAGGATGGACTTCCCTCCATGACAAAGGTGGGCAGATAAGAGCTGGGACCACGGCCTGGAGCTGCCCTGCACAGGAGCTCAGGTTGCTGGGTGGCTGTGTAGCAAGTTTCACACTGATGTGGCCATCATCAGACACAGCAGGGCTGTGATTTTGAAGAAGGCAGTCAAGGAAGGGTTGCTGTAACACAGGATTCCCATCAGAAGCCTTCCTGTGGCCCAGGGAACCTACATGCTGGTTCTGAGTGAGTCCTGTAGGTGCTCCCCTCCAAAGCCTGCACCCAGAAGAGAGACAGTGTCTGAGCTGTGACTCTCCTGGTGCTCAGGCTGGGGAGGTCTTGCTAAGAAGGACTTTGGTTATTGCTGGAGGGGCAGGAACCAGGATGGAGCACACAACAGTTTGCCAAGCAGCTGATCCTCCTGCTGGACAGTAAACCCCCTCCAGATCACCTGCAGAGTGCTCTGCTGATGCCACAAGTCCTGGAGACTTGGTGCAAGTGGAGTAGCTGAAGGTACAGCAGACTTTGCAGAGAGACTCTGGAGGGGCCTCAGAGCTGCCTGAAGGGATGCAGGATGCAGGAAGGCTGCAGAGGGACTCTTCATGAGGGTGTCTGAGCCAGGCCAAGGGGCAATGGTTTGGAGCTGAGGCAGAGCAGGGTGAGAGTGGAGCTGAGGAAGTGTGAGGGTGGTGAGGCTCTGGCACAGGCTGCCCAGGGAGGCTGTGGCTGCCTCCTCCCTGGGGGTGTTCAAAGCCAAGCTGGATGAGGCCTTGGACAGCTGAGTCTGGTTGAGAGGTGTCCCTCCCATGGCAGGGAGGTTTGCAACTGGATCTCTGAGGTCCCTTCCAACCCAACCCTTTGTGTCAATCCATGAGCCTAGAGTTGCCTCACTGCAGGTCCAGCTGCTGGCACTGCCGTGCTGGTGTCTGGGGCTGGACGCAGGAGCAAGCCTTGGAGCACACCTGGGGCACAGAGGCCTCTTCTCTGCCTCCTGCTGTGGCAGGAAGGAGATACTGGAGCTTCTTCAGTGTGTCAGCCCCAGAGATGACATCTCAGCAGCTTGTGGGCAGCAGCTGGCAGTGATGGGAGTGAGCAGCTCTCTGCAGACCAGGAGTCTGTGCTGCTGGAAGTGTTTCAGTGCTGTGTTAGCAGCTTCTGGAGGTGCAGCAGAAGCTTGAGGAGCAGGGTTCATGCCTGTGGCTCACACAGTTCTGGGCTCCATCCCTTGCAGTGAAGGTTTCTTCACCCTGCCCTGGGATGTGGTTTGCTGTCAGTGGAGGGCCAGGTCCCACCTCAGCCTCCAGCCCCTTTGCACCCTGCAGAGAGAGGGAGGTGTGCTGGCTCTTGGCTTTGCTTCTTTCCACAGCACACTATGGGGAGAATTCTGCTGTAACCTGCTGACAAGTGAGGAGCAGTCCTTGCTCAGTGACAGGAGGCAGGACTTGCACTCAGAGGAGTGTGGCCAGCAGAGCCAGGGAGGTTCTCCTCCCCCTCTGCTCTGCCCTGCTGAGGCCACACCTGGAATGTTGCATCCAGCTCTGGGCTCCCCAGCTCAGGAGGGACAGGGATCTGCTGGAGAGAGTCCAAGGGAGGGCTGTGAGGATGCTGAAGGGACTGCAGCACTGCTTGGGGAGGAGAGGCTGAGAGCCCTGGGGGTGGTTAGTCTGGAGAGGAGAAGGTTGAGAGGGATCTGATCAATGGCTATCAATAGCTGAGGACTGGGGGTCAGGAGGGAGGGGACAGGGACAGGCTCTGCTCACTGTGCCCTGGGATATGACAAGGGGCAATGGATAGAAACTCCAGCACAGGAGGTTCCACCTCAGCATGAGGAGGAACTTTTGCACTGTGAGGCTCACAGAGCCCTGGAGCAGGCTGCCCAGAGAGGTTGTGGAGTCTCCTTCTCTGGAGCCTTTCCAGCCCCATCTGGATGTGTTCTGTGTGACCTGTGCTGGAGTCTGTGCTCCTGCTCTGGCAGGGGGTTGGACTGGATGATCTCTGGAGGTCCCTTCCAACCCCTGACATCCTCTGATCCTGTGACTTTGTGAGGTCTCTGGCTGTGAAACGTTGCAGGCTCTCCCTGTGAGCTCAGCCTGTGCCCTTGGGCCATGCCCTGCTCCTGGTTGGTACAGCTGCAGGAGCATGGTGGTGTGGTGCTGGTTTGCTCTTTGCCAAGCTTTTCTCCTCAAGCTGTTGCCTTCTCCTTGTTCAGGTCACACGGGCAGTGTGCTGGTGGCAGCTCTTCATCCAGGTCCACAGGGTTGGGTGTAAAGCTGTTGTGCTCAGCTGAGGCACCTCTGGCTTTCCTGGAGAGATCATTTGCTATGGGGAACAATTTAGGTGGCAGAAAGTCTCCAGCAGCACCAGAAGGAGCATTTTCAGGTCATTGTCATGTCAGTGGCATCCCAGCTTCCTGCTGCCCTTGCCCATCCTTCCCAGCAGCAGATCACCCCAGCTCATGCCTTCACCCCTCAGTGCTCACCACTCTCCTCTCTTCTCACCACTCCCCACACCATTGCTCTTCTCATCGGCCCTTCACCACTCAGCAGCCTTCCAGGGGATCTTTGATGACTTAATGACTGCAGACCTGACAATGAAAGACCTGCCCTGGCTCGGGGCAGGAGCGGAGACCAGCTCCATGCTCTGAGCAAGGCTTTCTGCTCTGGCTCCTGGCTCTGTAGCCCTGAAAGAGGCCAGAAGGGAAAGATGTTTGATGCTGTAGGAGCTGAGAGAGCAAAGTCTTTCTGAGAGGTAGTTCAGCATGGTTTGCTTGGGGCTTTTTTTGTCCTTTTTTACACTTCCATGTAAGATTTTCCAGCAGAGTTTCTGCCCCTGGCCTTGGGGCTCTGCTAGGGGAGTCCTCGGCGGCCCTGCAGTGGCTTTCTCTTGCTGTCTCAGTGAGAGATGAGCGAGAGCAGGACAGAAAGGTGCCTGGAGCTGTGTGCAGTTAGGGTGCATGTGACCTCCTGTCCCTTCCTATTGATCTGTAAGCTGTTCCATTGGCTTTCTTTCTGTTTCCTGCTGCTTTCTTGCTTCGTTCTTGAAGGGAGGATTCAGACCCATACAGGTAATTTTCACTCCTGGTTCTGCATGGCCTCAGTGTCCCTCTCACTCCCCTCATCACCCCGTTGGTGAATGCCTCCATGTCTGATGCACATCTTACTGACTTGGGTTTCAAGATTGCAAAGAGTCCACAGCAAAGGTCCTGCAGTGCCATGAATGCTCCATGGATGCTGATGGAAGGGTGGAGGACGGAGCCTGCCCCAGTGGGTTGCTTGGTTTCCTGGACCTGGTCCATCTGCGTGGGGCATCACTTCATGCAAGCGTGGTAGAGGCATTTGGTGCCACCCTGGAAGAGGTTGCCAGCTTTCTGGAAACAGAGGGCAAGTCACCTGGCTCAGCTTGGGTGAGGGACAGGCACGAGGTGCCTCTGGCCTGGCTACAAACCTGGCTCTTGGGCTGCTCCGGAGCTCCTTGAGCTCCGCGGCATGAAGGTTGGAGTAGATGATCTCCAAGGTCCCTTCCAACCTAAGCCATACCTTGGATCAGTGGCCTTCAGTGTTCCCCCAGCAGACTGGTGGAGGTGGCTTTTTGGCAGCCATCCCACCTCTGGAAAACCTATGTGACAAACTGCTTTAGCTGAGGCTGGCTCTGCCAGCTGAGCCCTGCAATTCACCAACTGCAAGCAGCTGCTGGGCTTGAACCTTCCTTACCTTGTCCTGCTCTGTAAGCTTGAAGGCTTGAGCCTTGCCCTGTGCAGCCAGGCCTTGCCCTGTGCAGCCAGGCCTTGCCCTGTGCTGCCAGGCCTTGCCCTTTGCAGCCAGGCCTTGCCCTTTGCAGCCAGGCCTTGCCCTGTGCAGCCAGGCCTTGCCCTGTGCAGCCAGGCCTTGCCCTTTGCAGCCAGGCCTTGCCCTGTGCAGCCAGGCCTTGCCCTGTGCAGCCAGGCCTTGCCCTTTGCAGCCAGGCCTTGCCCTGTGCAGCCAGGCCTTGCCCTTTGCAGCCAGGCCTTGCCCTGTGCAGCCAGGCCTTGCCCTGTGCAGCCAGGCCTTGCCCTTTGCAGCCAGGCCTTGCCCTGTGCAGCCAGGCCTTGCCCTTTGCAGCCAGGCCTTGCCCTTTGCAGCCAGGCCTTGCCCTGTGCAGCCAGGCCTTGCCCTGTGCAGCCAGGGCTGTGCAGCCAGGCCTTGCCCTGTGCAGCCAGGCCTTGCCCTGCAGTTTCCTGGAGGCGGTGGCAGCCCTTTGGAAGTAGCAGCACAACTGTCAGGCTGGAAGGATGCTGCAAATTCTTTCCCAGAAAAGTCTTCTCTCTCTCCCTGCCCCTAGTTTTTCCAGAGGCCTCAGATCCAGCCTCCCAGAGCCACCATCCAGAACAGCAGCCCTTCCATCCGTCCTGGTGCGCAGACGCCGACCGCGGTCTACCAAACCAACCAGCACATCATGATGGTCAATCACCTGCCAATGCCCTACCCGATGCCTCAGGGCCCCCAGTACTGTATCCCACAGGTAAAACAGCACAGCCCCCCCCCAGAGCAGCCTTTGCTCTCTGTTGGGATGTTCCCCAGGCCTGCCACACGGCTGGGAGGGGAGGTGCAAGCAGGGCTGGGGGTGGCACGTTCGGCCTCCATCCTTTCCCAGCTGGGAAAGAGTTTTTCCCTCTGTGCATGGCAGTAAGACAGAATCCCCTGGCCAGGGGATGTCTGCCTCCCAACCAGTGTGAGGGGAAGCTCCTGGAAAGCTTCAGTGCTGTGAATGTCTCTCAAGTGATTCACTGGCTCCACAATGGCTCTAAAGCCTTTGGGCCTGCTGTGGGTGAAGCCAGGGAGTGAGTGGTTTCTCCTTCAGCTCTCCTGGCCTCCTCCTCTCATCCTTACAGGCCATAGCTTAGACTCATAGAATCAGTCAGGGTTGGAAGGGACCACAAGGATCAGCCAGTTCCAACCCCCCTGCCATGGGCAGGGACACCCCACACTAGATCAGGCTGCCCAGAGCCTCATCCAGCCTGGGCTTAAACACCTCTGGGGACGGGGCCTCAACCACCTCCCTGCACAACCCATTCCAGGGCTTCACCACTCTCCTGGGGAAGAACTTCCTCCTCCCCTCCAGCCTGAATCTCCCCACCTCCAGCTTCAGTCCACTCCCCCTAGTCCTATCACTACCTGAGATCCTGAGCAGTCCCTCCCCAGCCTTCTTGTAGCCCCCTTCAGATCCTGGAAGGCCACAATGAGGTCACCTGGGAGCCTTCTCTTCTCCAGACTGAACAGCCCCAACTCCTTCAGTCTGTCCTCACAGGAGAGGTGCTCCAGCCCTCTGCTCATCCTCGTGCCCCTTCCTCTCTTGCTTTTGTTGACCATCACATTCCTGACTTTAATTAATGGGGTTGATAATCAGATCCCTGCTGACCTGGGAGGGGGGGGCACACTCAGTTCCAGATGCTGTTAGTGCCAGCAGGAAGTTGCCCAACTCTTTGCAAGCTGATGGTTGTTTTTTCCCTCCTAGTATCGTCACAGTGGCCCTCCCTATGTTGGGCCCCCCCCAGCAGTATCCAGTTCAGCCACCAGGACCAGGGCCCTTTTATCCAGGACCAGGTCCTGGAGAATTCCCCAATGCCTATGGTGAGTTCTGCTTGGAGATTCTCTTACAAAGGGATTTCTTTCCTGGGTGTGTTTTTGTGTTGTCCCAGCTGAAGATTTATAACAGCAAAATGGATTAGCATTTGTTTGAACTTCCAAGAGCTGCTCCACTGGCTGTGTCACAGCCCTGATTAGTCACTCCTGAGGAGCTCCCAATGCCAGGGCATTGTTTGTGCTCCTGAAGGAGAGGCTGCAGCTCCCAGAGCTGCCCATAATCAGATGTGAACAAGAATGGGGGCTGCTCCTCAGGCCCTGCTCCATCATTGTTATTTATTAAGGTATTGTGGCTGCATCTGGCAGCCCTGCCCCCAGCCAGCCCCCAGCCTGGCCACAGCAGCGCAGCAGGCAGCAGTCCTGCTCCCAGCACTGGCTGAGGGAGAATCACAGCCCATGGGCTTCATCCTGCAGTCCAAAGGGATTGGAAGGGACCTTAAAGCTCATCCAGTTCCAGCCCCCGCCATGGGCAGGGACACCTCCCACCAGCTCAGGCTGTTCAAGGCCTCATCCAGCCTGGCCTTCAACACCTCCAGGCAGGAGGCAGCCACAGCCTCCCAGGGCAGCCTGTGCCAGAGTCTCCCCACCCTCACTCTCAGTTTCTTCCTCCTCTCCAGTCTCAGTCTCCCTCTCCCAGCTCAAAGCCATTGTCCTCATCCTGGCACTCCCAGCCCTTGTCCAAAGTCCCTCCCCAGCTCTCCTGGAGCCCTTCAGGTCCTGGAAGGCTGCTCTGAGGTCTCCCTGGAGCCTTCTCTTCTCCAGGCTGCACAGCCCCAACTCTCCCAGCCTGTCCCCACGGGGAGGTTCTGCAGCCCTCCTTTGGGTTCCCCAGCCCTGTGCTGCCCAGATGAAGTCAATGCAGTCAAAGGGTTTGTAAGCCATGCCCAGGATGAAGGATGCCCTTTTAATGGGCACCTCCTGGCCTTGTCTCTTCTGAAGCAGAAGGGTTGGGAGATGGCTCAGCCCTGGCATGCTGTGCCCGGCCCTGGTGTGCTGTGCCCATTGCTGGAGTGCTGTGCCTGGCCCTGGTGCGCTGTGCCCAGTTGAACTGCACAGTGCCCGGCCCTGGTGTGCTGTGCCCAGCTGTACTGCAGTGTGCCCGGCCCTGGTGCACTGTGCCCAGCTGTATTGTGATGTGCCTGGCCATGGAGTGTTGTGCCCAGATATACTGCACTGTTCCCAGCCCTGGCATGTTGTGCCCGGCCCTGGTGCACTGTGCCCAGCTGTACCGTGCTGTGCCCAGCCCTGGTGCACTGTGCCCATTGCTGGAGTGCGCTGTGCCCGGCCCTGGTGCGTTGTGCCCGGCTGTACTGCGCTGTGCCCGGCCCTGGTGCGTTGTGCCCGGCTGTACTGCGCTGTGCCCGGCCCTGGTGCGTTGTGCCCGGCTGTACTGCGCTGTGCCCGGCCCTGGTGCGTTGTGCCCGGCTGTACTGCGCTGTGCCCGGCCCTGGTGCACTGTGCCCATTGCTGGAGTGATGTGCCCGGCCCTGGTGCGCTGTGCCCGGCTGTACTGCGCTGTGCCAGGCCCTGGTGTGCTGTGCCCGGCTGTACTGCAGTTTGCCTGGCCCTGGTGCGTTGTGCCCGGCTGTACTGCGCTGTGCCCGGCCCTGGTGCGTTGTGCCCGGCTGTACTGCGCTGTGCCCGGCCCTGGTGCCTTGTGCCCGGCTGTACTGCGCTGTGCCCGGCCCTGGTGCGTTGTGCCCGGCTGTACTGCGCTGTGCCCGGCCCTGGTGCGTTGTGCCCGGCTGTACTGCGCTGTGCCCGGCCCTGGTGCGTTGTGCCCGGCTGTACTGCAGTTTGCCTGGCCCTGGTGCATTGTGCCCGGCTGTACTGTGCTGTGCCCGGCCCTGGTGCGTTGTGCCCGGCTGTACTGCGCTGTGCCCGGCCCTGGTGCGTTGTGCCCGGCTGTACTGCGCTGTGCCCGGCCCTGGTGCGTTGTGCCCGGCTGTACTGCGCTGTGCCCGGCCCTGGTGCGTTGTGCCCATTGCTGGAGTGATGTGCCCGGCCCTGGTGCGTTGTGCCTGGCTGTACTGCGCTGTGCCCGGCCCTGGTGCGTTGTGTCCGGCTGTACTGCGCTGTGCCCGGCCCTGGTGTGTTGTGCCCATTGCTGGAGTGATGTGCCCGGCCCTGGTGCGTTGTGCCCGGCTGTACTGCGCTGTGCCCGGCCCTGGTGCACTGTGCCCATTGCTGGAGTGATGTGCCCGGCCCTGGTGCGTTGTGCCCGGCTGTACTGCGCTGTGCCCAGCCCTGGTGCATTGTGCCCGGCTGTACTGCGCTGTGCCCGGCCCTGGTGCCTTGTGCCCGGCTGTACTGCGCTGTGCCCGGCCCTGGTGCGTTGTGCCCGGCTGTACTGCGCTGTGCCCGGCCCTGGTGCCTTGTGCCCGACTGTACTGCGCTGTGCCCGGCCCTGGTGCGTTGTGCCCGGCTGTACTGCGCTGTGCCCGGCCCTGGTGCCTTGTGCCCGGCTGTACTGCGCTGTGCCCGGCCCTGGTGCATTGTGCCCGGCTGTACTGCGCTGTGCCCGGCCCTGGTGCCTTGTGCCCGGCTGTACTGCGCTGTGCCCGGCCCTGGTGCGTTGTGCCCGGCTGTACTGTGCTGTGCCCGGCCCTGGTGCGTTGTGCCCGGCTGTACTGCAGTTTGCCTGGCCCTGGTGCATTGTGCCCGGCTGTACTGTGCTGTGCCCGGCCCTGGTGCGTTGTGCCCGGCTGTACTGTGCTGTGCCCGGCCCTGGTGCGTTGTGCCCGGCTGTACTGCGCTGTGCCCGGCCCTGGTGCGTTGTGCCCGGCTGTACTGCGCTGTGCCCGGCCCTGGTGCGTTGTGCCCATTGCTGGAGTGATGTGCCCGGCCCTGGTGTGTTGTGTCCGGCTGTACTGCGCTGTGCCCGGCCCTGGTGCGTTGTGCCCATTGCTGGAGTGATGTGCCCGGCCCTGGTGCGTTGTGCCCGGCTGTACTGCGCTGTGCCCGGCCCTGGTGTGTTGTGCCCATTGCTGGAGTGATGTGCCCGGCCCTGGTGCGTTGTGCCCGGCTGTACTGCGCTGTGCCCAGCCCTGGTGCATTGTGCCCAGCTGTACTGCGCTGTGCCCGGCCCTGGTGCCTTGTGCCCGGCTGTACTGCGCTGTGCCCAGCCCTGGTGCATTGTGCCCGGCTGTACTGCGCTGTGCCCGGCCCTGGTGCATTGTGCCCGGCTGTACTGCGCTGTGCCCGGCCCTGGTGCATTGTGCCCGGCTGTACTGCGCTGTGCCCGGCCCTGGTGCGTTGTGCCCATTGCTGGAGTGATGTGCCCAGCCCTGGTGCATTGTGCCCGGCTGTACTGCGCTGTGCCCGGCCCTGGTGCGTTGTGCCCATTGCTGGAGTGATGTGCCCGGCCCTGGTGCATTGTGCCCAGCTGTACTGTGCTGTGCCCGGCCCTGGTGCGTTGTGCCCGGCTGTACTGCGCTGTGCCCGGCCCTGGTGCGTTGTGCCCGGCTGTACTGCGCTGTGCCCGGCCCTGGTGCACTGTGCCCATTGCTGGAGTGATGTGCCCGGCCCTGGTGCGCTGTGCCCGGCTGTACTGCGCTGTGCCCGGCCCTGGTGTGCTGTGCCCGGCTGTACTGCGCTGTGCCCGGCCCTGGTGCGTTGTGCCCGGCTGTACTGCGCTGTGCCCGGCCCTGGTGTGCTGTGCCCGGCTGTACTGCGCTGTGCCCGGCCCTGGTGCGTTGTGCCCGGCTGTACTGCGCTGTGCCCGGCCCTGGTGCGTTGTGCCCGGCTGTACTGCGCTGTGCCCGGCCCTGGTGCGTGCGTTGTGCCCGGCTGTACTGCGCTGTGCCCGGCCCTGGTGCGTTGTGCCCGGCTGTACTGCGCTGTGCCCGGCCCTGGTGCGTTGTGCCCGGCTGTACTGCGCTGTGCCCGGCCCTGGTGCGTTGTGCCCGGCTGTACTGCGCTGTGCCCGGCCCTGGTGTGCTGTGCCCGGCTGTACTGCGCTGTGCCCGGCCCTGGTGCGTTGTGCCCGGCTGTACTGCGCTGTGCCCGGCCCTGGTGCGTTGTGCCCGGCTGTACTGCGCTGTGCCCGGCCCTGGTGCGTTGTGCCCGGCTGTACTGCGCTGTGCCCGGCCCTGGTGTGCTGTGCCCGGCTGTACTGCGCTGTGCCCGGCCCTGGTGTGCTGTGCCCGGCTGTACTGCACTGTGCCCGGCCCTGGTGTGCTGTGCCCGGCTGTACTGCGCTGTGCCCGGCCCTGGTGCGCTGTGCCCGGCTGTACTGCGCTGTGCCCGGCTGTACTGCGCTGTGCCCGGCTGTACTGTGCTGTGCCCGGCTGTACTGCGCTGTGCCCGGCTGTACTGCGCTGTGCCCGGCTGTACTGCGCTGTGCCCGGCCCTGGTGCGCTGTGCCCGGCCCTGGTGCGCTGTGCCCGGCTGTACTGCCCTGTGCAGTCCCCCCGGCAGTGGCTGTCTGTCCTCCACTGTCCCAGGACTCCTCTTGCACAGCACAGGAAGGAAGTCCTTGCCCATTGGTGCCAGTGTGGTGCCAGGCACAGGTTCTGTCGTCCATCGCAGGCACCTCTGAGGCTTTCTTTGGGATCCTTTCACCTTCTGGCCCTCTGCAGCTCCCTGACAGGAGGCTGGAGCCAGCTGGGGGTTGCTCTCTTCCCCCAAGGAACAAACAATAGGCCAAAGGAAATGGCTTCAGGTTGCCCCAGGAGAGGTTTAGGTTGGACATGAGGAACAATTTCTTCCTCCTGAGGGTCTCAAGGCCTGGCCCAGGCTGCCCAGGGCAGTGGTGCAGTCCCCATCCTCAGAGGGGCTTGAAAGAGGTGGTGCTGGGGGCCCTGGTTCAGTGGTGCCCTGGCAGTGCTGGGGTCAGAGTTGGACTGGATGAGCTTCAGGGTCTCTTCCAACCAAATCAATTCTGTGCTCCTGTGCTTGCAGCTTTGCTGCTCTCATCCACCTTCCCCTCCTGTTGCTTCCTTGCTGTTCATAGAGGGCCTGGAAAGGTTTGGTCTCTCACCAGGCACTGGGAGACAACCAAACTGCAGTGCTGGTCTGGGTACTGCTGCTGGCCGTGGGCTTTGCTCTGGAGCTCAGTCACTGCAGGGGCCAGAGCTGGAAAGGAGGTGAAAAGGGCAAATGCTGCAGCAGAGAAACCTTGGGCAGCTGGCCACTGCCTTCCACACCTCCCTCAGTTTGCCCATTTGTTGCTCTTTTGATCCCAGTGAGCTTCCTTTGTGCTGGGCAAGAGCTTGGAATGATGAATGGGAAGGAGGGAGAAGGAAACCTGGGTGCTGCTGAGCTGGGAAGGAGCAGAGGGCAGGTGCAGAGCTGAGTGTTGTGTTGAAAATCCACTTGGCTGCTGGCCACAGGACCTCTGCTGCTTCCCAGGAGTGAGTCCTGCCCTTCGTAAAGCCTTTTGCACAAAGGAAGGGCTCTTCCTGGAGCTGCTCACTGCCTGCAGTGTGGCTGCAGCTCCTCTCTGGCAGGGGTCACCAAGGGGCTCTGAGCAGATCTGGTTTCTAGGAAACTCAGCCTGAAGGTGATGAACACATGGGAGGGCTCCCAGGCTTCCTCCTGGCCTCCCATGCTCTCCAGGCTCTGGTTGTACCCCTGCCCAGCACGGCCTCAGCCTTGGTCTGAAGGGGCTGAGAGGCTTCCTCACTGCTGCAGAAGGATTCTTGCTTCCCAAAGCTGTGAGGACAGCAGTGGAGACTTCTGTGCCCCAAGGCCAGACCTGAAGTCACTCTGCCAGCCCTGGAGTTCAGAATGTGAAGGTCCCTGAGTCATCCAGGCCACCCTCAGGGCAGCACCCAAGGGTGAACAGAGCCAGCAGGGCTCTAGCAGCCTGCTCTGTCCCCCTCCAGCAGGGAAGAGTCCTCACTCTGAGCATGCAGACAGGAGCTGGCTCTGAGCTTGGCCTCTCCAGGTCTCCATTTGAGGAGGGCCTCCTCTGGAGGCTCTGGGCTGGCTCTGTTGCTTTTCTGGGATCTCACCCAGAACAGAATCACAGAAACAGCCAGGCTGGAGCAGAGCCTCAGGAGCACCAAGTCCAACCCAGAGCCCTGCTCTGCAAGGGTCACCCCTAAACCATAGCCCCGAGCCCCACATCCAAACCACCTTGAAACACAGCCAGGCTTGGGGACTCAGCCACCTCCCTGGGCAGCCTCTGCCAGTGCCTGCCCACTCTTGCCAGGACAGAATCACCTCCTGCTTTGGTTGCAGGCACCTGCAGCTTTCTGTGCCAGTTTAAGGGGTGGCTGGGTGGAAGAGCAGCTCCAGCTGTGAGGGCAGGCAGTGCAGCTGGCACCTGTGCCTAGAAGGGAAGAGCCCAGCTCCATCTTAGAAGTTCCCCTGGCACCTGATCCACAGGCAGAAGCCAGCTCCACTCTGGCACCTTTAGAATCCGAGAACCATTGAGGTTGGGGAAGGCCTCTGAAGTCCATCAAGTCCAGCTGTCAGCCCAGCACTGCCAGGGCACCACAGGACCACGTCCCACAGTGCCATGTCCACACATTTTCTGAGCACCTCCGAGAGCCTGGCAGCCTGAGCACTCCTGCAGCAAAGAAATTGTTCCTCATGTCCAACCTAAACCTCCCCTGGAGCAGCTTGAGGCTGATTCCTCTTGTCCTGTCTCGTGTTCCTTGGGAGAAGAGCCCAACCCCCACCTGGCTCCAGTCTCCTCTCAGGGAGTTAGAGAGAACCAGGAGGTCTCCCTTAGCCTCCTCTTCTCCAGGTCCTCCCCACCCCAATTCTCCAGACCCTTCCCGGCTTTCTTGCCCTTCTCTGGACCTGCTCCAGCCCTCAATGTCCCTCGAGGAGTGAGGAGCCCAAAACTGAACTCAGGTCTCAAGGTGTGGCCTCAGCAGTGGACAGGGAGATGATCCCTGCCCTGCTCCTGCTGCCCACACCGTTACTGCTCCAGGGCAGGCTGCTGGTGACCTTCTTGGCCACCTGGGCACCCCCTGGGCTCATCTTCAGCTGCTGCCAACCGACACCCCGAGGTCCTTTTCTCTGCTGGGCACTTTCCAGCCACTCTGCCCCAGGCCTGGAGCCTTCATGGGGCTGTTGTGACCCAAGTGCAGGACCCACCACTTGGCCTTGTTGAACCTCATCCCACTGGCCTTGACCCAGCCAGCCAGCCTGGCCAGATCCCTCTGTGGTGCCTCCTGCCCTCCAGCAGTCCAACTTCCCACCCATCTTGGTGTGCTCTGCAGACTGACTAAGGTGCTGCAATCCTCTCATCCATTCCAGTGATAAAGATTTGCAAGAGAGCTGGTCCCAGCAGGGAGCCCTGGGGGCCACAGCTTGCAACTGGCCCCCAGCTGGATTGGCTTTAGCTGTGCCTGGCACCTGTGTGAAGCACTGGGGCATTCTGAGCCCCTCTTCCTCAACCATGGTGGAACTGCTGTGGGTGTTGTGAGTGTCCTCAGCCTCACAGGGTGGTTCTGCAGTAACCATGGGCCTGCCTGTGTTGTAGTGCAGCCTGAGCAGAGCAGGTCATGGAGATCAGTTTTCTGGCTGGAGCTGAGCTTGCCAACCCTTTGTGAGGCTTTGGCTGAATTTCTCTCCAAAGGGCAAATCAATCAATCAATCAATCAATCAATCCCAAGCCCCACAAGCCCCAGCCTGTAGGTCAGGCAGAGGGCTCCCAGGGTGGGCCACGAGGCTTGTCCTGCCTGGGGTGCAGCAGCCTCTCAGGGGGATGCACAGGATCAGCTTTGCTGTTCACAGAGACAAAAGTGCAATAGTGACTTCATGATGATGGAGCAGCAGCTTCTGCTTTAGTGGGGCAAGAGCAAAACACAGACTGGCTACCAGCTGAACTGAGCCAGCAATGTGCCCTGATGGCCAAGAGGCCAGTGGTCACCTGGGGTGCATGAAGAAGAATGTGGCCAGCAGGGCAAGGGAGGTTCTCCTCCCCTTCTCCTCTGCCCTAGGGAGGCCACCTCTGGAGTCCTGGGTCCGGTTCTGGGCTCCCCAGTTCAAGAGGAACAGGGAAGAGTTGGAGAGAGTCCAGGGGAAGCTCTCAAGGTGCTGAGGAGCAGCTCTGTGGGGAGCAAAGCCTGAGAGGCTTTCACTCTGTGAGGAGCAAAGGCTGAGAGCCCTGGGGCTGAGAGCCTGCAGGAGAGCAGCCCCAGAGGGCAGCTGAGCAATGCTCAGCAAGAGCTAAAGGAGCTGTGGGGGGCAAGAGGCTGGGGCCAGACTCTACTGAGTGGTGCCCAGGGACAGGCCAAGGAGCAGAGGGCACCAACTGGCACCCAGGAGGTTGCAGCTGAGCAGGAGGAGAAAGTTGTTTGGTGTGAGGGTGCTGAGGCCTGGAGCAGGCTGCCCAGAGAGGTTGTGGAGTCTCCTGGTGTGGAGAGCTTCCAACCCCCCTGGCCCTTGTGCTGCTGGGCAGGCTGCTGTGGGTGCCCTGCTGGAGCAGGGCTTGGAGTGGAGGAGCTCCAGAGGTCCCTTCCCACCCCAGCAGCCCTGGGGTCTGGGACTGTGTTAGAAGCTGTTTCCTGCCAAGAGTGAGGAGCAGGTGGCCAGTTCTACCTCTTGCACTGTGTTTTGTTTCATGAACAGAGTTTCTCACCCTGGTTTCTGTCCTGTCCCCCCCAGGAACACCTTTCTACCCAAGTCAGCCAGTCTACCAGTCTGCACCCATCATAGTGCCTACACAGCAGCAGCAGCCTCCACCAGCTAAAAGAGAGAAAAAACGGTGAGTGCTGGCCCCTCCCTGATCCAGCCCTGGGGGATCTGTGCTGCTGCTGAGGCTGCAGGGCAGCCAGAAGCCTCTGAACCTTTAGACTGAGCTTTATCCTCACAGAGAGGCTGAGCCTTGCCTTGCACATCTCACAGTGCTGCAGCCTTTGACTGATTGCTCTCTGGGAGCTTTCTGCTCTGAGCTGGTGACATCTCAGCCAGTCAGACAGGAGCAGCTCTGTGCCAGGGCTCCTCAGCTGCCTGCACCGTGGCTGAGAGGCTGACCAAGGAGCCAGGTGGGAAGGAGCAAACTCAGCTCAGTTTGGGAGAGGCTGGGAATTGATATCCAAGAAATTGTTCAGCTGTTGTGCCATGGACAAGGTAGGAAAGCAGAGCCTGGTGGAGCTGCAGGCTGGCACAAGCTGAGCACACAACATCGTCAATGGGGGCAGAGGTTTGCAGACCACACTTCTGCAAGTCCTGATTCCCTGGGCTGCATTTGAGACACAGGGGAATGGAACTGGAGACCATCTGCAGGTGGGTGGGGGGGGAGCAGCACACCAAGGAACATGGAAACAGCTCAGGGTGGGCTTGGATCCTTTTGAAGTTGTTGCAGAGGCAATGAGCTGACATCAGTGGGAGGGTGAGAGGAGCATGGGCCTTGGACATGGCTCAGGACAGAGCACCTTTGTGTGTCTTGGGTTTTGAAGCTGATCTGAGGTGACACAGGAATTAGCTGGGCTGGTGAGAACGTGTCCAGAGAAGGGCAACAAGGCTGGGGAGGGGTCTGGAGCACAGCCCTGGGAGGAGAGGCTGAGGGAGCTGGGGTTGCTTAGCCTGCAGAAGAGGAGGCTCAGGGGAGACCTTCTTGCTCTCTCCAACTCCCTGAAGGGAGGTTGGAGCCAGGTGGGGATTGGGCTCTTCTGCCAGGCAGGCACCCAGCACCAGAACAAGAGGACACAGTCTCAAGCTGTGCCAGGGGAGGTTTGGGTTGGATGACAGGAAGAAATTCTTCCCAGCAAGAGAGATTGGCCCTTGGGATGTGCTGCCCAGGGAGCTGGTGGAGTCCCCATCCCTGGAGGTGTTTAGGAAGAGCCTGGATGAGGCCCTTGGTGCCCTGGTTGAGTTAATCAGATGGTGCTGGGTGGGAGGTTGGACTTGATGATCTCAAAGGTCTTTTCCAACCTGGTTAATTCTATCCTATCCTATCCTATCCTATCCTATCCTATCTATCCTATCCTATCCTATCCTATCCTATCCTATCCTATCCTATCCTATCCATCCTATCCTATTCTCAGTAAAGGCCTTCTGCATGGCTGCTGCCAGCAAAGGGGGATGCAATGCTATTGCCACCTCCTCACCACCCTCTTTGGTCTCGAGGAGCCTCTTTTCAGCATCCAAAACACATCAGTGGCCACATCAGTGATGCCATTTGAAATGCTAAGATGCTCAGAGAGGCTCAGTTGTGGCTTTAAGAGTTTTGTGCCAGCAGAGTTGTTTGAAGTGGCAAAGCAGGAGGGGCTCTGAATGCTTTGCTCTGAGTGTGCTGTTTCAGTTGGTTAATTGGTGTCACAGCTGAAGAAATGAAAGAGAAGTGCAGGCTCTGTCTGCACACACATCCACCTGCCCCAGCAGCTGAGTGCTTCAGGCAGGGAAGGCTGGGTGGATGCCCTTGGCTCCTCAGCAGGGGAGGAAGGGGGCAGCAGTTCTGAGGCCTTGCTGCTGTGGTTAATTGAATGTTGCAGCAGACAAACTCCATCAAAAGCAAGAGGAGGCCACCTCTTGTCAGCATGCCGAGTGCCACGTGAAGATTCATTTGTCCTCACAACCCAGAGAGCCCAGAGGACCTCAGGGGGTGCTGAGGTCGATCCCTCACCAAAGGCCTCTGCGGCTGCATGTTGCTGAGTGAAGACCTCAGAGCCATTTGCACTTGGGCAGGATGGTGCCTCTGGCTTGGCTTCTGCTCAGCACTTCTGTCTGCATTTGTGTGGAGTTCCACCAAGAGCCTTTGGGAAAGGGGAGAGGCAAACACTTCCACTGTCTTTGGGTTTGTGACATCTTCAGTTTTGTACCAATCAGAATACAGAATGAACCAGGTGGGAAAAGACCTTCAAGTCATCGAGTCCAACCTCTCACCCAACACCCTCTGATCAACTCAACCATGGCACTGAGTGCCTCATCCAGGCTCTTCTTAACCACCCCCAGGGATGGTGACTGCACCACCTCCCTGGGCAGCACATCCCAAGGGACAATCTCTCCTCCTGGGAAGGTTAAAAACTGCTCCAAGTGAGCCCAGGAGCTTGGCTGGTCCCCAGGGTCAGTAACCCAGCTTGGCTCCAGTGGCAGCTGAGGATGCAGCTGAGTGTGTTCTGGAGTGGATTATTTTCATAGCATCCAAGAATGGGTTGGGTTGGAAGGGAACTTAAAACTCATCCAGTTCCAAGCCCCTGCCATGGGCAGGGACACCTCCCACCAGCCCAGGTTCATAGAATCATAGAATCAATAAGGTTGGAAAAGACCTCAGAGGTCACCAAGTCCAACCTATGACCTAATCCCCAACACCTCCTGACAACTCAACCATGGCTCCAAGTGCCACATCCAAGCCTTCCTTGAGCACCTCCAGGGATGGGGACTCTACCACCTTTCTGGGCAGCACATCCCAAGGGCCAATCTCTTTTGCTGGGAAGAACTTTCTCCTCACCTCCAGCCTAAACCTCCCCTGGCACAGCCTGAGGCTGTGTCCTCTTGTTCTGGTGCTGGGGGCCTGGGGGAAGAGACCAACCCCCACCTGGCTCCAACCTCCCTTCAGGTAGTTGTAGAGAGCAATGAGGTCTCCCCTGAGCCTCCTCTTCTCCGGGTTGCTCAAGGCCTCATCCAGCCTGGCCTTGAACACCTATTTTCAAAGGATTTTTCCTTCCCATTTTGGGGCTGTGAGGAGACTCAGCCCCAGATCTGTTTCCTAAATGCCAATCACTGTGCAGGGCATCACTTTGCTCTTGCAGTTTCCCTTCCTCCACTCAGCAGTGTCTGCCCAGTGCCCTGTGTTGCTGGTGTGGCTCTGCTCCCTGTGGAAGGGACAGGCAGAAAGAGCTGATGTGCTCTTCCCAGCAGCTGAGTTGGCAAGGTCGTGGAGTTTGCTGTCAGGGTAGAACATGGCCTTTGGTTTTCATTCCTGAGCTTTCCACTACCTACCCAGCTTAGTTCTGTTGCTGAAGAGCTGCATGCTCTGAGCTGCTGCCACTTGCTGTTCTGAGGGACAGGGTCCTGCAGCTCTTCAGAGCTCCCTGCTGTGGCTGAGCAGTGTCCTTTAAATCAGGTTTGGAGATTGACAGGTTCATGGAGGGGCTTGGGTTTTAAGGGGCCTGAAAGCTCAGCCAGTTCCAAGCCCCTGCCATGGGCAGGGACACCTCCCACCAGCCCAGGCTGCTCAAGGCCTCATCCAGCCTGGCCCTGAACACCTCCAGGGAGGAGGCAGCCACAGCCTCCCTGGGCAGCCTGTGCCAGTGTCTCCCCACCCTCACTCCCATGAATTTCTTCCTCCTCTCCAGTCTCAGTCTCCCCTCTCCCAGCTCAAAGCCATTGTCCTCATCCTGGCACTCCCAGCCCTTGTCAGAAGCCCCTCCCCAGCTCTCCTGTGGCCCCTTCAGGTCCTGGGAGATGCAGGCTGACATCCCACACGTTGCAGTTTACCAAACCACATTCCAGGGCTCCTGCAGAGCAGCAGCTCAACCCAGAGCACCTCCCACCAAGTGTGGTGCCACTGTGTCCTGTCCATCCTCTCCATAACCCCCAGGCCAGCCTGGTTGAGCTCTTTCTTTCTTCCATCCCCCAGATCCGGATCCGGGATCCCAACCAGGGAGGCAAAGACATCACAGAGGAGATCATGTCTGGAGGGGGCAGCAGGAACCCAACACCTCCCATCCTCAGACCTACTTCCACACCTACTCCACCTCAGGTAACCACCAGGCCATGGAGACTTCTGGGGCTCTCTGCTTGGCTTTGCTGCTTGTTGGAGCCAGTTCCACGTCAGCCCTCACCTCAGAGACCTGGCTGGGCCTGGGCTGTCCACCTTCTTCAAGGGCTGCTTTGGGGTTTTTGATCCTTTTCACCAGCCTGGAGCCTGTAAAATCTGGAGCTGCAGCACTGCTCCAGGCTCTGCACATGTGGGGCTGCGTCAGCAGGAGGGCTTTGAGCTTGTGAAAGCTTTCAGTGTAGCCTCTGCTGGACTCTCTCCAGTAGTTCCCTCTCCTCTTTGAACTGGGGAGCCCAGAACTGGACCCAAGAGCCAGAGGTGTCCTCCCTAGGGCAGAGTACAGGAGGAGAAGAACCTCCCTCAGCCTGCTGGCCACACTCCAGGACACCACTGGCCTCCATGGCCACCAGGGCACATTGCTGGCTCCCTTGTCCTCCAGCACTCCCAGATCCTTCTCCTTGGAGCTGCTTTCCAGCAGGTCCCCCCTCACCTGCCCTGGTGCAGGGGTTGTTCCTCCCAGAAGGAGGTTCTCCTGGTGAAGGGTGGGCTTTAGATCAGAGCCTGGCCTAGGCTGGGCTGTGATTTGTTCCTTCTCCAAGTTTTTCCCTGTTCAGTGTCACCAGGGTCTGCAGGCTTTTAGGTAAAAGCCTCTTCTGAGCTGGCCTCTCACTTTGCTCTGTGTCTGGATCATTTCTCTGCTGCCTGTCCCATGCTGAGGTGGCAGCAGGAGCTTGTCTTGAGGCACCTGTTGGCCTGGGGCAGCTGCTAGAGGTTGCAGCTGAGCCAGTGAGGTGTCCCTGGGATCCCTGTGCTGGGACAGGGCCTGGCCTGCAGCTCTCCCCTCCCCTGGCACCAATGGGATCGTTGGGGCTTTGGTTCAGTCCAGTCACATGAGGGCATCTGCCTGGGCTCTGGGGCACCTGCTTTCTCCTCCTGGTCTCCATCAAGAGGGGGAGATGGCAGGCAGCAGCAGGGCACCCTGCTGGAGCCATCCCAGGCAGTCATGGTTCTGCAGCAAGGTCTGTGGTGCTCAGCTGCCAAAAGCAGCTCCCTGCCAGCAGTGTCTGATGGGTTGGGACTGCAGCTGGAAGCAGGGAGCCAGGAGCTGCTTACCTGCAGCATCACTGAAGCTTCTTCCCAGGCACTTCCCTGGAGTGGAGTCACAGCAGTGCTGTGAAGTGGGAGAGCTGCAGAATCAGTTTGGTTGGCAAAGGCCTCTAAGGTCATTGAGTCCAACCATTCTGTCACTGTACCAAGGCTGGGGCTAAACCCTGGCCCTCAGCACCACATCTCTGCAGCTTTCCAGCACCTCCAGGGGTGGGGATTCCACCACCTCCCTGGGCAGCCTGGGCCAGGGTTTGAGAACCCTTCCAGTGAAGAAGTTTCTTCTGATATCCAGCTTAGACCTCCCCTGGTCAACTTCAGGCCATTTCCTGTCACTTGTTACTGGGGAGAAGCAACCAGCCTGCCCCTCACTGTATCTCCATGTTGGGGGCCTGCTGAGATCTCCTTCCCATTCCTCCCTGCTGAATGACTTCCCCTCTAGGAGTGGGGAAGAGCTGCCAGCAGCTGGGGTTTCACCTTGTGTTCATGGCTGGTGCAGCTAATCCCAGCACTTCCCAGCTCTGGAATCTATTTTAAGATGCTACAATTAAGTCAAACAGGATGAAGTAAACATTTTATCAAGCAGAGGTGAAGAGGCAGGGACCTTGATCAGCTCTCATTTGCATGCAGAGCACAGCAGTCATGTCCAATCACCTCCTCCAGGTGAGGGATGCAAATACTTCAGTGTTTCATACCCAGCCTGCCTCTTGATGAGGTGCTTGGCACCACTCTGGTTCCTCGCTGGGGAGCTCTGCAGCAGGGCTCACCAGCAGAACTTCCCTAGTGCCACAGAACTGAGCACTGAACCCACTCAAGGCAGCAGATTCCAAGCTGCTGTCCCAACACCACCTCTAGGCCATTTCTTTCAGAGGATCACAGCATGGCTCAGCTTGGAAGGGACCTCAGAGATCATCTGCTGCCACCCCCTGCCATGCCCAGGGATGCCTCTCAGCTAGACTCAGCTGACCAAGGCCTCATCCAGCCTGGCCTTCAACACCCCCAGGCAGGAGGCAGCCACAGCCTCCCTGGGCAGCCTGTGCCAGAGCCTCACCAGCCTCACACTGAAGAGCTTCTTCCTCAGCTCCACTCTAACCCTGCTCTGCCTGAGCTCCAAACCATTGCCCCTTGGCCTGCCTCAGACCCCCTCAGCAAAAGTCTCTCTGCAGCCTCCCTGCAGGATCCCTTCAGGTGCTGGCAGCAGCTCTGAGGTCCCCCTGGAGCCTTCTCCTCTGCAGGCTGCACAGCCCCAGCTCCCTCAGCCTGTGCTCCCAGCAGAGCTGCTCCAACCCTGGGAGCATCTTTGTGATGAAATTCGTTGGTGCCTTCATTGTGCTCAGTGGTTGAGTTCCAGTAGTGGGATAACTGTGATGGTGTAAAAGCAGTGAGCTTTAGCTGTTCAGCCACAGCTTGGCTTTACAGCACAGAACTCTTTTGGCTGTTGCAGACCTCAGAGCTCTGCTGTGGCTTTTGGTATTCCCCTCACCTAGCAGTTACAAGCTGGGACCAGTCAGTGTGAGCTTCCTGGGGAAGTACTTGGCTGTTAAATCCTGGAATCATTAAGGCTGCAAAAGCTTTCTGAGATCCTCTGGTCCAGTCTTCAGCTCAATACCACCATGGCCACCAGACCATGGCCCCAGTGCTTTGTGCAGATGGTTCCTGAACACATCCAGGGCAGCCTGTTCCAATCCCTGAGCACTCTTGCAGCAAAGAAACTGTTCTTCATGTCCAATCTAAACCTCCCCCGGGGCAACTTGAGGCCATTTCCTCTTGTGTTATGTCTTGTTACTAGAAGGAAGAGACCAGCCCCAAGCCCAGCTCCAGCCTCCTGTCAGGGAGCTGTACAGAGCAATGAGGTCACCCCTCAGCCCTCTTTTCTCCAGCTCCCTCAGCTGCTCCTCCCCAGCCCTGTTCTCCAGACCCTTCCCCAGCTCTGTTGCCCTTCTCTGGACCTGCTCCAGCCCTCAGTGTCCTTCTTGGAGGGAGGAGCCCAAAGCTGAACCCAGCACTCAAGGGGTGGCCTCACCAGTGCCCAGTCCAGGGGCACAGTCCCTGCCCTGCTCCTGCAGCCCACACCATTGCTGCTCCAGGCCAGGCTGCTGGTGCCCTTCTTGGCCAGCTGGGCAGCCCCTGGGCTCATCTTCAGCTGCTGTTGACCAACATGCTCAGATCCTTTCTCCACCAGGCAGTTTCCAGCCTCCAACCTTGGTGGGGTTGTTGTGACCCAGGTGCAGGACCCAGCCCTTGGCCAGTCAAAGACCTAATCCAAGTCACTCCCAGTCCAGTGGCATTTCACAGTCTCACAGTATCACAGAATCAGTCTCACAGTATCACCAGGGTTGGAAGAGACCTCAAAGATCATCGAGTCCAGCCTGTCACCACAGAGCTCATGACTAGACCATGGCACCAAGTGCCACATCCAATCCCCTCTTGAACACCTCCAGGGATGGGGACTCCACCACCTCCCTGGGCAGCACATTCCAGTGGCTAACAACTCTCTCTGGGAAGAGCTTTCTCCTCACCTCCAGCCTAAACCTCCCCTGGCACAGCTTGAGACTGTGGCCTCTTGTTCTGGTGCTGGTTGCTAGAGAGAAGAGACCAACCCCTTCCTGGCTACAACCTCCCTTCAGGTAGTTGTAGAGAGCAATGAGGTCACCCCTGAGCCTCCTCTTCTGCAGGCTAAGCAACCCCAGCTCCCTCAGCCTCTCCTCCCAGGGCTGTGCTCAAGGCCTCTCCCCAGCCTTGTTGCCCTTCTCTGGACACCTTCAAGACTCTCAATGTCCTTAAACTGAGGAGCCCAGAACTGGACACAGGACTCAAGGTGTGGCCTAAGCAGTGCTGAGCACAGGGCACAATGACCTCCCTGCTCCTGCTGGCCACACTCTTCCTGATGCAGGCCAGGATGCCCTTGGCCTTCTTGGCCCCCTGGGCACACTGCTGGCTCCTGTTCAGGCAGCTGTCAATCAGCACCCCCAGGTCCCTCTCTGTTTGGCAGCTCTCAGCCACTCTGCCCCCAGCCTGTAGCTCTGCCTGGGGTTGCTGTGGCCAAAGTGCAGCCCCTGGCACTTGGACTTGTTGAATGCCATCCTGTTGGCCTCTGCCCATCTGTGCAGCCTGGCAAGGTCCCTCTGCAGAGCCCTTCTGCCCTCTGACTGACCAACATCTGCTCCCAGCTTGGTGTCAGCTGCACATTTGCTGATGACTGTCTCAATCCTCTCCTCCAGATTGTCAGTGAAGATGTTAAAGAGGCTGGGGCCCAGCACTGATCCCTGGGGCACACCACTGGTGCCTGGCTGCCAGCTGGCTGTGGCACCATTCACCACCACTCTCTGGGCTCAGCCTCCAGCCAGTTCCTAACCCAGCTCAGAGTGCTGCTGCCCAAGCCAGGGGCTGACAGCTTGGCCAGGAGCTTGCTGTGGGGGATGGTGTCAAAGGCCTTGCTGCAGTCCAGGCAGACTCCATCCCCAGCCTGCCCCACACCCACCAGGCAGTCACCTGGGCATGGAAGGAGATCAGGTTGGTCAGGCAGGACCTGCCCTTCCTAAATCCCTGCTGGCTAGACCTGAGCCCTTGGCCATCCTGCAGGTGCACAGTGACTGCCCCCAGGATGATCTGCTCCATCATTTCCCTGGCACTGAGGTCAGGCTGCCAGGCCTGGAGCTCCCAGGTGCCTCCATCCGACCCTGCTTGTGGATGGGGACCACCTTGGCCAGTCTCCAGTCATCTGGGACCTCTCTGGTGAGCCAGGACTGGAGGCAGATGCTGGAGAGCGGCTTGGCAGCTCCTCTGCAGCTCTCTCAGCACCCTGGGATGGATCCATCCGGCCCCATGGACTTGTGAGTGTCCAAGTGGCTCAGCAGGTCCCGAAGCGATTCCTCCTGGATTCCTGGGGCATTACACTGCTCCCTGATTTCAGAGCTGTGCTGGACCCTGGTAGGGCTTCTCTGCACAGGCAGCCAGGATCTGATGCTGTCAGCTCATTGCTGAAGTGGCCCAAGCACAGGGAGAGCCTGGGAGCCACTGCTGCAGCCCAGGCCCTGTCCCAGCTCCTGCAGCTGAAAGCAAAGCCAGTGAACACTGAGAAGAGACTTCCAAATGTCCTTCCCCCTCCTCTAAATTTGGATTCTTTGGTTTTTAACCCAAAACTCTGCTAGCACAGCCCCCAGCAGCCTCTTCCCTCTGTAGCTGAAGAGCTTCACATCACAGAAATGCTGGAGCTGGCCTTCAGCTGAGCATTGCTGCCAGGAGTTGAGCTGTGTGGCTTTAGCCACTTCCATGCTTTCCTATCTCCAGCTTTGCAGCCCAAGGAAGGGCTTTGGGTGGAGCCTGCCCAGCACCTCCACACCTTCAAAACACCTCAAAGCTGCTGCAAGAGAAGCAGGCAGGAGGTGCAGGACTCTGAGGTTTTTTGTTTGGCTGGGAAGATAAATGATAGAATCCTGGGATGGCTCTCAGCCAACCTCTTTTTTGTTGAGCAATAACGTCCCAGTTCTTCCTTGGAGAGAGGAGGAGAGGTTGGAATAACCCAGTCTGGAGGTGACTGCTCACTGGGGAGGCTGCACCTTGGAGACACAGAGGTGGAACTGCAGGAGCAAGGAGCAAGGGCTGTGCTAGTGCAGCTTTGTTCCTGGACTAGAGGCCAAGAGTCTTTCTTTCCTAAAATCCTGGAATGCTTTGGGTTGGAAGGGACATTAAAGCTCATCCAGCTCCAACCCCCTGCCATGGGCAGGGACACCTCCCACCAGCCCAGCTTGCTCAAGGCCTCATCCAGCCTGGCCTTCAACACCTCCAGGCAGGGCACAGCCACAGCCTCCCTGGGCAACCTGTGCCAGTGCCTCCCCACCCTCACTCTCAACAATTTCTTCCTCATCTCCAGTATCAGTCTCCCCTTTCCCAACTCAAAGCCATTGTCCCTTGTCCTGGCACTCCCAGCCCTTGTCAAAAGTCCCTCCCCAGCTCTCCTGGAGCCCCTTCAGGTCCTGGAAGGCTGCTCTGAGGTCTCCCTGGAGCCTTCTCCAGGCTGCACAGCCCCAACTCTCCCAGCCTGCCCTCACAGCTGAGGTTCTCCATCCCTCTGGTTGGGTTCCCCAGCCCTGTGCTGCCAAGATGAAGTCAGTGCAAAGAGTTTGGGAGCCATGCCCAGTCCAGTCTCAGTCTGCACTCCTCAGGCTTCAGTCCATCCCCTCTCAAGAGCCCCATCCAGAGAGATGTCTCTGTGTGTGTGTGTCCATGTCTGCACTGTTCACACAGGCATGATCTGCTTTGTCTAACCCAGACATCACATGAACAAAGAAGCAGATAGAAACTCTCCAGGGTGCTTGCAGTGCCTGGGCAGTGGGGAAGGAGCTGAGTCTGGGAAGCAAACTGAACTTAGAGAGAGCTCCAGGAGTCTTTTGGTGTTCAGCTGACTTCTTGCAGTCTCTGCAGTGCAGCATTTCTGCTGCTCCTGGAGGAAGCACTGGGAGAATGAAGTGTGTTAATAACTGTGCTGTGCTGCCTCTGTCTCGCTGCTGTGACCATTAATCTTCTCTCTTTCCCCTTCTCCTGCTGCCTTCTCCTCCCTTTCCCCTGTCCCCAACTCAACTGCTCTCTGCATCTGTTCCCTGCCTTTGGTTCTTCTGTTCTGCCCCACTTCCCCCACTTCCCCCGCTCCACCTTGCTGCTTTTCCTCTTCACATGCTCATTGTCACCCCCTTTTTGTCCTTCACATCCCAGCAGCTGTCCAGCCAGGTCCCTGAGCACAGCCCTGTGGTCTATGGGACCGTGGAGAGCACCACCCACCTCGCTGCCAGCACCCCCGGCACGGTGACCAGCACCCCCAAGCAAGGTTTGTCGATGGATCTCTCTCCTTCCTGATTACTCTCAGGCCTTTGCTTTTGGTTTGGTTTCAGTAGTTTTGTTTTGTTTTGAGTATTTTTGGCATGGAGAGCAGCAGTCAGCAGCAGGAGGAGGAGGGGAGGGACTCCTTTTCCTCCAGCAGAATGTTTGAACAGCCTGGTGCTGAGGGAACTCATTGACGTTTGCCAAGGGGGAGCTGCTTCAGAGCAATGTGATCCAACCTCGGATGTCCTGAAGGTTGTTCTCATCTGGGAACCTCCTCTCCCCCCTGTGCCATCCTTCAGAAACAAGTGGTGGTTGGTAAAGTGCTCTTGGCCAGAGAGGTTTTAGACCATTTGGCCCATTTGCCACAGTGAAGGCACAGAACCAGAGCGTGGCATGGCTGCTCCAGAGCTGCTGGAGGCGTTTGCTGTCCTACAGGACGTGGGCAATGTCACGCCAAAGCCCAGCAGCCTGCAGAGCGCCTCGGAAATGACTGAGCACGTTTTGCTGCCTTGAGTGGAAGCAGCGTGGAGGGAGGAAGCTCCTGAGTGTGATTGATCCCTTCCCACATCTCAGAGTGAGACAACTTTGGTCAAAGACAAAGTGCCCCAGGAGGGGAGGGAGTGTGCCAAGTCTCTTCCCACACTGAAGGGTTTGAGCCCTTGTCGAGCTGTCGTGAATGACATGTGTGCTGCTGGCACCTGCTTGGAGCCACAGACTGCTTTGGGTAGGGAGGGACCTTGGAGATCAGCCAGTTCCAAGCCCCTGCCATGGGCAGGGACACCTCCCACCAGCCCAGCTTGCTCCAGGCCTCATCCAACCTGGCCTGGAACACCTCCAGGCAGGGGACAGCCACAGCCTCCCTGGGCAGCCTGTGCCAGTCTCTCCTCACCCTCACTCTCAACAATTTCTTCCTCATCTCCAGTCTCAGTCTCTCCTTTTCCAGCTCAAAGCCATTGTCCCTCCCTGTCACTCTCAGTCCTTGTCCAAAGTCCCTCCCCAGCTCTCCTGGAGCTCCTTCAGGTCCTGGAAGGCTGCTCTGAGGTCTCCCTGGAGCCTTCTCCTCTTCAGGCTGAACCACCCCAACTCTCCCAGCCTGGCCTCCCAGCAGAGGGCTTCCAGCCCTGCCAGCATTGCTGTGGCCCTGCTCCACCAGGTCTCTGTGCTGAGGACTCCAGAGCTGCCCCAGCACTGCCGGGGGGCTCTCAGCAGAGGGGCAGAATCCCCTCCCTGCCCCTGCTGCCCACACTGCTGGGATCAGCCCAGGACACAGCTGGGGCTGGGCTGGCAGCACGTGGGGGCTGGCTCCTGTTGAGCTTCTCGGTGGCCTCGGTGGTGTTGTGGAGTCCACACTGCTGATCACTGCCCACATGGCAGGGTTGGAGGCTTCTGCCTGCAGCAGCAAGCGCAGGGAGGCTGAGCTCTGCCTCCTTCCACTCCTGAGCGTGGGCTGGAAGCGCTGAGCCCGCTTCAGCCTTCTCTCAGAGCATTTGCTAGAGGAAAAGTGAGCCCCTGAGAAGCACAGAAAAGAGGGGGAAAGCTGCCTGTGACGCTCCAGGAGGCACAAACCGCTTGGAAGGGAAGGGTCCCTCGGGCTAAGGAGTCTCAGAGTTGGGGTTCCGGTGGCAGCGCTGCGCTGCGGCAGCCACGCTGCGGGCTGCAGGGCTTCCCCCGCTGCGGCTGCGCCACCGCTGCACTGGGGCTGCTGCAGGGGCTGCAAGGGGCCGAGAAGGGTCCTCTGGGCCTGTCTCCCACTCCAAGTGGGACTAAGGCTTTGTCTACATCTTTGTGGAAACCTTAGGACCACAAATCATGGAACTGCTTGGGTTGGAAAAGGCCTCTAAGGTCACCCAGTCCAACCTTCAACCCAACCCCTGCCCCGGCCACCAAACCCTGGCCCCAGCTGCCATGGCCACACTTTGTTGAGCAGCTCCAGGGATGGGGACTCCACCACCTCCCAGGGCAGCCTGTGCCAATCCCTGACCACTCTTGCAGCAAAGAAATTGTTCCTCATGTCCAATGTAAACCTCCCCTGGGGCAACTTGAGGCCATTTCCTCTCATCCTATCACCTGTTCCTCAGGAGAAGAGCCCAACCCCTACCTGGCTCCAACCTCCCTTCCCAAGTCCAGACTCTTTGGGTGGCAGAGCAAATCCCCTCCCTAAGCTACCAGATGCTGGCTGTGGCTTTACAGTTTGGTTTGCATCAGGCAGGCTCCTCTGCTCTGAAGTTCTCCTGCCCAGGAAGCCCTCTGGAAAATGGAAAGCTGTAGGCACAGAAGCCCAGACTGGCAGCTTGGGAAGGACCCCAAGGCTCACCTGCTCCAACCTTGCTGGGTGGAGGTGGAGCTGCAGTGAGCTGGCCCAGCAGCCTGGCAGGCTGAGGCTTGAAACTGCCCAGTGGAGGAGACTCCAGCACCTCCCTTGGGAGATGATTCCAATCTCCAGTTTCCTTGGGAGCTGCTGGCAGAGTCTGGCTGTGCTCATGGGGAAACATTTCCTGCTGGAGTGCAATGGGAATGTCCCCAGCAGTGACTTGTCCCCATCCCCCCTTGTCTTTTCCATGGACTCCTTGGGAAAAGGGAGTCTCCATCCTGCTGGGAGCCACCTTTTATGTCCTGCTCCATGGTCAGAAGGTTTCCCCTAAGCCTTCTCTTCTGCAGGCTCAACAGCCTCAGGGTTCTCAGTGCTTCCTCCTCACAGAGCTGCTCCAGGCCCCTCAGCTTCTTCAGAGTCTCCCCTGGACTCTCTCCAGCAGTTCCCTGTCCCTCTAGAGCTGTGGAGCCCAGCCCTGGACCCAGGACTCCAGATGTGGCCTCAGCAGGGCAGAGCAGAGGGAGAGGAGAACCTCCCTTGCCCTGCTGCCCACACTCTTCCTCATGCACCCTCCTTGTCCACCTTTTATGTCCTGGTCCAGGATCCCCCATGGAAGCAGAGCTGCCTGCTCTTCCTCAGCTCCACTGGGGTGGTTGGGCTGCTGTCAGGATGGGTTTTAACCTCTTCCCGAGCCCTGCAGTGTGTTGGCTGTGGAGAATGTACATAACCTGGTTTGTGGAGAAGGGATTCATGGCAGATCCCAAAGCCTGGAACACTTTCAGCCCCTCTGCTGCCACGATGACTCAGTTCCATGTGCTCCAGGGCTGCCTGGGAAGGCAGCACCTCGCCAGCGTTTGCCTGGGGACAGGGCCTGGAAAGATGGCAGCAAGCCAGAGAAGTGATTTCCAGATAAGCAGCACAAAGCAGAAACACATCCCTGTATCCAGTAAAATCTTCCCCACCCAGCTCTCTGGGCAAGCTTTGCCTCTGTGACCACCCAGGAGCCCAGCCCCCTGCCTGCCTGTGATGTCTCCAGGTGGAGGAGAGCGCAGGACTCCTTCCTGCTGGCTCTGTGAGGGCACCGCTGCTGAAGTGGAGCTCTGCAGGCTTTGTGCTTAGCTGCAGATCTCAGGCAGCCCTGTCTGGAGCCAGCCCTCCTCCTGAAGCCTTCCAGTAAACACTTGCTAAATATAGCCTGAGGAATGGTCTTGGCCTGTCTGGCAGAAGGGGTCTGACTCCGGTGAGTTCTGCTTGCCTGCCCAGCTCCCTGCGGTCTCTCTGCCTGTGGGAGCTGGCAGGGCTCAGTGCTCCTTTGCCAGCACCTGGGGATCTCTTCTCCATGATGGTTGTTCCCGTTCAGATTTACTTCTTGTGGCCAAATCTGCTCAGAATCCCAGCACCACAGAATGGGGGAGTGGGAAAGGACTTCTGGAGATCATCCAGTCCAGGCTCCGGTAGGGCAGGTCACACAGGGACATAAGTGTCCCTTTGAGTGTCTCCAGAGGTGGAGACTCCACCAGCACCACCTCTCTGGGCAGCCTGCTCCAGGGCTCTGCCACCCTTCCATTCGAGAAGTTCCTCCTCCTGTTCAGATGGAACCTCCTGGGTTCCAGTTTGTGCCCACGTCCTGTCCCTGGGCACCACTGACAAAAGCTGCTCCCCACCCTCCTGCCACCTACCCTTGAAGTGTTGGTCAGCAGTGGTGAGCTCCCCCCCACCCCAGCCTGCTCTTCTCCAGCCTCAGTCTCTCCTCACAAGAGGAACTGGCTCCTGGAACTGAGCTCTTGCAGTGTCTGTTGCCTGGGCCAGAGAAGGTGCAGGGTGCCGAAGGTGCTTAGCTGCGGGGCTTCCAATGCCCTCGGGTGGTTTGGCTGGCCTTTGGCTCTTGGAATGTTCTCCCAGCCCCTTCAGATGCTTTTGTGTTGTGGCTGGGGTTTTGTTTTGAGCCATCTCCTTGGACTCAGGGTGCGAGGGTCCCCAGGCAGCTGTGCAGAGGGAGCTGGAAATGGCAAGAGTGCTCCAGGAGCTGCCTGCGAACGACGTTCCGGGGCCCGGAGGTGACGCATTTGCTTTTCCAAACCCAGTCCTGGCTGCTTGCTTCTCCTCCATGGAGCCTTCAGAATCAAAATCAGCTGTTGGGAAACTTTCTCCCATCTTCTTCCCTCGTTTTTCATCCTCCTCCAAAGCTGCCTCCCTCAGTGCCTCATTAAGTTGATAAACTACTGCTCTGGCCCTGCTCCTCAGCGTGACGCCGCTGGGGCTGGCGGTGGCTGCAGGCAAACCTCTGCATTGCTTCAGCTCTTCCTCAAGGTGGGACTTGATGCTCCAACTGGCTTCAAGTGGGTTCTCCTTCACAACCTCCTTTCTCTGCAGAACATGTTGAATATGCCCCCAGATGGAAAGCCAGCAGAGCTGGGAAAGGCCAATCATAGAACCACAGAATCAACCAGGCTGGAAAAGAGCTCAGAGCTCATGAAGTCCAACCTAGGGCCTAATCCCCAGCACCTCCTGACAACCAAACCATGGCTCCAAGTGCCACATCCAAGCCCCTCCTGAACACCTCCAGGCATGGGGACTCCACCACCTCCCTGGGCAGCACATCCCAAGGGCCAGTCTCTCTTTCTGTGGAGAACTTTCTCCTCACCTCCAGCCTAAACTTCCCCTGGCACAGCTTGAGACTGTGTCCTCTTGTTCTGGTGCTGGGTGCCTGGGAGAAGAGACCAACCCCCACCTGGCTCCAACCTCCCTTCAGGGAATTGGAGAGAGCAAGAAGGTCTCCCCTGAGCCTCCTCTTCTCCAGGCTAAACATCCCCAGCTGCCTCAGCCTCTCCTCACAGGAGAGAGGGAGACCAGTTCTACCTCAATTCTGATGAGTTGGGCTTGGTTCCTTTGATTCCCACCTGGAGACAGGCAGGGGAGGTCATCACAATTAAGGAGGGGGTGGTCAGTGCGCTCTGCCACTGAGGTGCACACAGGTCTATGGGGTGGATGGGTTGCATCCCAGGGGACTCAGTGTGCTCACCAAGCCATTTCCCATTATTTAGCAGAAGTCCTGGCTGCCTGGAGAGGTCCCAGTGGACTGGAGGGTAGCAGATGTGACACCCATCTACAAGAGAGGCTGAAAGGAACATCTGGGGAGCTACAGATCTGTCATTGTGACCTTGGTGCCAGGGGAGGTCAGGGACCAGATCAGGGAGGTGGTGGAGTGGCCATCACTGGAGGTCTTTAAGGTCTGGATGTGGCACTTGGTGGCAGGGTGCAGCTGATGTGCAGCTGAGGTGGTGGTGGTAGGTCATAGGCTGCTCTGGGTGATCTCAGAGCTCTCTCCCAGCCTCAGTAATTCTGTGATTCTGGTTGTGGGCTTCTCATCTGCACAGGGAGGCTGTGCCTCTGCATTTTGGCTGTTGTGGCAGTGTCCCAAAAGAGTTCCCTGGCACTTCAGGAACCCTGGGCCATTTTGCTTTGATGGAGCAGAGCCCAGCTCTGCCCCTGAGGACAGATCAAGCTGACCTCCTGATTAGGAACAGGGCCACTGAGTCCCTGCCACCTCTGTGCTGACTGGACCCAGACCCATCTCATCTGTCTGTAGCATGGAGGTGCTTCCTAGGCAAGGTCTTACAGCCTGTATCCTCTCATCAAAAGGGAGGTGGGAGAGGGAGCAGCAGAGACCTTGCAGAGCCAAGATCCTAAAGGATCTTGAGTGTCCAAGCTGGTTTCAGATGGATTCTCCTTCCAACCCCCTTTCCCCTCAGCCTGCCTGTTGTATAAGCCCCAAACAGAAAGCCAACAGACCAAGCAAAGCCAAATCTCTTCAGCTGTCCCTGAATTGTGATGATGTTGGGGTAGGTTCAATCTGAACAGTGGGGTTCAGGTCCTAAACAGAGCCCACAGATCCTCAGAGAGCTTGGCTCCTGCTTTCTTTGAAGTGGGAATGTGTCAGGTGGAGCTGCAGCAGACCTGTGGGTGATGGGCAGGGCAGGGCTGGTGGCACAGAGCCTGCTGCCAGCCACAGGGTGAGGTCAGGGACTTCTCTCTGGACAGTACTTTGGGGGTGCTTTGATAGAGGTGTGCATTCTGGGTGCTTTTCCCTTCCAGCCATGGAGAAGGTGGAACAGAGAGGTCCCACCAGGATGTGACAGTGCTGGCCTTTGGTGGCAGCTCTGCTCAAAGCCCTTTTGGGGTTTCCTTTCTTTGGGACAAGAGATCTTTGCTGGAATTCAGAAGAAAATCAGGGGGTTGTGTCCTTTGGTCTGATGTGCTGGTGGGTGGCAGGAGTTGGGAGGTACCAGGGGGAAGAAGGAGGTAGCTGGATGTCCTGTGTTCGTCATGGTGTGACACATGGCAGCTGGAGAACACCCCAGCAGCTCCTCCAGTTCACAAGGAGGAGGAAGATTCACAGAGAACATCTACAGGTTCCTGGTGCTCTTGGTGCAGCCTCTGCTGCTGTTTGGAAGATGAGTTTGCCCAAGCTCACAGTTAAAAACCCAGAGTCACAGAGTCATAGCACAGTTTGGGTTGGAAGGGACCTTAAAGCTCATCCAGTTCCAAGCCCCTGCCATGGGCAGGGACACCTCCCACCAGCCCAGCTTGTCAAGGCCTCATCCAGCCTGGCCTTCAACACCTCCAGGGAGGGAACAGCCACAGCCTCCCTGGGCAGCCTGTGCCAGAGTCTCCCCACCCTCATTCCCAAGAATTTCTTCCTCACCTCCAGTCTCAGTCTCTCCTCTCCCAGCTCAAAGCCATTGTCCTCATCCTGTCACTCCCAGCCCTTGTCCAAAGGCCCTCCCCAGCTCTCCTGGAGCCCTTCAGGTGCTGGAAGGCTGCTCTAGGAGTCATGTGGGGCAGACTAAGTAAAGATCATTTTTGTCTCCTGTAAGGAAAAATCCTGGTTCCAGGAGCAGCTCCTGCCAGAAGTCTCTGTTGTGTGGCTGTGCTGCCCAGGACAGCCACTGACTGCAGCCTCCGCTCACCACACCAGGAGCAGCCCCTGGGGTTGCAGACTGGCAGGGTGCAGGCTGTCTGACCTGTCCCTTTACATGCAACCTGAGCTTCAGGTGCCTCTGGGGTCCTCCTGGGACCTTCTGGAATGGTTGGCAGGATGGGGGGAAAGGAGCCAAGGGGCTGAAGTTCGGTGAAGGCAAAGAGCATTGAGCTGCTCTTACAACATTGCCTTTCTTTCCCTCTCCTCTCCCAGAAGAGAAGCCAAAACCAGATCCAGTATTAAAACCACCTCCAGTCCTCAGACCGGAACCTGCTGGGGAGAGAAAAGATCAAGCTGGCCAAACGGCCGAGGCCACCTCAGTGGAAACCTCACCGGACCTTCCTCTTGCTCCATCCCCCGGCCCGGCCGCCCCCGCCGCGGCCGTTTCTCCAGCTGCCGCCGCTGCTGCCGTCGCCGTTCCCAGCAGACCTCCCCCCGCGGCTGACTCGGAGGAGAAATGCGAACTGGTGCCCCCCAGAGAGGAGGCGCTGCCGGTGCCCAGTGCCGTGCCCCGCTCGGACACGCCGGAGCCTTCGCCCGCGGAGGAGGGAGGCTGCGGGGCGTGCGAGGAGCCCTGCGGCGCCGCGGCCGCCGGCCCCGGGCTGAGCAGCGACCCGAGCGGCGGCGGGGACAAAGGCACTGCTGCAGGGAGCGCGGCAGAGGTGGCCCCGGCAGAAGCTGCCCCATTGACTGTGGAGTCGGAGCCGCCAGAAGCACCTCCCGCGGAGGTGGAAAGCGTGCCCTCGTCCTGCAGGGCTCTGCACGCTGCTCCCTCTCCGCCGCCCACCCCGCCGCCCACCCCGCCGCCGCCTTCTCCTCCCAGCTCCGTTGCTGCTGCTGCTCTTACCACTACAACTCCTTCCCCACCTCCTCTCCCATCTCCTAGTGCCCTCCCTGTTGTTCAGGGGGATTTAGAAGGAGAGGAGAGCATAAGAACTACTCTTAATGAAGAGGTAAAAGATGCTGAAAAGAAGGAAGAGGCAGAAGCAGATGGGCAGCTGGAGGAGAGCCCGGAGCCTCCCAGCTTAAGCTTGAGCAAGAGTCCTGTCCCAGGTAAGCCTTCAGCTGTGGTCGTGTCTGGTAAGCCAGAGGATAAAGGAGAGGGTTCCTGGAGGATCTTCATCAGATGTATGCCAAAACCAATCTGTGTGTGCTGCTCAGTCCTTATTGTGATTGCACAATGCTCATCTTGGTTTGCAGGGGCAAGGAACTCACTCAGAGCTGTTCATGAAAGAGGTGGCTGCTGGGCTGTGTGTCCCAGGGCTGGCTTCATGGCTGCTGGGCTGTGTGTCCCAGGCCTGGCTTCCTGGCTGCTGGGCTGTGTGTCCCAGGGCTGGCTTCCTGGCTGCTGGGCTGTGTGTCCCAGGGCTGGCTTCATGGCTGCTGGGCTGTGTGTCCCAGGCCTGGCTTCCTGGCTGCTGGGCTGTGTGTCCCTGGCTTCCTGGCCTGGCTTCCTGGCTGCTGCTGGGCTGTGTGTCCCAGGCCTGGCTTCCCCTGGCTGCTGGGCTGTGTGTCCCAGGCCTGGCTTCCTGGCTGCTGGGCTGTGTGTCCCAGTGCTGGCTTCCTGGCTGCTGGGCTGTGTGTCCCAGGCCTGGCTTCATGGCTGCTGGGCTGTGTGTCCCAGGGCTGGCTTCATGACTGTTGGGCTGTGTGTCCCAGGCCTGGCTTCCTGGCTGCTGGGCTGTGTGTCCCAGGGCTGGATGGCTTCCTGGCTGCTGGGCTGTGTGTCCCAGGCCTGGCTTCATGGCTGCTGGGCTGTGTGTCCCAGGGCTGGATGGCTTCCTGGCTGCTGGGCTGTGTGTCCCAGGGCTGGATGGCTTCCTGGCTGCTGGGCTGTGTGTCCCAGGCCTGGCTTCATGACTGGGCTGTGTGTCCCAGGGCTGGCTTCCTGGCTGCTGGGCTGTGTGTCCCAGGCCTGGCTTCATGACTGCTGGGCTGTGTGTCCCAGGGCTGGCTTCCTGGCTGCTGGGCTGTGTGTCCCAGGTCTGGATGGCTTCCTGGCTGCTGGGCTGTGTGTCCCAGGCCTGGCTTCATGACTGGGCTGTGTGTCCCAGGCCTGGCTTCATGGCTGCTGGGCTGTGTGTCCCAGGCCTGGCTTCCTGGCTGCTGGGCTGTGTGTCCCAGGCCTGGATGGCTTCCTGGCTGCTGGGCTGTGTGTTGGCTTCCTGGCTGCTGGGCTGTGTGTCCCAGGCCTGGCTTCCTGGCTGCTGGGCTGTGTGTCCCAGGCCTGGCTTCCTGGCTGCTGGGCTGTGTGTCCCAGGGCTGGATGGCTTCCTGGCTGCTGGGCTGTGTGTCCCAGGCCTGGCTTCCTGGCTGCTGGGCTGTGTGTCCCAGGGCTGGATGGCTTCCTGGCTGCTGGGCTGTGTGTCCCAGGGCTGCTGGGCTGTGTGTCCCAGGGCTGGATGGCTTCATGCCTGCCAGCAGTGACACAGGGCAGCACTGCCACGGGCTGCTGCTGCTGGGATTCAGAGGACATTGCTGTTGTTCCCTTCAAGATGTCCACTTGCTTTGAGGATCTGTTGCTCTGGATTTTTCAGCCTGTGCCTAAGCCTGAAGCACAGAATCACAGATCTGTCAGGGTCGGAAAGGACTTCAAAGATTATCCAGCTCCATCCCCCTGCCATGGGCAGGGACCCCTCACACAGCCTCCCTGGGCTACCTGAGCCAGTGTCCCCCCACCCTCACTCTCAAGAATTTCTTCCTCATCTCCACTCTCAGTCTCCCCTCTCCCAGCTCAAAGAATCACAGAATCACAGAGCTGTCAGGGTTGGAAGGGACCTCAAGGCTCAGCCAGCTCCATCCCCCTGCCATGGGCAGGGACACCTCACACCACAGCAGGTTGCTCACAGCCACCTCCAGCCTGGCTGCAAACACCTCCAGGCAGGAGGCTTCCACCACCTCCCTGGGCAGCCTGTGCCAGGCTCTCACCATCCTCATGGGCAACAACTTCTTCCTCACAGCCAATCTCAATCTCCCCACTTCCAGTTTTGCTCCATCCTCCCCAGTCCTATCCCTCCCTGACACCCTCAGAAGTCCCTCCCCAGCTTTCTTGGAGTCCCCTGCAGATCTTGGAAGGCCACAGTTAGGTCTCCTTGGAGCCTTCTCCTCTGCAGCCTGCACAACCCCAACTCCCTCAGTGTGTCCTCAGAGCAGCTCCAGCCCTCTGCTCATTCTCTGGACACCTTCCAGTACCTCCAGATCCCTCCTGGCGGCTCCAGGCCGTGAAGCCCTCTGGGTGAGCCAGCAGTGTCTGGGCATTGGAGGGGTGGGAGTTTTCCAACTCTGAAAGTGCCTGCTGGGGTTACCAGCTGTGGGTAAAGGCAAAGAGGACCATTAAAGCTTTTCTGAACCACCAAGAGTCCCACACCTCAGCCAGCCCAGCCTTGATTACCCACACAGCTGCCCTTCCTCTGCAAAAGTAATGTGAGCAAGATGTCCACATCTCCTAGAACCACAGAGGGGGTTGGGTTGGAAGGGACCTCAAAGCTCAGCCAGTTCCAACCCCCTGCCACGGGCAGGGACACCTCCCACCAGCCCAGCTTGCTCCAGGCCTCATCCAGCACCTCCAAGGAGGGAGCCCAGCTCAGCTGTTCCCATCCCACTGATCTTGACATTTCCAGGAGCAGGTTTGGGATTTGTTACAAATCACTGGAAATGGCCATTTCTGTAGCTGCCTTTTCACATCCAGGAGGTTCTTCCCAGTGTTGTTCTCTGCCTTGGGTTCCAGGACCTTGCCACATCACTGCTGATGGCTCCAGACCACTCTCTGCTTTGCTTTGGTTTTCTTTAGAAAACTGGTTTTCTTTTCCTTTTTTCCTTTTCCTTTTCCTTTTCCTTTTCCTTTTCCTTTTCCTTTTCCTTTTTTCCTTTTCCTTTTCCTTTTCCTTTTCCTTTTCCTTTTCCTTTTTCTTTTTTCCTTTTCCTTTTCCTTTTCCTTTTCCTTTTCCTTTTCCTTTTCCTTTTCCTTTTCCTTTTCCTTTTCCTTTTCCTTTTCCTTTTTCCTTTTCCTTTTCCTTTTCCTTTTCCTTTTTCCTTTTTCTTTTCCTTTTTCTTTTTCTTTTTCTTTTTCTTTTTCTTTTTCTTTTTCTTTTTCTTTTTCTTTTTCTTTTTCTTTTTCTTTTTCTTTTTCTTTTTCTTTTTCTTTTTCTTTTCCTTTTCCTTTTCCTTTTCCTTTTCCTTTTCCTTTTTCTTTTCCTTTTCCTTTTTCTTTTCCTTTTCCTTTTTATTTTTAGTTCTCTTTTTTGTTTTTCTTTCTCTTTTTTCTTCCTTTTTTCTCTTTTTTCTTTCTCTTTTTTCTTTCTCTCTCTCTTTTTTCTTTCTCTTTCTCTTTTTTCTTTTTCTTTCTCTTTTTTTTTTTTTTTCTCTTTTTTCTTTTTCTTTTCCTTTTTTCTTTTTCTATTTCTATTTATTTTCCTTTTCCTTTCCTTTTTTTCCTTTTTCCTTTTCTTCTTCTCCTTCTCTTTCTTTCTCTTTTTCCCTTTTCCTTTTCCTTTTCCTTTTTCCTTTTTCTTTTTGTCCCCAGGACCTCCTTTCAATGAAACTGTGGACAAGAAGTTCAATCAATCACTGACTTGTGTTTAGCTGCTGGGGCAGAGCATAATGGTGGCCTTTGTGCTGGCCTGGCAGCGCTGGAGCCTTTCAGTGTCACATCTCTGACACCCTGCTTTGCAGTCCTGGCAGAGCCCTGGGGCTGGGGGGTTCCTTTCAATCCATCCTTTGAATTCCCTGGAGTTTGGGGGAAAAAAGCCAAAAGAGGTTGGGATTTTGCAAATGAACCCCTGTGAAAGAAGGGTTTGCAGTTCAGTGTTTGGGGGTAGGTGTGTGAGAGCCTCGGGGGCATGGAGGGCTGTGCTCTGCTGTGGGTCAGCTGGAGTGGTTTAGTGGCCATGGTGGTGTCTTAGGTTGATGGTTGGATGGGTTGGAAGGGACCTCAAACCTCATCCCCTGACACAGGCAGGGACACCTCCCACCAGCCCAGCTTGCTCAAGGCCTCATCCAGCCTGGCCTTCAACACCCCCAGGCAGGGGGCAGCCACAGCCTCCCTGGGCAGCCTGTGCCAGTGCCTCACTCATTCACTCTAAAGAATTTCTTCTTCATCTCCAGTCTCAATCTTCCCTCTTCCAGCTCAAAGCCATTGTTCCTTGTCCTGTGCCTGGGCAGCACTGAGCAGAGTCTGGCCCCAGCCTCTTGCCCCTCACAGCTCCTTTAGCTCTTGCTGAGCATTGCTCAGCTGCCCTCTGGGGCTGCTCTTGTGCAGGCTCTCAGCCCCAGGCCTCTCAGCCTTTGCTGCTCCCAGAGCTGCTCCAGGCCCCTCAGCAGCTTCAGAGCTTCCCCTGGACTCTCTCCAGTGGTTCTCTGTCTCTCTCTTGGCCTGGGGAACCCAGAGCTGGACCCAGGACTCCAGATGTAGCCTCAGCAGGGCATGTCCAAGATAGTCTGACAGTAAGGACTCTGCTGCTCTCTCATCCTGCCCCCACAGGGGAGGTTCTTCAGCCCTCTGATCACCTTTGTGGCTTTTCCAACCAAACCCCTTCTGTGATTCCATGAAGTGAAAAGCAGGGATGGGCCTGGATCCAGGTTTGGGTCAGAGCTGTGCTGGGACACTACTCTGAGTCTTGAACAAAATCCAATATCTGGGCAAGATCAGAGGATCCTTTTGCTCTCTACCAGCCACAGGGTTGGGTTTGGGTTGGGCTTTTTTCCCCCCAGTTAATCTATTTCTGTTTTCATTCCACTGGGGTCATTTCCACTGCTCTCTGGCACTTGTTGTTCTTGCAGTCTTCATAACCCAAATTAATTTCCTTACAAAGCAGGGAAATTGACTCTCTCTGTAAATAAAGCAGGTCCTGGCTCACAGGGTTACTGCCTGCATTGTAATGGCCTGGATGGAGTTTCATTTAAAGCCCAAAATTGCTTGGGAGTGTTTGGGGCTTTTAATTATGCAGAGGATGGATGTTGATGCTCCAGTGTCACCAGGCTGGAGGGCACAGGGTGGCTGTGGCAGCAGGGGAGCAAACATTGCTCAAGCCACTTAGGAGATCACAGAATCACAGAGTGGTAGGGGTTGGAAGGGGGCTCTGGAGCCCAGCCAGGCCAACCCCCTGCCAGAGCAGGGTCACCCAGGGCAGGGCACACAGCAACACATCCAGGGGGGGTTGGAAGCTTTCCACACAAGGAGACTCCACAACCTCTCTGGGCAGCCTGCTCCAGGCCTCAGCACCCTCACACCAAGCAACTTTCTCCTCCTGCTCAGCTGCAACCTCCTGGGTGCCAGTTGGTGCCCTCTGCCCCTTGGCCTGTCCCTGGGCACCACTCAGCAGAGCCTGGCCCCAGCCTCTTGCCCCCCACAGCTACTTTAGCTCTTGCTGAACATTACTCAGCTGCCCTCTGGGGCTGCTCTCCTGCAGGCTCTCAGCCCCAGGGCTCTCAGCCTTTGCTCCTCCCAGAGCTGCTCCAGGCCCCTCAGCAGCTTCAGGTCCTCCCCTGGACTCTCTCCAGCTGTTCCCTGTCTCTCTTGAACTGGGGAGCCCAGAACTGGACCCAGGATTCCAGAGATGGCCTCAGCAGGGCATGTCCAAGATAATCTGGCAATAAGGACTTTATTGCCCCTCCCAGGCCTAGTGTGGATCCTTCTTGTCAGTGCTCTTATCTCCCATTTCTGTAAGCAGAGATAAGCAGGCAGCTGGGCAGCAGCAGTCTGGGTCTGCTATCAATACAAACTGAGGGAGGAGCTGATAGAAAGCAGCCCTGTGGCAAAGGTCTTGGGGATGCTGGTAGGGGAGAAGCTGGCCAGGGGCAGGCAGTGTGAGACTGCAGCACAGAAGGCCAAGGGCAGCCTGGGCTGCATCCAGAGCAGCACTGCCAGAGATCCAGAGAGATGATGCTGGCACTTTGCTCTGCTCTGGGGAGACCTCACCTGGAGTACTGTGTGCAGGTCTGGAGCCCTCAACACAGGAAGGACCTGGAGCTGATGGAGAGGGTCCAGAGGAGGCCATGAAAATGATCAGGGGTTGGAACAGTTCTGCTGTGAGCACAGGCTGAGGGAGCTGGGGCTGTGCAGCCTGCAGAGGAGAAGGCTCCAGGGGGACCTCAGAGCTGCCTGCCAGGACCTGAAGGGATCCTGCAGGAAGGCTGCAGAGAGACTTTTGCTGACTCTATGTGAGCCTGCTCTGGAGGGCAGGTTGCAATGGATGATCTCCAGAGATCCCTTCCAACTCAGCCAGCAGTGCCTCCTGCAGCCCTCAGGCAGCTGTGTGCTGGCTGCAGCCAGAGCAGGGTGGGCAGAGGGCAGCAGAGGGGATTCTGCCCCAGGACTCTGCTCAGACCTCACCTCCAATCCTGCCTCCAGCTCTGCTGTCCCCAGCAGGAGAAAGACACAGAGCCGCTGGAGGGAGTCCAGAGGAGGCCACAAAGATGCTCCCAGGGCTGGAGCAGCTCTGCTGGGAGCACAGGCTGAGGGAGCTGGGGCTGTGCAGCCTGCAGAGGAGAAGGCTCCAGGGGGACATTTTTGCTGAAGGGATCCTGCAAGAAGGCTGCAGAGAGACTTTTGCTGAGGGTGTCTGAGGCAGGCCAAGGGGCAATGGTTTGGAGCTGAGGCAGAGCAGGGTTAGAGTGGAGCTGAGGAAGAAGTTGTTCAGTGTGAGGCTGCTGAGGCTCTGGCACAGGCTGCCCAGGGAGGCTGTGGCTGCCTCCTGCCTGGGGGTGTTGAAGGCCAGGCTGGATGAGGCCTTGGTCAGCTGAGTCTAGCTGAGAGGCATCCCTGGGCATGGCAGGGGGTGGCAGCAGATGATCTCTGAGGTCCCTTGCAAGCTGAGCCATGCTGTGATCCTGTGAATGAAATGGCCTAGAGGTGGTGTTGGGACAGCAGCTTGGAATCTGCTGCCTTGAGTGGGTTCAGTGCTCAGTTCTGTGGCACTTCAGCCCAAACCATTCTGTGGTTGCTCACTCTGTGTGTGTCCATCACTGCAGAGCCTTTCAGATGGGGATTAGATGGGGATAAAAGAAGTGCATGCTGTGGGCTTTCTGTAGCATCTGCTAGAAACCAAAGGCTGGAGCTGGAAATCTGTTTGCAGTGAAGTCCAGTCAGGAAAGGGACCCTGCTGACAGGCTGTGTGCAGCCCAGCCCTGTCCCTGCCACCAGCACTGCTGCTGCTGGCACTCCCCACGGGTGCTGAGTGTGTTGGGCTGGTGCTTTGTCAGCTCTGGGTGGGCTCTGTAGTTTCTGGTGCCCTTCAGGGAGAAAATGGGCTTCAATCCCTCCCAGGCCTGTTTGCTTCCTGTCACTTGGCCACGCTGAGGATGGGAGGCTGTTAACCTGCTTTAAAGTGAGATCCGGCTCCAGCTCAGGAGAGGCTGCAGTGCTGCAGGCTGGGGCAGCTGCCCTGAGCATCTGGAATGTTGGCTGGGTCTGTGGTCACAGTCCAGGTGATGGCTGATTCTTCTAAAAGTGTGTTGAGAGCAACCTCCAGTCCTGGCCAGCTCCTGATCTTCCCCCAGCATCCCCTTCCTGAAGGGCTCCTGCTCCTTACCCTGCTGGTGCTCAGCTCCTTGCTCTCACAAGCAGCAGTTCAAGCTCCAAGGAGCAACTTGTAAGACAATTTCCCAGGCAACCAGCAGCAGAACAAGAGGACACAGTCTCAAGCTGTGCCAGGGGAGGTTCTGGCTGGATATTAGGAAGAAGTTCTTCACAGAGAGATTTGCCTTTGGAATGTGCTGCCCAGGTTGGTGGTGGAGTCACCATCCCTGGAGATCATAGTGTCACAGAATCAAGCAGGCTGGAAAAGAGCTCAGAGACCACCAAGTCCAATCTATCACCCAACACCTCCTGACAGCTAAACCATGGCTCCAAGTGCCACATCCAATCCCCTCTTGAACACCTCCAGGGATGGGGACTCCACCACCTCCCTGGGCAGCACATCCCAATGGCAAATTACTCTTTCTGGGAAGAACTTTCTCCTCACCTGCAGCCTAAACCTCCCCTGGCACAGCTTGAGACTGTGTCCTCTTGTTCTGGTGTTCTGGGAGAAGAGACCAACCCCCACCTGGCTCCAACCTCCCTTCAGGTAGTTGTAGAGAGAAGACTTCCCAGAGAGACAGTGGAGTCTCCATCTCTGGAGACACTCAAAACCCACCTGTGCAATCTGCTCTATGTGAGCCTGCTCTGGAGGGCAGGTTGCAATGGATGATCTCCAGAGATCCCTTCCAACTCAGCCAGCAGTGCCTCCTGCAGCCCTCAGGCAGCTGTGTGCTGGCTGCAGCCAGAGCAGGGTGGGCAGAGGGCAGCAGAGGGGATTCTGCCCCTGGGCTCTGCTCAGACCTCACCTCCAATCCTGCCTCCAGCTCTGCTGTCCCCAGCAGGAGAAGGACACAGAGCTGCTGGAGGGAGTCCAGAGGAGGCCACAAAGATGTTCCCAGGGCTGGAGCAGCTCTGCTGGGAGCACAGGCTGAGGGAGCTGGGGCTGTGCAGCCTGCAGAGGAGAAGGCTCCAGGGGGACATTTTTGCTGATGGGATCCTGCAGGAAGGCTGCAGAGAGACTTTTGCTGAGGGTGTCTGAGGCAGGCCAAGGGGCAATGGTTTGGAGCTGAGGCAGAGCAGGGTTAGAGTGGAGCTGAGGAAGAAGTTCTTCGGTGTGAGGCTGCTGAGAGTCTGGCACAGGCTGCCCAGGGAGGCTGTGGCTGCCTCCTGCCTGGGGGTGTTGAAGGCCAGGCTGGGTGAGGCCTTGGTCTAGCTGAGTCTTCAAGCAGAGCCTGGGTGAGGCACTCAGTGCCATGGTCTGGTTGATTGGATGGAGCTGGGTGATAGGTTGGACTGGATGATCTTGGAGGTCTCTTCCAGCCTGATTGATTCTGTGAGTCTATGAATTCCCATGGTTGAGGGTCCCAGCAGCAGCTGGGTTGGCACCACCTGGAGCCCAGGAGTGGCTGCATCCAGCTGAACGCAGCCCAAGGCTGCTGCCGCTTCGTGCTCCCGGCTGTGACCCCGGCACGGAGAGGGGAGAGCCTGGGCCGCAGCCTGCTGCCTGAGGTGTGGAGTTGTAACAGCTCTGTGCTTGCATTGCAGCCCCAACAGCTCTAACTGCACCAAAGACGTGGAAGAAACCAAAAGAGCGACCCCAAGGCACTGAGGAGGTGACAGAGGCAGAAGCAGAGGTGAGAGGGGACCACAGTTTGGCTCTGTGCAGGCTGGTGGGGATGCTGCTCTCATCAAGCCGTGCTTAGGGCATGGTGCCTCCTGCCTGGCTCACGGGAGCCAGGGCAGGCTGGCTCCTTCATGGCATCCCAGGCTGGTTTGGGTGGGAAGGGACCTCTAAAGGTCATCTAAGTTCCAAACCCCATGCAGGGGTGAGACATCTGCAGCTGGAGCAGGTTGCTCAGAGCCCCAGACAGCCTCCCCTGGAATGGTTCCAGCCATGGGGCAGCTCCCACCTCTCTGGGCAAGCTGGTTTGGGGAGGGCAGCTGTGATCTTCTGCAGCATTTTAGTCTGCTCCCTGTTGAAGTTCTTCAGCTTTCTTCCTTCTCCCCTGATTTGATGAGTCAGCACTCAGGAATGTGTGCCAGCAAGGGATGAGCTGCAAGAGGGTTTGGTTCCCTTGGCACTGTCCCATTTGGGTCCCAGGTTACCAGGGGGACCTTGGGCAGGTTCTGCTGCTGCCTGGTGATGTCCTTCTGATGTCAGCTTTTCCCATCACCACCTGATGGAGAAACTGGGAAAGGAAAGGAAGTTTCCTGCTCTTCTGGCCAGGGTACCACAGGAGGAACCTCTCTGATTAATGTCCTGGGTAAAGGTGGGGTTAGGACAGATCACAGAGGGGCTGAGGGGGTGAAAGTGGGAGAATTCAGTCTGCATACAGAGGAAGAGTGATGTGGGCCAGGTGTGACTCAGGGAAGTATCTCTGCCTCACTCCAGGCTTTTCTTTGATCAGTGTTCCTCTGCTGTTCCCTCCTCAACTTTCCCTTGCCACAAATATCTGCTCTAGAGGCCTGTGGTTGCAGAGTGAATCCTGAGTCTAGTGGATGGTTCTCGATCCAGAAGTGCTGGAGGGGGTCCAGAGGAGGACAATTAAGCTGCTGAAGGGTTTGCAGAGCAGGTCTGGTGAGGAGCAGCTAAAGGAACTGAGGTTATTTGGGCTGGAGAAAAGGAGGCTCAGGGGAGACCTCATTGCTCTCTACAGCTGCCTGACAGGAGGCTGGAGCCAGGTGGGGGCTGGGCTCTTCTGCCAAGGAACAAGGGACAGGACAAAAGGAAACAGCCTCAAGTTGTCCCAGGGGAGCTTTAGGTTGGACACAAGGAACAATTTCTTCCCTTTGAGGGCTGTCAAAGGCCTGGCCCAGGCTGCCCAGGGGAGGGGTGGAGTCCCCAGCCCCAGAGGGGTTGATGTGGTGCTGAGGGCCATGGGTTAGTGGTGCCCTGGCAGTGCTGGTTAAGGCTTGGACTGGATGATCTGAAAGGTCTCTTCCAACCCAAACCATTCTGTGAGTCTCAGATCCTTTCTGGAAGCAGTTGTGGTTTCTCCACCACCAGCAGCAGATCAGCTCCTTCACACATTAGGAGTGGCCCAGGTGTGCTGTCCCCTCTCTTTGGGGGGAAACAGAGGCTTAAAAGACTCAAGGTGCAAGATGCCCCCCAGTGAGAGCTGGGCTGTGTGCCACAGCAGAGCTGAGGGTTGAGTAATGCAAGGAAATTAGAAGCATCCCAGCGCTGGTTTGCAGGCCAGAGAGCAAAGGACATTGCTGGGCTGTGCCAGCAAGTTCCTCCTCTCTGTGCTTCCTCCATCCTCTGGTGTGGGAGTTGTGTCTCCTGCAGCTCTCAGGGTTTCACCCAGGCTGATTTTTCAGGGCATTTCCTTGAAAAGCCTGCAAAAAGCATTTTAGGATGCAGTGCTGTCAGGTAGGGAGGAGAAAGGATCAAGAGTCTCTCCCAGGGGTTCCTCCTCTGAGCCTCTCCTTTGTTTACCACTGGGGCACGTTGAGGTTTCTCCCAGCACGTTTTCCTGCTGCCTCCTCTGCATGCAGAATCAAGCTGTGTCCTTGGAGAGCTCTGGGATGAGCAGCCAGGGATCCAGGAACTCTTCTTCCTGGAGCAAAGATGCTGAAATCGTGGCTCTGTGTCACGCTGCCCCCTTCACTGGAACCTGCTCCAGTTAGCAGCACACAGTTGAAGGCAGGCCCCCTTGGAGGTGGCAGCAGGGCAGGGCAGCAGCCAGGCTGGCTTTCCAGGCTGGAATTGCACTGTAGGGCTGAACAGTTCCTCCCAGCCCATCCCAGCAGCTCCTGCAGACTTCACAGGCAACACAAAGTCTTGCCAGGTGCAGCATTAATTACTGCTGGGTCACCTCTGGGGATGAGCTGATCAGGGGTCTGATGGTGCTGGGTGGTGGTCATGGAGCTGCTGAACATCACAGGATCACAGACTGGGCTGGGGCCTTCAGAACTCCTCCAGTCCAACCCCCTGCACCCAGCAGGGACAGCTGCATCCAGAGCAGGTTGCCCCAGACAGCCTCACCTGGGCTGGTGCCAGCCATGGGGCAGCTCCCAGCTCTCTGGGCAGCCTGGGCCAGGCTCTCACCACCCTCAGGGGCAAACATTTCTCCCTTCTCTCCACTCTCAGTCTCCCTGGGATAGTTCCAACCCCTTGTTCCTTGTCCTTGTCCCCTTGGCCTGGCACAACAGGCCCTGAGAAAAAAAGTCTCTCCCCAGCTTTCTTCTCAGCCTCTGGAAGCACTGCAAGGCCACCAGAAGGTCTCCCTGGAGCCTTCTCTTCTGCAGGCTGCACAACCCCAGCTCTCCCAGCCTGGCCTCCCCGCAGAGGGCTTCCACCCTCATATCTTCTCCGTGGCCCTGCCCAGGTCCTGCCCCAGACAGAAGTCCCTGGGGATGGCTCAGGAGCTGCCGCCCTGCCCTGGCCCCCGGCAGCGTTAACCTCTCTCTTCCCTCTGCGCTCAGCCCAAGGGAGAAGAGGAGCTTTCGGCTGACAAAGTACTTGAATCCGAGCAGGAGAAAGTGAGCCCTGGCCTGCAGCTGGAGAGAGCCTGCCCCGGGCTGCAGCAGGCAAGGCCTGGGGAAGAGAATGGGGAGCAGGAGGCAGAGCCTGTGCGGAACGGCGCCGAGAGCGTCTCGGAGGGAGAGGGAGCCGAGGCCAGCTGCGGCTTCCCGGAGGGCTCCAGCGACCTGCCCCTCTACCACTACAAACCAGGTAAACCCTGCCCCAGCCTCTGCAGCCCCACCTGGCCCTCTGCCTCTCCCCTCTGGGGCCTTCCAGCTCCCCACGTGTCCTCCCTGTGTAAGGAGGGCTGGTTCCAGTGGGGCCGCAGGGGGTTGAGCCGTTGTCTTGTGTCCGGCTCCAGCACCCGGCAGGCTCAGGGACACCTCGCTGGGGAGCACGAGGGGAAAGTTGTTTTTCTCTTGCTGCTGGTAGTGAAGAGAAGAGCAAATGCCCAATTCTTTGCATGGCTTGCCTGTGTGGGTGCTGGCTGCAGCACAGTGGAAATGGTGGAGAACTGGTTCCCCTTTGATCAACAGCTGGGAATGATCCAAGAAATTCCACGTAAGCAGAGGTCCCTGGAGGGGCACAGAATGGCTTGGGTTGGAAGGGACCTTAAAGATCCTCTACTCCAACCTCCCTGCCGTGGCCAGGGGCACCTCCCACCAGCCCAGCTTGCTCAAGGCCTCATCCAACCTGGCCTTGAACGCCTCCAGAGAGGGGACAGCCACAGCCCCCCTGGGCAGCCTGTGCCAGCGTCTCCCCACCCTCACTCTCAAGAATTTCATCCTGCTCTTCAGTCTCAGTCTCCCTTCTCCCAGCTCAAAGCCATTGTCCTTGTCCTGGTGGTCCCAGCCCTTCTCCAAAGCCCCTCCCCAGCTGGAAGTCTGCTCTAAGGTCTCCCTGGAGCCTTCTCTTCTCCAGGCTGAACAGCCCCAACTCTCTCAGCCTGTCCACACAGGGGAGGGTCTCCAGCTCTCTGATCATCCCCATGGCCTCCTCTGGACCCTCTCCAGCAGCTCCAGGTCCTTCTTGTGCTGGGGGCACTAGAACTGGAGGCAGTGCTGCAGGTGGGGGCAGAGCAGAGGGGCAGAATCCCCTCCCTGTGCTGCTGCTCTCCCTGCTCTGGCTGCAGCTCAGCACACAGCTGCCTGCTGGGCTTCATGAGCACTGGAGTGGATGATCTGTAAGGTCCCTTCCAACCTTAGCCATGCTCAGACTGCAGTGCAGGCTCCCAGGAAGCCATCCTTCCCCTGCTGGCCAAGTGCTGGAGATGTTCTGCCTGAGGGCTGGCTTTGTCCTTTGTTAGGACACTTCATGTGTGGACCTGAAGCCCTGTGAATCCACCTCGCCCCAGCGAGACCTTGAGGCTGACACAACTCTTGCTTGCTACCAATTTTCTAAGGCATTTTTTATCGGGGTGGAGCTCTCCCAAACCAAAAATCAGGCATTTTCTGAAGAGCTCAGACAGTAGAGGAGACAAGAAAAGGAGGAAGGAGGAAGGAGGAAGGAGAACTGGAGGGAGAGCCTGGACGAGGAGCAGCACAGCCCCACAGAGCGGTTCCGCTGTGGGGGTGGCTTCAGCCCTGCTTTGTTTGACAAAGACCTGAGCTGCTTTGCTGTTATTAATTTAATAGTGACTCTTGTTAGGGGCAAAGGCAGAGGCCTCTTGATAGCTCCCCACACACTTAGGGTAGCTTTAGCAGCTCATTAGTTAAGCACATCTTGAAGTCAATCCATAATTCATCAGCCGTCTCTCCGGCACGCTCGGCGCATTCAGAGCGATCCCAGTTGGAGCTGGGCTGCTCTGGAGGGGTTGGGTCCATCCCATGGAACACTGCACACATTGCTCTTGACTGCTGCAGCAAGCAGCCAGGGCAGGCCTGCAGCAGACCTCCATCTCAGCTCTGCTCTTCTGAGAAGGAAGCTTCGTGCCTTTCGGTTGAGCGTGGGAGGAGTTGTGTGCTTGTTCCTGGGGATGCAGACTGCCTGCCTGGGACACTGCCCAGCTGCTTCTCACCTTCACACGGCTCCTGCCCAGGAGCTGGGCATGGAAACTGTTTCTTCTTGCTGTCAGTGCTTTTCCAGGAAGAAATGGAGGGTGTGCAGCCCTGGGGATGGGCAGCTGGGCAGGAGCCCTGGCTGGGGCACAGAACCATTCTCTGCACCTCTTTATCCCCAGGCTCTGTCAAAAAGAAGCAGCAGAAGAGCTCAAAGCGATGATGACTTCTGTGCATTTCCAAACCCATCACTTGGGGGGGGAGGGGTCCTGCCTGTGGCTAGGGCAGGGATGAGGATGTGAGAACCCAAAGGCCTACAGCTGTTGATCAGGGTCTGAAACAACCAAATACAAAACTTGAGCAGCGACCCTGAAGGGCTGGGTGCAGGCAGAGCAGCTGCCTGGCAGCAGGGGAACACAAAGCTCACGCAGATCTTGTCCTTCAGATCAACCCTTGCCACCTGCTCAGGAGCCACACTGCTCAACCTGCCTGCTGAACAAGTCCCTTCCCAAGTCCAGACTCTCTGGGTGGCAGAGCAAATCCCCTCCCTAAGCTACCAGGTGCTGGCTGTAGCTTTACAGTTTGGTTTGCATCAGGCAGGCTCCTCTGCTCTGAAGTTCTCCTGCCCAGGAAGCCCTCTGGAAAATGGAAAGCTGTAGGCACAGAAGCCCAGACTGGCAGCTTGGGAAGGACCCCAAGGCTCACCTGCTCCAACCTTGCTGGGTGGAGGTGGAGCTGCAGTGAGCTGGCCCAGCAGCCTGGCAGGCTGAGGCTTGAAACTGCCCAGTGGAGGAGACTCCAGCACCTCCCTTGGGAGATGATTCCAATCTCCAGTTTCCTTGGGAGCTGCTGGCAGAGTCTGGCTGTGCTCATGGGGAAACATTTCCTGCTGGAGTGCAATGGGAATGTCCCCAGCAGTGACTTGTCCCCATCCCCCTTGTCTTTTCCATGGACTCCTTGGGAAAAGGGAGTCTCCATCCTGCTGGGAGCCACCTTTTATGTCCTGCTCCATGGTCAGAAGGTTTCCCCTAAGCCTTCTCTTCTGCAGGCTCAACAGCCTCAGGGTTCTCAGTGCTTCCTCCTCACAGAGCTGCTCCAGGCCCCTCAGCTTCTTCAGAGTCTCCCCTGGACTCTCTCCAGCAGTTCCCTGTCCCTCTAGAGCTGTGGAGCCCAGCCCTGGACCCAGGACTCCAGATGTGGCCTCAGCAGGGCAGAGCAGAGGGAGAGGAGAACCTCCCTTGCCCTGCTGCCCACACTCTTCCTCATGCACCCCAGGAGACCATTTGCTTTCTTGGCCATGAGGGCACATTGCTGGCCCCTGGTGCCTCCTCTTGTCCTCCAGCACTCCCAGGTCCTTCTCCACAGAGCTACAATGGTTAGAAAGCACAGCCAAGCTTTGGGCAACCTCTTCCAGGCTTCTGAGCATTCCCCTGGCCCTTCTCTGGACACTTTCCAGCCTCTCCACATCTGTTTTGTGCAGCAGGGCCCAAAAGTGCAGGCAGAGCTCCAGGTGTGGCCTGACCAGCCCTCAGCAGAGCGGGACAATGACTTCTTTATCTCTGCTGGTGCTGCCCTGTTGGTGCAGCCCAGCTTCCTGCTGGCTGGCTGTGCTGCTGCAGAGCCTGGCCTGTGCTTGTGTCTTCTGTTTCTTCCCACCAGGGTTGGCTGGTAAAGACTTGGAGCTTTCCCATTTTATCCCATTTCCCAAGGAAGGTCTGACTGTGTGTGCTGCTCCCTGCTCCTCGGCTCTGCTCTGCTCCCTGCCTGCTAGAGACTTGCTGAAGAGTCACTGAATGCTTTGGGCTGGAAGAGACCCCGAAGCTCATCCAGTTCCAGCCCCCTGCCATGGGCAGGGACACCTCCCACCAGCCCAGCTTGCTCAAGGCCTCATCCAGCCTGGCCTTCAACACCTCCAGGCAGGGGGCAGCCACAACCTCCCTGGGCAGCCTGTGCCAGACTCTCACCAGCCTCACACTGAAGAACTTCCTCAGCTCTACTCTAACCCTGCTCTGCCTCAGCTCCAAACCATTGCCCCTTGGCCTGCCTCAGACCCCTCAGCAAAAGTCTCTCTGCAGCCTTCCTGCAGGATCCCTTCAGGTGCTGGCAGCAGCTCTGAGGTCCCCCTGGAGCCTTCTCCTCTGCAGGCTGCACAGCCCCAGCTCCCTCAGCCTGTGCTCCCAGCAGAGCTGCTCCAGCCCTGGGAGCATCTTTGTGGCCTCCTCTGGACTCATTCCAACTCCTCTCTGTCTTCCTTATGCTGGGGACAGCAGAACTGGAGGCAGGATTGGAGGTGAAGTCTCAGCAGAGCAGAGTGATAGGGCAGAATCCCCTCTCCTGCCCTTGAACACCTCCAGGCAGGGAGCATCCACAACCATCCTGGGCAGCCTGTTCCAGTGTCTCCCCACCCTGACAGTGAGTTCCTGTGACACAAAAGCAGACACTGAGCTTTCACATCATCACCCAGCAGCTGGGAATCATCCTCACCTCGTTGTGTCCCAAGGGGGTGAGAGGCAGAGCTAAGAGGAGATGTCACAGGTTAAAAGTGGCCTTGGGGATGAGTTGTGTGTGGCTGCTGCTGGAGCCTGCTGCCCACCACTGATGTCCTCTCCTCAAAATGAAGGTAGAGCTCAGTTCAAAGTCCCCAGGCAGCCCTGGAGCCTTTGTCCCCTTTGGATCTCAGGCACCTTCTCTCCTTATAGAGCAGTGGAAGCCCCTGGACCCAGAGGGCAAGAAGCAGTACGACAGGGAGTTCCTGCTGGACATCCAGTTCCTGCCTGCCTGCATCCAGAGGCCCGAGGGGCTGCCTCCCATCAGTGATGTGGTCCTGGACAAGGTGAGAGGAGAGCCCATCAAACAGGTACGTGCAGGTGGGCAGTGCCAGCCCACACCCCAAGTGCATGCTTCAGGCCTGGGCTGCTCTGCTGCTGGGCTGGGGAACCCTTTGGCTGATCGTGGTGTTGTAGAGCTGCTGGGGTTGGAAAAGGCCTCTGAGATCATCCAGTGCCACCACCAGCCCTGCACCACCATGGCCACTAAACCATGACCCAGTGGCACATCCCCAAACTCCTCAGACAGAGGCCTGGTGTCCAGTGAATGCTCACAGCTGGTGTGGAAATTGAAGCACTTCCCACGGGCTCTGCCTGCAGGCATACCAGCTGCTTATTGCAAGCTGGAGTGGTAGAGCCATGGAGAGCTGAGGGTGTAAGCAGAGCCAGGCTGAGCAGAGAGCTGATGGCTTTTGTTGGAGCAGTTCTACAGAATCACACAGAACCCCTGAACCCCAGCATGGTGTGGCTGGGAGGGACCTCTGGAGCTCATCCAGTCCAAGCCCCTCCTCCAGCAGGGCTCCCACAGCAGCCTGCCCAGCAGCACAATGCCCAGGGGGTTGGGAGCTCTCCACACCAGGAGACTCCACAACCTCTCTGGGCAGCCTGCTCCAGGCCTCAGCACCCTCACACCAAACAACTTTCTCCTCCTGCTCGGGTGCAACCTCCTGGGTGCCAGTTGGTGCCCTCTGCCCCTTGGCCTGTCCCTGGGCACCACTCAGCAGAGTCTGGCCCCAACCTCTTGCCCCCCACAGGTCCTTTAGCTCTTGCTGAGCATTGCTCAGCTGCCCTCTGGGGCTGCTCTCCTGCAGGCTCTCATCCCCAGGGCTCTCAGCCTTTGCTCCTCCCAGAGCTGCTCCAGGCCCCTCAGCAGCTTCAGGTCCTCCCCTGGACTCTCTCCAGCAGTTCCAGAGCCCAGAACTGGACCTAAGTCTCCAGATGTAGCCTCACCAGGGCAGAGCAGAGGAGGAGGAGGACCTCCTTGCCCTGCTGTCCCCCAGGAGGCCGTTTGCTTTCTTGGCCACGGGGGCTGGCTCCTGGTGGACCCTTTGTCCTCCAGCACTCCCAGGTCCTTCTCCAGAGAGCCAGACTGGTTAGAAAGCACAGCCAAGCTTCAGGCAGCCCCTTGGTTTAGGTCTGAAGCAGTTGGGTGACTCTTTATGAGCTGATCTAATCAAAGGTCTTCACAAGCTGCTCTCTGCAGACGCTGGCTGATTCCTCTCCAGCCTCATTAGAGCTGATTTGCTCTGCTGTGTGTCTGCACTTACTGAGGCAGTTGTTATTTCTGAAGTGCTGGCACCAAGACCTCATTCTCCTCTCAGTTAGAGCTCTGCAGTTCATTGATTTTGGTGTAACCACCACAGTCATGCTCTGAAGATTCAAGGCCAGGGGATCCTCGTGCACAGCAGCATTCCCACCCTGGATTTCAGAGCTTGGCACAGGCAGCTTTGTTCCCAAAAGGATTCTCATCCCCCTCCCAGTTTGCCATGATTGCCTCTCACTGCTCTGTCTGCTCTGGAGCTCCCTGTGCTCTGTTGCCCAGCTGCCTCCTGAACACAGGAGACACTTGTTGGAGGGCAGGTGGCAGTCGTGTGATCCTGGAGCAAGGCTGTCACATTCCTTGTGCTCCAGGGCTCAGCTCAGTGGGATTTCGTCCTCCAGAAGCCCTGCTCAGCCTTGAAACGTTGCTGAGCTCAGCCTGGCTCCTCAGCAGCCACCTGTGGAAGATGCATTTTAAATTCAAAGTGTATTTTTACAGAAACAGAGAGTCATGAAGGTTGGAAAAGGCCTCTAAGGTCACCCAGTCCAACCAGCAGCCCACCACCGCCATGGCCATCAAACCATGGCCCCAGGTGCCGTGGCCACAGGTTTCTGGAACACCTCCAGGGATGGGGACTCCACCACCTCCCTGGGCAGCCTGTGCTGGGCTCTGTTCTTGCAGAACAGAAATTGTTCCTCATCTCCTGCCTAACCCTCTCCTGGCACAATTTCAGGCCATTTCCTCTTGCCCTATCTCTTGTTCCTTGGGAGAAGAGCCCAACCCCCACCTGGCTCCAGCCTCCTCTCAGGGAGTTGCAGAGAGCCGGAAGCTCTCCCCTCAGCCTCCTCTTCTCCAGACTAAACACCCCCAGGTCCCCCAGCTGCTCCTCCCCAGCCCTGTTCTCCAGACCCTTCAGCAGCTTTGTTGCCCTTCTCTGGAGCTGCTCCAGCCCTCAGTGTGCTGCCTGGAGGGAGGAGCTGACAGCTGTCCCCAGGGCTGGAGGCGCAGCCCCGGCAGCGCCGCGTGCAGCTTTGTGCTGAGCGCCTGGGGGGAACGTGGCTGCCCGAAGCCTTCTGTGAGCTTGTTGGGAGCTTCGCTCTGGGTGCTCCCTGGGAGTGTCACAGCTGGTGTGCAGAGCTGCAGGGAGGTTGGTGGCTGCAGCCCTCGCTGAGCAGCTGCTCTCTGTGTGCTCTGCTCCTCGCTGCAGGTCAACCAGCCCAAGCTGCCCCTGCGGACCCTGGACCCCCGGATCCTGCCCCGAGGCCCAGACTTCACTCCGGCCTTCGCCGACTTCGGGAGGCAGACCCCGGGGGAAGAAACGTTCCTGGAAGTGTGAGTCTGTCCCACCTTGCTCATCTCCACGCTGACCTGAAGGCTGGTGAAGGCCATCCTGCCTTGGGCCTCTGCTGGTGCTGAGGTGGTTCTGTTTTGGGCATGAGTAGTGAGGGTGAGGTTCTCTCCATCCTCACACCCTGGGCCTCTGCTGGTGCTGAGGTGGTTCTGGTTTGGGGCTGAGCTGTGAGGGTGAGGTTCTCTCCATCCTCACACCCTGGGCCTCTGCTGGTGCTGAGGTGGTTCTGGTTTGGGGCTGAGCTGTGAGGGTGAGGTTCTCTCCATCCTCACACCCTGGGCCTCTGCTGGTGCTGAGGTGGTTCTGGTTTGGGGATGAGTTGTGAGGGTGAGGTTCTCTTCATCCTCACACCCTGGGCCTCCTCTGGTCCTGCGGTGGTTCTGGTTTGGGGCTGAGCTGTGAGGGTGAGGTTCTCTTCATCCTCACACCCTGGGCCTCTGCTGGTGCTGAGGTGGTTCTGGTTTGGGGATGAGTTGTGAGGGTGAGGTTCTCTTCATCCTCACACCCTGGGCCTCTGCTGATGCTGAGGTGGTTCTGGTTTGGGGCTGAGTAGTGAGGGTGAGGTTCTCTCCATCCTCACACCTTGGCCTCTGCTGATGCTGAGGTGGTTCTGGTTTGGGGATGAGTTGTGAGGGTGAGCTTCTCTTCATCCTCATTCAGGCTCTGCTGATGCTGTGGTGGTTCTGGTTTGGTCTAGTTGCAAGGGTGATGTTCTCTCCATCCTCATGTCTTGGGCCTTTGCTGATGGTGGTTCTGGTTTGGGGCTGAGTTGTGAGGGTGGAGTTCTCTCCATCCTCACACCTTGGCCTCTGCTGGTGCTGAGGTGGTTCTGGTTTGGGGCTGAGCTGTGAGGGTGATGTTCTCTCCATCCTCACACCTTGGCCTCTGCTGGTGCTGAGGTGGTTCTGGTTTGGGGCTGAGCTGTGAGGGTGATGTTCTCTCCATCCTCACACCTTGGCCTCTGCTGGTGCTGAGGTGGTTCTGGTTTGGGGCTGAGCTGTGAGGGTGATGTTCTCTCCATCCTCACACCTTGGCCTCTGCTGGTGCTGAGGTGGTTCTGGTTTGGGGCTGAGCTGTGAGGGTGATGTTCTCTCCATCCTCACATCTTGGCCTCTGCTGGTGCTGAGGTGATTCTGGTTTGGGGCTGAGCTGTGAGGGTGATGTGTTGTTGGCTGCCAGGGTGCAGGCAGGTTAGGCAAAGGCTGTGGGTGTTTGGAACTGGTTTTACATGGGTTTGATCTTTTCCCTGTGTTCAAGGGGGCACATTTCCCCGCTGAGGACCTGGCAGTGGCAGGTGTGTGAGCACAGGTTTGTGGTGGAGTGAGCTGCTGTGGGGGGTGTGGCAGGAGCAGGGCTGAGTGGAACCTGCCAACAGGGCAAACATTTTACTAACCCAGGAGAGCCTCGGCGCCGTGCCCGGCCCTGCTGTCTCTGTGCATCCACATCTTGCTTCCCTCACTTCATTCCTGCTTCTCCTGCCTTTACCTCTGCTTCGCTCTTGCTTTCTCTTCCTCTCCTTGTGTCTGGCTTTGCCCAAGCTCTGAAACCCCTCTGAAATCTCTCTGCGTGTTGCCTCCTTGCCTTCGCCGTCCCCGGCTGTTGGGGCGGCCCTGGCGCGGTGCCGCCCGGCAGCCCCAGCCGGAGGCGCAGTCCTTGGGCGCCCATCCATCCGGCAAGACACACCCGTAGCTCCCATCCAGACGCACCCGATGACACTGCCGTCATTTCTCTTTCCGAACTGCTGGTGCCAGAAGAGGTCCCTGAGTGCCCTGGACTTCCAAGCACGCAGGCTGCCAGGAGGCTCGGCGGCAATCCCGGCGGCGCCGAGCTGATGCAGTATTTCTGCCTCGAGAGTGGTGCCGTGGCCACTGCCCTGCTCCTGGGCACTCTGTGTCCACCCCTTGGAGCAGCTTCAGTGCTGTGGTTCCCCTCAGAGCACCAGCCAGCCCCACAACCTCGATGCTGTTGGAGGTGGACATCGCTTCCTCGAGGCAGGACTTGCAGGCTGTCCGCTGGCGCCTGCTCTGCAGCCCTGCTGCGGGTGTCCCCAGCCCCCGGGCCCCCGGGTAACCTCCCTGTCGCTCTTTCTCTTTCTGCAGGCCTGCAAAGTGCAGAGCAGCCCTGGATTGCCCTCCCTGGCTCGCTGCGGGTCCCCAGCATGCCCTCTCTTGGTCTCGCCTCACCCCCATTGAGGAACCTGCCACTAGGGGTAAGCCAAATCCCCCCTCCCCCCCCAGCTCTTTGCACCTTTTTGTAGAGTTGTCTTTCTCCCCGCCCCCAACCCCCTCCCCGCCCCCTCCCCCCCCGCTGTTGGTAACAAAAGCCTGGCAGAAAGCTTTACAAAAAGGTGCAACCTCCTCGAGAACAAAGAGGAAACCAGACTTGCATTGTACCCCTCCAGGCAGCCTTCAGTGGTGGGTGGGACATCACCAGCTGAGGGCATGCTGGGACCTTGGCCCGCGGGACGCGAGGGGCCTGCACTTTGCAGCCCTGTGGAAAGGGGAGCCAAGGTAAGTGCTGCCCGCCCTGACCATCGGGCACCAGCTCATTGCCCATCCCACCCCGTGCTGCAGAGCTGCCCCTGCCTGCCTGCTGCTGGGGAGGGCTGCAGGGAAAGGTTGGTTGCAGAGCTCACTCAGCTGCTGAGGAGGGCTGCAAGGGAAGGTTGGTTACAGAGCTCTGCTGCCCATTGAGCTGCTGAGGAGGGCTGTAGGGAAAGGTTGGTTACAGAACTCAGTGAACTGCTGAGGAGGGCTGCAAGGGAGAGTTGGTTACAGAGCTCTGATGCCCATTGAGCTGCTGAGGAGGGCTGCAGGGGAGAGTTGGTTACAGAGCTCTGCTGCCCCATGAGCTGCTGAGGAGGGCTGTAGGGAAAGGTTGGTTACAGAACTCAGTGAGCTGCTGAGGAGCGCTGCAAGGGAGAGTTGGTTACAGAGCTCTGATGCCCATTGAGCTGCTGAGGAGGGCTGCAGGGGAGAGTTGGTTACAGAGCTCTGCTGCCCCATGAGCTGCTGAGGAGGGCTGTAGGGAAAGGTTGGTTACAGAACTCAGTGAGCTGCTGAGGAGGGCTGCAAGGGAGAGTTGGTTACAGAGCTCTGATGCCCATTGAGCTGCTGAGGAGGGCTGCAGGGGAGAGTTGGTTACAGAGCTCTGCTGCCCCATGAGCTGCTGAGGAGGGCTGCAGGGGAAGGTTGGTTACAGAGCTCTGCTGCCCCATGAGCTGCTGAGGAGGGCTGCAGGGGAAGGTTGGTTACAGAGCTCTGCTGCCCTGAGCTGCTGAGCTGCAAGGGAAGGTTGGTTATGGAGGGCTACAGGGGAAGTTGGTTACAGAGCTCTTGCTGTTCCATGAGCTGCTGAGGAAGGCTACAGGGGAAGGTTGGTTATGGAGTGCTGCAAGGGAAGGTTGGTTACAGAGCTCTGTGACCTGCTGAGGAGGACTGTAGAGGAAGGTGAGTTACAGAGCTCTGCTGCTCATTGAGCTGCTGAGGAGGGCTGTAGAGGAAGGTTGGTTACAGAGCTCTGCTGCTCCCTGAGCTGCTGAGGAGGGCTGCAGGGGGAGGTTGGTTATGGAGGGGTGCAGGGGAAGGTTGGTTACAGAGCTCTGCTGTTCCATGAGCTGCTGAGGAAGGCTACAGGGGAAGGTTGGTTACAGAGCTCTGCTGCTCCCTGAGCTGCTTGGAGGGCAGAGCTCTGGTTGTGGAGGGCTGCAGGGGAAGGTTGGTTACAGAGAGCTGCTCATTGAGCTGCTGAGGAGGGCTGTAGAGGAAGGTTGGTTACAGAGCTCTGCTGCTCCCTGAGCTGCTGAGGAGGGCTGCAGGGGGAGGTTGGTTATGGAGGGGTGCAGGGGAAGGTTGGTTACAGAGCTCTGTGACCTGCTGAGGAGGGCTGTAGAGGAAGGTTGGTTACAGAGCTCTGCTGCTCCCTGAGCTGCTGAGGAGGGCTGTAGAGGAAGGCTGGTTGTGGAGGGCTGCAGGGGAAGGTTGGTTACAGAGCTCTGTGACCTGCTGAGGAGGGCTGTAGAGGAAGGTTGGTTACAGAGCTCTGCTGCTCCCTGAGCTGCTGAGGAGGGCTGTAGAGGAAGGCTGGTTGTGGAGGGCTGCAGGGGAAGGTTGGTTACAGAGCTCTGTGACCTGCTGAGGAGGGCTGTAGAGGAAGGTTGGTTACAGAGCTCTGCTGCTCATTGAGCTGCTGAGGAGGGCTGTAGAGGAAGGTTGGTTACAGAGCTCTGCTGCTCATTGAGCTGCTGAGGAGGGCTGTAGAGGAAGGTTGGTTACAGAGCTCTGCTGCCCCATGAGCTGCTGAGGAGGGCTGCAGGGGAAGGTTGGTTACAGAGCTCTGCTGCCCCATGAGCTGCTGAGGAGGGCTGTAGAGGAAGGTTGGTTACAGAGCTCTGCTGCCCCATGAGCTGCTGAGGAGGGCTGCAGGGGAAGGTTGGTTACAGAGCTCTGCTGCCTGATAGGCTGAGAGGCTGTCCAGCCTCTGGCAGAATCAGAGGCTGTCTTCTCATGAAGCATGGCAAACCCCTGTGTGTGCACTGCCTGCCCACCTGGTCATGCCCCCTCTGCTCAGGCCATGCCCATCACCCACCCAGCCCCCTCCTCTTCCTCGCCCTGGGCGCTGGCAAAGCTTTCCTCACGCTGAGAATCTTTGTTTTGCTTCCTTGGCTTTTGTCTCCATTTCCTCCTCCTGGCTCAGAGCTGTTGTGTGACTGGCTGTAGAACTAACCACCACTGCCTCCAGCACAGGGGGCACGGCAGAGGAGGAGCTGCTGCCGCTGGGAGGTTAGAGGAGCACAGAGGTGCAGCACAGAGGGGTTGGAGGGCACTGCTCTGGCCCCATGCACTGACACAGGATGCCTCTGCTCTGTACCTCCTTAGAAGCACAGAATCACAGTGTGGTCTGGGTTGGAAGGCACCTCCAAAGCTCATCTGGTCCAACCCCTCTGCAGTCAGCAGGGACATCCTGATCAGGTTGTCCAGAGCCCTGTCCAGCCTCACCTTGAATGGCCCATCACCAGGCATGGGCCCTGCTTCCTCACATCCAATCTCAATCTGCTTTGCTCTACTTTGAAGCCATTGTCCCTGGTCCTGTCCCTGCAGGCCTTTGCCAGCAGTCCCTCTGCAGCCTTCGTGCAGCCCCTTCAGGTACTGGCAGGCTGCTATTAGGTCTCCCTGGAGCCTTCTCTTCTCCAGGCCGAGCACCCCCAGCTCCCTCAGCCTGTCCCCAGAGCAGAGCTGCTCCAACCCCCTGAGCATCTTTGTGGACCTGCTCTGGTCCTGCTGCATCAGAGGTGATGGAAACCTTCCCAAGAGCTGATGGAAGCTCAGATCACCTTTGCTCTTGAGCTCCCCTGGAAGGCAGCATCACTTCTAGCAGCTGCCCTCAATTTCCCCTTCTGCCTTTGAAGCCTACTGGGGAGGGAGAAGCAGTTCTGAAGCTTTTTGGGTGACTTGGGCCTGGCAGTGGAAGCAGGGGGTGGAGCACCAGGGAGCACTGAGCTGCTCTGAGTCTTCATAGGGCCATAGAATTGTTTGGGTTGGAAAAGGCCTCTAAGATCATCCAGTCCAACCAGCAACCCAAGACCTCCATGGCCATTAAACCATGGCCAGAAGTGGTCATGGAGCAAGCCTCCTGCAGTCCTCTGCACCTCCTCCTTTCTGCCTTGCTTTTCCCCCCTGCCTGTGTGGACAAGAGGTCATTCAGGCTGCTGTGGGGAATCCAGTGAGCAGCTCCCCCGCCTTGGGTGGGGATGTCACCTCACTGCAGGCTGCACCACTGCCATGGCAGGGCCTGCAGGACTGCTGTTGCTCAGAGCCATGGGCTTGAGAATTGTTTGGGTTGGAAGAGCCCTCTGAGCTCACCCAGTCCCACCATCAGCCCAGCCCCACCGTGGCCACCAAACCCTGGCCCCAGGTGCCATGGCCGCAGGGTTCTTGAACACCTCCAAGAATGAGGACTCCACCACCTCCCTGGGCAGCCTGTGCCAGTGCCTGACCACTCCTGCAGAGCAGAAATTGCTCCTCATGCCCAACCCAAACCTCCCCTGGCACAATTTCAGGCCATTTCCTCTCCTCCTATTACCTGAGACTGTGGAGAAAAGTCCAACCCCCACCTTAAACACCCCCAGGGATGGGGACTCCACCACCTCCCTGGGCAGCCTCTTTCAATCCCTGACCCCCCTTGCAGGGAAGAAATCATCATTTTCCATCCATCATTCAATCCATCATTTTCTTCCAGTCCTGGCTCACCAGAGAGGTCCCAGATGACTGGAAACTAGCCAGTGTGGTCCCCATCCACAAGAAGGGTCAGATGGAGGAGCCTGGAAGCTCCAGGCCTGGCAGCCTGACCTCAGTGCCAGGGAAAATGATGGAGCAGATGATCTTGGGGGCAATAACTGCACACCTGCAGGATGGCCAAGGGCTCAGGTCCAGCCAGCAGGGATTCAGGAAGGGCAGGTCCTGCCTGACCAACCTGATCTCCTTCCATGCCCAGGTGACTGCCTGGTGGCTGTGGGGCAGGCTGTGGATGGAGTCTGCCTGGACTGCAGCAAGGCCTTTGACACCGTCCCCACAGCAAGCTCCTGGCCAAGCTGTCAGCCCCTGGCTTGGGCAGCAGCACTCTGAGCTGGGTTAGGAACTGGCTGGAGGCTGAGCCCAGAGAGTGGTGGTGAATGGTGCCACAGCCAGCTGGCAGCCAGCACCAGTGGTGTGCCCCAGGGATCAGTGCTGGGCCCCAGCCTGGTCAATATCTTCATTGATGATCTGGAGGAGGGGATTGAGACAGTCATCAGCAAATGTGCAGCTGACACCAAGCTGGGAGCAGATGTTGGTCAGTCAGAGGGCAGAAGGGCTCTGCAGAGGGACCTTGCCAGGCTGCACAGATGGGCAGAGGCCAACAGGATGGCATTCAACCAGTCCAAGTGCCAGGGGCTGCACTTTGGCCACAGCAACCCCAGGCAGAGCTACAGGCTGGGGGCAGAGTGGCTGAGAGCTGCCAAACAGAGAGGGACCTGGGGGTGCTGATTGACAGCTGCCTGAACAGGAGCCAGCAGTGTGCCCAGGGGGCCAAGAAGGCCAAAGGCATCCTGGCCTGCAGCAGGAAGAGTGTGGCCAGCAGGAGCAGGGAGGTCATTGTGCCCTGTGCTCAGCACTGCTTAGCCCACACCTTGAGTCCTGTGTCCAGTTCTGGGCTCCTCAGTTTAGGAAGGACATTGAGAGACTTGTGTGATACTGTGTGAAATTGTTCCTGGGTTACAAGGAGGAGGCTGGGAACAAGCTCAGGCACCTCTTTCACTTCTCCCTTTGTGAACCTGGGAGCAAGCCCTCCCCCATTCCCTCTGGTTTCATCCCTTGCACCTTCAGAGGAGGCCTCTGCTGGCTGCTCCTCAAGGCTGAGCAAACAGCTGGGACCAAATTTATGCAGAGATACCAAAAGCCACAACCCTGAAGGAAGGCCTTCTGCTTTGAGGGCTCTTTGAGGTCTCTTTGAGGTCTCTTTGAGGTCTGAACTCACAGATCCACAGAGGGCATGGGGTTGGAAGGGACCCTCAAGGGGTCCCTTTGAGGGTCCCTTCCAACCCCATGCCCTCTGTGGATCTTGTCTGCTAACGACTCCAGCTGGCTCAGGCTGCCCAGGGTGACATCAAACCTGCCCTTGCTGGCAGCCAGCTGTGAGGAGGCTGTGCCATGGACCATGCTGCTCCTCAGAAGGTGGCCCAGGCCCTCCTGCCAGGGCAGTGGTCACCTCCTGCCCCAGGCCGTTGGCTCGAGCTCTGCCAAGCCTTCGCCTTCCGTCTGGACCCGGCCCCGAGGCAGCGCCCTGGCTGCGGCCCTGCCCTCACCTCTCACAGCCTGGCCACCCATGGAAGGGCCTTGAGAGGAGGGCTGGGGTGGCTCCAGGTTGCCTTTCCTTGGCTTGGCCTCGTTTCTGGGGGAAATGAGGCCCAAGTGTTTCGGCTTTCAGGGCAGGCTGCCAGGCCAGCTCCTGTTGCCAGGCTCTCCCTGGGCCAGGAGGTGTGTGAGGAGCTCTGGGGGTGTTGTGGCTGAGCCTGGGGCAGTTTTCTCCTGCCTGGGCTGTCTGCTTTTTTTTCAGCTGGAGGGAAGATTCTGCTCTGCATGTGTGCAGTGTGGGCAGAGCCTGAGCAGGGCTGTGTGGAATTGCATCAAAGCAGAGGTGGATGGCTCAGCACAGGGCTGTGCTGTGTCCTGCTGCTGGTGTTGGTGGAAGGCTCTGGGTGGGAGCAGAGAGGAGCCATAGGGAAGGATCAGCGACTGGTTTCATGGAATCATTGAATCATTGAGGCTGGCAAAGCCCTTCAAGCTCATCACTGCAACCATTAACCCTGCTCCACCAAGTCCACCACTCAGCCATGTCCCCAGGCACCACATCCCCACAGCTTTTCAACCCCTCCGGGGCTGGTGACCCCACCAGCTCTCTGGGCAGCCTGGGCCAGTGCCTCAGAACCCTGTCAGTGGGAAAAGCCCAAGCTGCTAATGTCCAGCCTAAGCCTAAACCTCCCCTGTGCAGCCTGAGGCCATCCCCTCCTGTTCCATCTCTAGGCACCAGCCAGGGGAGTTGCAGCTGGAGCCTTGCAGCCTTTGCAGAGCACCAAGGACTTCTCCTTCTCCAGCAGCCCCCAGCACCGAGCAGCTGCCTCCACCTGAGGGCCCTCTTAACCCAGGGCTGCTCTTGTTTCACACAGCTCACCTCTCTTTCCAGCCAGCCATAAAGAATACAGCACTGCACCCCCGAGCAGAGAAACTGCAGCAGCTGCCAGCCCCAGGCAGCCAGGGGCTGGACTCTGAAGTCCAAGCAACCAGCAGAGGGCCAGGGGCACCTCCCTGGGCAGCCTGGTCCAATGCCTGAGAACCATTTCAGTGCTACTGTGCAACCTAAACCTCCCCTGGTGCAGGTAGAGGCCATTCCCTCTTGTTCCATCACTGCTTCCTTGAGACATCAGCCTCCACCTCACAACAACCTTCCTACCTGGAGGTGTGCAGAACCATTAGGGTTGGAGTGCCAGGACTTCAAGCTGGAGGAGGGGAGACTGAGACTGGAGATGAGGAAGAAATTCTGTAGAGGGAGGCTGGGGAGACTCTGGCACAGGCTGCCCAGGGAGGCTGTGGCTGTGCCCTGCCTGGAGGTGTTCAGGGCCAGGCTGGATGAGGCCTTGAGCAGCCTGTGCTGGTGGGAGGTGTCCCTGCCCATGGCTGGGACCTCAAAGATCATCCAGTTTGAACCCTTCTTGTGCTGGGGACACCAGAGCTGGAGGCAGTGCTGCAGGTGGGGTCTGAGCAGAGCAGAGCAGAGCAGAGAATCCCCTCCCTGTGCTGCTGCTCTCCCTGCTCTGGCTGCAGCTCAGCACACAGCTGGCTCTGGGCTGCCAGTGACCACTGCTGGCTCCTGGGGAGTTTGTCACCAGCTGACACCCCCAAACCCTTCTCCTGCTGCTCTCCAGCCACTCCTCACCCAGCCTGGCTTTGTGCTCAGGATTGCCCTGCCCCAGCTGCAGGACCTTGCACTTGGCCTTTTGACACACTTGGCACTTCTGACATCATCTTCCTCTGCTGAAGCCCAGAGGGGAGCTCCAGCAGTGCTGATGCTGGTTTGCTTTCAGCAGTGACACTCAGAGCCAAGTCACAGGGACAACGTCCTGCCTGTGAGGAGCATTTTGGGTTCTAAAGTGCAAACCCAAGTCTGGGCCTGGTGGATGACAGCAGAGCCACCAGCTAGGAGCCCTCTCCTCCTGTCTTGGGTGAGGCTGGCTGCAAAACTGAGATGGTTTTGCCTCTCTGCTGCTCACTGGAGGCCTTTGTGGAGCACAGGAAGGTTTCCAGGGCTCATCCTTCACGTGGAGGCTGCCTCCTGCCCACTGAAGAGATTAATTAGTGCTGTGGAGAGGAGCAGGGCTTGCTGATGGAGTTTGGTTGCTGTGCTAATTGCTGCCTTGAGGTTGGACCTTTCTAATGGAGGACTTCAGAAAGATGAAAGTGCAGGGGAAGAGAAAAAGCCCTGCCAGCATCTGAGGCCTTCAGCCCTGAATCAGAAGATGCTGGATGATGAAGAGGGAGTTTGGGGGTGTCTTGTGTCCTGTCACTTGTGCAGCTGATGACTAACTCCCCACTTCCAGCAGCTTCATCCCTGGTTTGCCTGGGAGGAGCATCATTTAAGCCAGGACTGCAGAGGGGTGCTGGATGCTGCCCCAAGCAGCCTGCCCTGCTCCTCCTTCTGTCAGGCTGCAGAGTCTGACCCATGTCTGGCAGGAGCTCTGCTGCCCTGGGGCAGGAGCTGCACTGAAGCTCCACTCTGAGTGTTTCCTATCATTCCTGTCTCAAAGTGGCTCTGTTGGAAGTGATCTCCAGTGAAGCTTCACCTTTTTGGCAGAGCTTCTAATTCAGTGTTACCTGATGGCTTGGGATGGGACCCTGGGAATAGCTGCAAGGCTTTCCTGAGTCATGGGATGATGGAACCATGGAATGGCCTAGGATGGAAGGGAACTCAGAGCTCATCTACCCCAACCCCCTGCCATGCCCAGGGACACCTCTCAACCGGACTCAGGTTCTCAAGGCCTCATCCAGCCTGGCCTTGAACACCCCCAGGCAGGAGGCAGCCACAGCCTCCCTGGGCAGCCTGTGCCAGAGCCTCACCACCCTCACACTGAAGAACTTCTTCCTCAGCTCCACTCTAACCCTGCTCTGCCTCAGCTCCAAACCATTGCTCCTTGGCCTGCCTCAGACCCCCTCAGCAAAAGTCTCTCTGCAGCCTTCCTGCAGGATCCCTTCAGGTGCTGGCAGGCAGCTCTGAGGTCCCCCTGGAGCCTTCTCCTCTGCAGGCTGCACAGCCCCAGCTCCCTCAGCCTGTGCTCCCAGCAGAGCTGCTCCAGCCCTGGGAGCATCTTTGTGGACTCCTCTGGACTCTCTCCAGCAGCTCTGTGTCCTCCTTGTGCTGGGGACAGCAGAGCTGGAGGCAGGGTTGGAGGTGAGGTGTGAGCAGAGCAGAGCCCAGGAGCAGAATCCCCTCTGCTGCCCTCTGCCCACCCTGCTCTGGCTGCAGCCAGCACACAGCTGCCTGAGGGCTGCAGGAGGCACTGCTGGCTCCTGGGGAGCTGCTCAGCACCCCCAAGGCTCTTTCTTCAGGGCTGTTCTCAACGCACTCAGCACCCAGCCTGGATCTGTGCCTGGGGTTGGCCTGACCCAGCTGCAGGACCTTGCCCTGGGACTTGTTGAGCCTTGGAGAGGACTTTGCTGTGAGGTCTCGGTCAGGTGGTTTCTGGTTCCATTTTGGTCCGTCAGGTTCAGCTCTATAGCACTTAAGCATCCAGAGCATTGTTGCTGACTATAGGCTGTGGTCATCCTTTTTGTGGTGTGGGTCATCTGCCCTGGAGGAACATGTCTGGTGTCCTCACACTCCCTCTGAGCAGCCCAGGTGGCTGTGTTGGGTCAGAGGGAGCCCTCAGTGCTGGGAGTCCTTGCTGGTTCTCGGTGTCGCTGTCAGCGCTGCGCCCTGGCCGGGTTGCAAGGCGGGGGCTGAAAAGGGGATGTAAGAGGGACTGTTTCTGTCCTAGTTGTTGAATGTTGGACCAAGGAGATCTCAGCCAGGCCAGAGGAGAGAGCCCAGGAAGATCATCACTGTGTGTGTGAAGGAGGATGTCCACCTGAAGAAGGCAGAGAACGCCTGGAAGCCAAGCCTGAAGAGGGAGAACCAGACGGAGGACCCAGAAAACGTCAAGACTCAGGTGAGAGCTCCTGGAGAAGTGTCCTGGGGCAGGGGGAGGGTGGAAACCTGCCCCTGCTGCTGTGTAAGAGAGGGAAAAAGGGCAACCAAGCCCAGTCTGCAGCACAGCCTTCCCCCACCCCCATGCTGCCTGGGTGCTTGTTCTTGCCCTGCAGTGAAAGTGGCAGTGCTGGGCAGGAGGTGGGGCTGAGCCTGAGAGCAGGCAGCCTGCTGCCCCTCCCCAGGAGTGCCTCTCTTCCTGCTTCACTGAGCTGTCCCTGCCTCCATCCCGAAGCAAACATCCTCAGACTTGAGCACAGAACCTGCTTTTCATCCCCTTTTAGCCTGGATTTGTGCCCTGAACCTCAGCAGGACTGTGGTTCCTCTGGCAGGTGCCCTCCGTTTGTCCTGCCCAGCCCCACAGTGCTGGCCCTGAGGCTTCCCCCGTGGCCTCCTCCCTGCTCTCTCCTCCATGGGCAGCCGTGCTGGGTGGAGATGTTTGCCTGGTGGCCAAACTGGGGATTTGTAGGATAAGTTGGGATGGTCTTGGAGGACACTGGAACTCATTCCCAGGGCTGGTGGCAGCATTGTTGCCTAACCATCATTCTGCAGTGGAAAAAAGGGCCCTAAGTGAGTCTGGGAGAAGCTCCTCTCTGGTTGAGAGAAGAGAAGGCCACTCTCTGTTCATTTCTGTCTCCTGATACCAAGTTGATACCAAAAAGAACATTTCAGTGGGTGACAGCCAAGGCTTTCCCTAAAACCCTGCCCCACAGCCTTGGTCTCTGGTAGCCAATAGCTGAGCTAGGACTGGAGCTGGATGGTGCACAGATGTGTGTCCCTCTGTGACTCAGCTTCCTAAACCATCAGCTTCCTTGGGCCATCTGTGGGCAGCAGGGGCAGGGAGGGGATGCTGCCCCTCTGCAGTGCTGGGGCAGCTCTGGAGCCCTCAGCACAGACAGCAACCTGGTGGAGCAGGGCCAGAGGAGGCCACAGCAGTGCTGGCAGGGCTGGAAGCCCTCTGCTGTGAAGCCAGGCTGAGAGGGTTGGGGTTGTTCAGCATGGAGGGGAGAAGGCTCTGAGGAGACCTTCTGGTGGCCTTTCAGTGCTTAAAGAGACAGCTGGGGACAGACTTTGTTGTGACAGGACAAGAGGGGATGGTTTGAACTAAAAGAGGGAGATGGAGAGAGGGGAGAAGTCTTTGACCCTGAGGGTGGTCAGAGCCTGTCCCAGGCTGCCCAGAGAGGTGGGAGCTGCCCCATGGCTGGCACCATTCCAGGTGAGGTTGCCTGGGGCTGTGAGCTACTTGCTCTGGTTGGGGATGTCCTTGCTGAGTGCAGGGGGTCGGACTGGGTGACTTTCAAAGGTCCATTCCAACCCAAACCATTCTATGATCTTCTTCATTCACCTTTGAGGTTCATCCCAGCTCACTCCTGATAGCCTCCTGCTGGCTCTGGGTCTCAAGCTGTGCCAGGGGAGGTTTAGGCTGGAGGTGAGGAGAAAGTTCTTCATAGGAAGAGTAATTGGCCAGGGGAGTGTGCTGCCCAGGGAGGTGGTGGAGTCCCTATCCCCAGAGGTGTCCTGAAGGGGCTTGGATGTGGCCCTTGGAGCCATGGCTTAGTTAGTCAGGAGGTGCTGGGTGACAGCTTGGACTTGCTGAGCTCTGAGCTCTTCTCCATCCTGACTGATCCTGTGGCTTCGGCTGTCCCCCAGGAGCTGTTCCGCAAGGTCCGAAGCATCCTGAACAAGCTGACGCCACAGATGTTCAACCAGCTGATGAAGCAAGTGACAGACCTGACAGTGGACACCGAGGAGAGGCTGAAGGGAGTCATTGACCTGGTCTTTGAGAAGGCCATCGATGAGCCCAGCTTCTCGGTGGCCTACGCCAACATGTGCCGCTGCCTGGTGACGGTAAGGCTGCCCCGCGGGCCTCCCGCCGCGCCTCGGGCCCCCGGCAGCGGGGGAGGGCACAGCTCAGGCCTGGCTCCCGGGGAAGAGAATCCCTGGACATGCTGGCAGTCTTCTTCTGCCCTGGCTGCCCATGCTGGCAGGCAGAGGCAGCTGTAACAACCCCAAGCAACGCTCCAGGCTGGGGGCAGTGTGGCTGGAAGGCTGCAGGCAGAAAGGGACCTGGGGGTGCTGATGGATAAGCAGCTGAAGAGGAGCCAGCAGTGTGCCCAGGGGGCCAAGAGAGCCCTGGGGGTGCTGATGGACAGGCAGCTGAACAAGAGCCAGCAGTGTGCCCAGGGGGCCAAGAGAGCCCTGGGGGTGCTGATGGACAGGCAGCTGAACAGCAGCCAGCAGTGTGCCCAGGGGGCCAAGAGAGCCCTGGGGGTGCTGATGGACAAAATGAACAGGAGCCAGCAGTGTGCCCAGGGGGCCAAAGAGAGCCCTGGGGGTGCTGATGGACAAAATGAACAGGAGCCAGCAGTGTGCCCAGGGGGCCAAGAGAGCCCTGGGGTGCTGATGGATAAGCAGCTGAACAGGAGCCAGCAGTGTGCCCAGGGGGCCAAGAGAGCCCTGGGGGTGCTGATGGACAAGCAGCTGAACAAGAGCCAGCAGTGTGCCCAGGTGGCCAAGAGAGCCAAAGGCCTCCTGGCTGGGGTCAGCCATGCTGTGTGCAGCAGGAGCAGGGAGGGGACTGACCCCTGGGACTCAGCTCTGGGGAGGCCACACCTCAGGTGCTGTGTCCAGTTTGGGCACCTCAGTGCAAGAGAGCTGTGGGGGTGCTGGAGCCAGGGCAGAGGAGGGCAAGGAAGCTGTGAAGGGCCTGGAGGATGAATCGGCTGAGGAGAGCCTGAGGGAGCTGGGGATGGTTAGCGTGAAACAGAGGAGGCTGAGGGGAGACCTCCTGGCTCTCTACAGCTACCTAAAAGGAGGTTGTGGAGAGACTGCTGCTGGTCTCCTCTCACAGCTAATTAGTGATAGAGCAAGAGGGAATGGCCTCAAGCTGCCACTGGGTAGGGTTAGACTGGGCAGCAGGAAATGTTTCCCATCAAGAGTGGTCAGGGACTGGAATGAGCTGCCCAGGGAGGTGGTGGAGTCCCCAAGCCTGGCTGTGCTTCAAGGTGGTTTGGATGTGGGGCTTGGGGCTATGGTTTAGGGGTGAGCCTTGCAGAGCAGAGTTCTGGATTGGACTTGGTGATCCTGAGGGTCTGTTCCAACCTGAATGTCTCTGTGGTGGTGTTTGGGGCTGAGGAGACTTGGCTCAGCCTGCTCACAAAGTGCCAGGAGTCACCTTTGGAAAGTGCCACTCAAAGTCCTCATTTCAAAAGGGAGCCCAAGGTGCTGAGCCAGGCTTTGGGCAGCTGGGTTTCAGGTGATGAATCTGGGACAAAATAACTCCCTTCATCCCTCATCCATTCATCCCTTCTCCCCTCCATTCATCCTTCTTCCCTCCAGAGGAGTGTGGGCAGCAGGGCAAGAGAGAAGATTCTGCCCCTTCTCTCTTCTCTTACCTCCAATCCTTCCTCAGTTCTGTGTTGCCAACACAAGGACACAGAGCTGCTGGAGGGAGTCCAGAGGAGGCCACAAAGATGCTCCCAGGGCTGGAGCAGCTCTGCTGGGAGCACAGGCTGAGGGAGCTGGGGCTGTGCAGCCTGCAGAGGAGAAGGCTCCAGGGGGACCTCAGAGCTGCTGCCAGGACCTGAAGGGATCCTGCAGGAAGGCTGCAGAGGGATTTTTCCTGAGAGTGTCTGGAGAGAGGCCAAGGGGCAATGGTTTGGAGCTGAGGCAGAGCAGGGTTAGAGTGGAACTGAAGAAGAAGTTCTTCAGTGTGAGGCTGCTGAGCCTCTGGCACAGGCTGCCCAGGGAGGCTGTGGCTGCCTCCTGCCTGGGGGTGTTCAAGGCCAGGCTGGGCGAGGCCTGGAGCAGCTAAGTCTAGTGGAGAGGTGTCCCTGCCCATGGTGGGAGGTTGGGGTAGATGGTCTCTGAGTTCCCTTCCAAGCTGAGCCCTTGTGCTTGCCCCTGCCCAGCTGAAGGTGCCCATGGCGGACAAGCCTGGCAGCACGGTCAACTTCCGCAAGCTGCTGCTCAACCGCTGCCAGAAGGAGTTTGAGAAGGACAAGGCTGACGACGACGTCTTCGAGAAGAAGCAGAAAGAGCTGGAGGCTGCTACCACTGTAAGTGGTGGTTGGTTGGTTGCCCCATAAGTCCTCAGAGCTGCCCCTGGAGCGCTGCCTTCCGAAGGTGGCAGCGGAGCTGGCAGGGTGAGGATTCGGGAGCCGAGGGTTTGGCTCCTGCAGCGCGGCCGAGGACGGCACAAAACCTCCGCCCCGCCGAGCGGGTCGGGTCCGGCCTCCTCCTGCTTGCGAGGAGACAAGGAGTCCCCAGGCAGAGCAGCAAGGCCCAGCCTCTGGCTGGGTCTGAAGCCTCCCTCCCTCTCGGGGGCGGTGTTCTCAGCGCGGTCGTTGTGTTCCAGCCCGAGGAGAAGACGCGGCTCCACGACGAGCTGGAGGAGGCCAAGGACAAAGCCAGGCGGAGATCCATTGGGAACATCAAGTTCATTGGGGAGCTCTTCAAGCTGAAGATGCTGACAGAGGCCATCATGCACGACTGCGTGGTGAAGCTGCTCAAGAACCACGACGAGGAGTCCCTCGAGTGCCTGTGCCGCCTGCTGACCACCATCGGCAAGGACCTGGACTTCGAGAAGGCAAAGGTAGGGCAGGACTGGGAGGGAGGCTTGCAGGACAGGGAGGAGCAGCCCCTGGGCTGGGGCTTGGTCCTTCTTCAGGAACTGTTCAGCAGAAGAGGGACATGGAAATGCTGGAGAGGGTCCAGAGGAGGCCACAAAGATGAGCTGAGGGCTGCAGAACCTCTCCTGTGGGGACAGGCTGGGAGAGCTGGGGCTGTTCAGCCTGGAGAAGAGAAGGCTCCAGGGAGACCTCAGAGCAGCCTTCCAGTACCTGAAGGGCTCCAGGAGAGCTGGGAAGGGACTTCTGACAAGGGCTGGGAGTGCCAGGATGAGGGACAATGGCTTTGAGCTGGGAGAGGGGAGACTGAGACTGGAGATGAGGAAGAAATTGTTGAGAGTGAGGCTGGGGAGACTGGCACAGGCTGTCCAGGGAGGTGGTGGAGGTGTTCAGGGCCAGGTTGGATGAGGCCTTGAGCAGCCTGGGCTGGTGAGAGGTGTCCCTGCCCATGGCAGGGGGTGAGACTGGACACCCCAGGAGTGTGTGGGATGGAGCGCTGCTCACCCCAGGAGCTTCTGGCACAGCCAGTCTGCTGCTCCTCTGCAAAGCCAGGCCTGGGGTGAGAAGGGGCTGGAGGCTTCTGCCAGCCGTCAGTGAGCTCTGGAAACAAACTGAGCTAATTGTTTTCAGCTGCCTGGGGAAGGGAGTTCCCTGGATTGCAGGGGTCATGGTGGATCAATCCTGATCCTTCTGGGCACACAGCCTCCCAGGCTGTTGTTTGCAGCACGCTGACCAAAGCAGCCCAGTTCAGCGCCAGGCCCCCAGGCTAAGGCGGCAGCACGTGAGGGATGGCCGCGGGTTTGGGAAGGGCCAGGAGCAGGGCCGGAATTTCTCCTGGGAGGAAAACAGGGAGCAGTAGCTGACATCATGCTGGCTGAGCCTGGGATGTTTTGAGCTTTGGGAGCATGGCAACACCCTCAGAGGCAAGGGTTTGGTGCAGGGTTTGGTTCTGGGCTCTGGCCGTGGCGGCGCGCAGCGGCAGGGCCTGGTGCCCGCCGGGAGGAGCTGCCCCTGTGGCAGCTTAGCCTTGGGGCTTATTTCCATCAGGATTGTGTGAGGATCCATAGTGCATCTCCTGGCAATGGGGTGGATGCTCCGTGGTGTGTTTTTATTGAGGCTGAAGTGGTAGTGATAGTTGTAATTAAAGGTCCTGGAGCAGGTCCAGGGCAAATGTTTCCCCTGCCCGTCCTAAGGCTGGAAACGTTTGCTCAGGGAGCTGAAACTTTGCAGGGCAAGGCCAGGAGCAAAGCTGAAGAGGGATTTTTCTGGTTGATTTAAGGGGGTAGCTCACTTTCAGCAAAGCAAATGGGAAGCATTTTATAAAGCTGCCCTGCAACTCCCTGTTGCACTCAGCCTGAGCCCTGCTTTGGGGGAGAAAAGCTTCACAGAGGCTGCAGAGTCCAAGTCAGACCTCATGGAGACTTCTGGTGGCAGCATTTGAGGTCCTGGTGCAGGCTGCTTGGGGTTGCTTAGCCTGCAGGAGAGGAGGCTCAGGGGAAACCTTCTTGCTCTACAATTCCCTGAAGGGAGGTTGGAGCCAGGTGGGGTTTGGGCTCTTCTCCCAGGCAGGCCCCCAGCACCAGAACAAGAGGACACAGTCTCAAGCTGTGCCAGGGGAGGTTTAGGCTGGAGGTGAGGAGAAAGCTCTTCCCAGAGAGAGTTGTTAGCCACTGGAATGTGCTGCCCAGGGAGGTGGTGGAGTCCCCATCCCTGGAGGTGTTCAGGAGGGGACTGGATGTGGCACTTGGAGCCATGGGTTAGTAGTCAGGAGGTGTTGGGTGAGAGATTGGACTTGATGACCTCTGAGGTCTCTTCCAACCTTATTGATTCTATGGTTCTATGATTCCATCACATCATGGTACCCTGGAGGGGTTCAAGGCCAGGCTGGATGAGGCCTTGAGCAACCTGGGCTCAACCTGGGAGCTGTCCCTGCCCATGGCAGGGGCTTGGAACTGGGTGAGCTTTAAGGTCCTTTCCAAAGCAAGGACTTTCCTTTCCAGTCTGGACTCTCTGAGCAGGAGCTTGTGGGACCTCACTCTGCAGCTAAGCCTCTTAGCTTCTTGCTGAGAGAAGCAGGGCTTCTGCCCCCACTTCCCTCCCCTGAGCCCAGCTGGGGAGAGAGCTCAGGGAGGCAAAGCATCAAGCCCAAGTGCAGAGTCACTTTGATGCCCAGCTGTCCTGAGCCAGCTTTCTGGGGCTGAGGTCAGCAAACCCGCTGACAGGAGCAGGAGGAGCTCAG